>CM062296.1:305436420-305898920 GCA_031216915.1 Pictodentalium vernedei | reverse complement strand
TTTACCACTGATTGCTCCTTTCTGGCCAAGAATCAGATACCAGAAACAACTCTACCTCCTATCTATATCTGGGCTCATCCTTCTGCTGAGGGTAATCGCCCTTTGCTCTGTCTGGTTCGTGCACTTCGCATTTATCTCAACCAGATGCAGTTCATTAGGAAAGGCAGGATATGATTTTTTCTGTCTCCTATTCCTGGTCAACAGATCTCTCCTCAATCCATTTCTCGATGGATTTGTCTTGCTGTTTGCGTGGCCTACGCTCGTCTAGCAACTGACGACTGTATTAGGAATCAGATTTCTGCCCATGAGGTGCATGTACCTCCTGGGCTTATGCTATCTCCGTCAAGTTGTCGGATGTTATGCAGGCAGCCTACTGGAAAAATGCTTCTACTTTCTCCACCTTCTATATGTGTCAGTTGCAGGAGCAGTCTGAGGACCTTTTTAGCTCAACTTGACAAAGTCAAGCTGAGCTATTGCCATCACTTCTCGTCCATCGGCGTATGTACGTACGTATGTTAGTACGTTAGTACGTATGTCCACAATTTGCTTTGGCACACTTCACAGGTCGTATTTATGGTCAGATCGCTTTGAAACTTGGTATGCTTGTTTGGGGTGACCTCTAGATGGGAGCTATCGATTTTCTTCAATTTCCGTCAAAAAATGTTGCCGCGGCCAACGTTCTTAGAACTTAATTTAGTCAAACCTCAATATTTCCCTTTGGCACACTCTGCAGGGCACATTTATGATTGGATTGCTTTGAAACCTGGCATTCTTGTTTGGGATGACCTCTAGATGGGAGCTATCGATTTTCTTCAATTTCCGTCAAAAAATGTTGCCACGGCCAACCTTCTTAGAACTTAGTTTAGTCAGACCTCAATATTTCCCTTTGGCACACCCAACAGGGCACATTTATGATTGGATTGCTTTGAAACCTGGTATACTTGTTTGGGGTGACCACTAGATGGGAGCTATCGATTTTCTTCAATTTCCGTCAAAAATTGTTGTTTGGAGAGACATCTAGATGGGAGCTATCGATTTTCTTCAATTTCCGTCAAAAAATGTTGCCACGGCCAATGTTCGTAGAACTAAGTTTAGTCAGAAGACCTCAATATTTCCCTTTGACACACCCTACAGGGCACATTTATGATCGGATTGCTTTGAAACCTGGCATGCTTGTTTGGGTGACCTCTAGGTGGGAGCTATCGATTTTTGTCAATTTCATTCAAAAAATGTTGCTGTGGCCAACGTTCTTAGAACTTCGTTTAGTCAAACCTCAATATTTCCCTTCGGCACACCCTACAGGGCACATTTATAATTGGATTGCTTTGAAACCTGGCATGCTTATTTCGGGCGACCTCTAGATGGGAGCTATCGATTTTCTTCAATTTCCATCAAAAAATGTTGCCACGGCCAACATTCTTAGAACTTAGTTTAATCAGACCTCAATATTTCCTTTTGGCACACCCTACAGGGCACATTTATCATCAGATTGCTTTGAAACCTGGTATGCTTGTTTGAGGTGACCTCTAGATGGGAGCTATCGATTTTCTTCAATTTCCGTCAAAAAATGTTGCCACGGCCAACGTTCGTAGAACTAAGTTTAGTCAGAAGACCTCAATATTTCCTGTTGGCACACCCTACAGGGGGCACATTTATGATCGGATGGCTTTGAAACCTGGCATGCTTGTTTGGGGGACCTCTAGATGGGAGCTATCAATTTTCTTCAATTTCCGTGTAAAAATGTTGCCGCGGCCAACGTTCTTAGAATTTAGTTTAGTCAGACCTCAATATTTCTGTTGGCACACCCTACAGGGCACATTATGGTCTCTCTCGTACAACAACATCCAGGTCCGGATGTTGTCGTACATAACGTTCCTCAGTCGGAGCTTATGTCCACCCCTCGGGACGCTCCGGTGTATAGACAGTCCTGCGAGACTGCTCCTTTGGCTTCTTCGTCCTCACGACAGCGCACATGACCGCACCTTGGCTTCTTGACCGCCGTTATCCAGCTAGCATCGCTGTCCAGAGATTCCACGACAGCCAGGTCATGCCATCCGGTAGACAAGGATATGAGGTCTTCTTCATCCGGACGTTCGCATAATAGGAGTATGCAGGAGTCAACGTCCACAGAGCTTCCGGCGGCTAAATCTCGTAAGTCCGCAGCTCCGCAGGCCTCATTAACGCAGATCATTGCAGCATCCCAGCAGCCGGCAGAAACTCTGTCGGAACAAGAATTATCAGATGATGCTGGGTCGGTTCGTTCCGCAGCTGGATCGGGTGCAGACGACCGAGACATTCAGGAGGTCCGTCAGGATGGCGAAAGGGATACTGACGAGTTGGATTTTTCCTGTTCGGAACAACACAAAATCGCTGTGGAGTTCATCCGGCATTTCCTTCCAGAAGTTGTTCCAATGGACCAGGATGCTGCGCAGCCAGATAGGAGGCTTATAGCGCCACAGGGCACCAAATTTTTCAATTGGGTTAGGGACTCCGTCCCTGAGTTTCCGTCTCAGTCCAGGAATGTCTCTCGGACATTCAAACTTTTGAATGACGCTATCAGTAAACTTGCTACCAAAACGGGCAAGTCAGCCTTCCTTACGGCAAGTGCTCTACATCTGCCTTTCATCAATCCAAGGAATAGATTTGAAATGGCAGGACAGGGCATTCAGAGAGTTCCTCTGCGTCTTGACGACCAGGCTGAAGACCTTGAATTATCCATGTCGTCGTCTATGTCAATTCCAAGCTCGACATTGGAAACGACAATATCGTCTAATAGAGCTGATTTACCAGAGCGTTGTCATTACACCTTGAGGGACAAGAATTCCAGGATGTACAAACTTCCTTAAGAGTTCTGTCGAGGGCTATTGCCTTTTCCACGTATAACTCCACCCTTTCAGTGGCTAATCTGGAATTAGACGTGACGGAGCCCTAGCTATGCCCACGAGAGTGGACAGTAAGGTGAAAAACTTTCTCAGAGTCGCTCTGGTCTCCTGAGAGATTCTCTTTGACGGCAAGCTTTCTGCTATTTGTGATCAATTAACTAAGAAAGCTTCAGACGCTCTGCTATTTAAATCCGCTTCCAAAAAGTCGGAGCCAGTGGAGAAGAATAGGCCAAGCACTTCTGGGACGAGTACGTCCAGGGGAAGTTCCTATAGAGGTTCGTACGTGCCCTCTAGGTCTTACTCTAGAGACTGTCAAGGCAGCGACACTAATAGGGGCCGTAACGCTGGCCGTAGTAACCGGTCAGATGCCCCTAGGTCGACGGGGCGAGGTGCGGGCTGTTGAAGACGTGGTTTCTCCTTCCGCAAGCCTCGCAGGTCCAGGAGGTGATGGGGTAAACCTCTGTCGCGTTCCTGTGGGCGGAAGGTTGTCGAGTTTCTCAGACAATTGGGAATTAATTACGGAGGACCCTTGGGTTCGAAGGGTTACAGCGGAAGGACTGAAACGGTCCTTCAATGGAAAACCTCCGTTAACTCGAAGTCCAAGATGGACTCAACTTCCGTCAAATCAACAAAAAAGAGACTCGCTTCTTTCAGAAGTCCAGTCTCTCTTACTGAAGAACGCGATAGAGGTCATAGAAAACCAGGAATCTCCAGGTTTCTACAGCCATCTTTTTCTGGTTCTGAAACCAGATGGCTCGTTCCGTCCAGTAATAAATTTCAGCTGGATAAACAAGCTGATTGTGGCTCCAAAATTTTATATGGAGACCATTCGATCAGTCAGAGCGAGCATTCGAGCGAATGACTATGCCGCGAGCATAGATCTCAAGGATGCAACTTTGATGTCATGGTACATCCGGCGTTTAGAAAGTATCTGCCTTTTGCTGTCCTAGGTGTCGTTTATCAGTTCCGTGTGATGTGCTTTGGTCTGAATCTAGCGCCCTGGGCCTTCACTCGAATAATGAACTCGGTAATGACTTATTTCCGAGCTCATTCGTCTGCGGTAACGTCAGCCTACCAGGACGATATTCTTCAAAGGTACGGCAACGAGTTAACGCTTCAGAACGATGTGCAGAATCTGCTTCTATTGCTCCGACGTCTTGGTTTCATAGTAAATGAGCGTCTAGTGCCGTCCAAGTCATTCATCCACCTGGGGATGAGCTTCGAGATGCATCAACAATCTCGTTCGTCTGCCGTTAACCAGAGCGAAGTTAGTCAGTTGTTACGCTCGCTATTGTCTTCACTCAGAAAAAGTTACAGCAAGAGAATTCCTGAGACTGATAGGTCTGTGCGGAGCGGCCAAGGATCTCATTCCAATGGGTCAGCTATGCACTCGTCCTCTCCAAATCTTTCTGACTCAGAATTGGAAGGCAAAGACTCATTCGCTCGATACGGACATCCTCTTGTCAAACCAAGTGAAATAAGAGATTCAGACTTGGGCAGACATTCAGTGGTTAACTCGGGGAGTTCCACTGCAAATGCCGGATCTGAGTTTTACTATTATGACGGATGCCTGTCAAACGGGTTGGGGCGCGACACTGTGCCCTTCGGATTCGAGGTGCCAGGGTCTTTGGGATCCACAGGTTTTAAGCAAGCACATAAACATCAAAGAAATGATGTCAATTTGGCTTGCGTTACGTCATTGGATGGACGTTATTCAGAATGCACACGTGCAAATTCTATCTGACAATACGAAGGTGGTAGCATATATTTGGAATCAGGGAGGCACTCATTCCATTCCATTGTTCAAGCCAATGGAAAGAATCCTTCTTTTTGTATTGGAACATCAGGTTCTCCTATGGTCCAACATATTCCGGGTCGTCTGAATGTGTTAGCTGACTCCCTTTCACGGAAGGGTCACCTGTTGCCGTCAGAGTGGACTCTCAACAAACAGGTATTCAATCAGATTTGCTACCAATGGGAGCGGCCAATGATAGATTTGTTTGCGACACATCTCAACAATCAATTGCAGACGTATTTGTCGCCATGTCCGGATCCTCGAGCGTTTGCAGTAGACGCTCTATCGATCTTGTGAGACGGGATAATAAGATACGCGTATCCTCCAGCGCTGTTGATTCAGCAGATATTGCTCAAGATAAAGCAATCACAATGCAAGATTCTGTTGGTAGCATCTCTGTCACCACAGGGACCGTGGATAAACCTACTCAGGTGTCTGTTGTGGGACATGCCGCAGAAGCTTCCTCCACGGGAGGATCTTCTGTCACTGGGGAAATCGCGCACTCTTCACCACAATCCGCAAGGTCTCAACCTTCATGTATTTCCGTTGTGCGGTCCTTCTTGCACAACAAACGTTTTACAGGACGAGCAGTAGACGCAATATCTAACTGCAGGAGGACCTCCTCTTCGCTAAATTATGCTGCTAAATGGAAGGTCTTTCGTCAGTGGTATTGGGATCACTCTGTGGATATTTATGATCCCTCCATTCCTGACATTGCAAATTATTTGGTCTATTTGTTTGATGAGATCAAACTGCAGCCTGTTACTATCAAGGGTTATAGGTCTATGTTATCTGATACCTATGCAAACTATGATACATTAATGATTGGATCTAATGTCTCTTTATCTAAATTAGTAAGAAACTTTTCGATAAATAGGCCTAGAACCCTTAGATTAATTCCTAAGTCAAATTTACCATGGGTTCTTCTTAAGCTAAAAGAAGCGCCTTTTGAGCCTCTGGACACAGTGGACTTCAAATTCTTAACTTATAAGACAGCTTTTCTCTTAGCCTTCTCTTCTGTTAGAAGAGTTAGAGAGCTTCATGCATTATCTGTGGATGATTCTCACTATCGTAGTGTTGGTAATACTACTACCTTTACTACTAATGTTGGATTTTTGGCTAAGAATCAGGCTCCTAATAAGTATCCTGAACCTATTGTTGTTAAGGCCCTTCCGTCTTCCAATGGGCATAGGCCTTTACTCTGTCCTGTTGGAGCAATACGTATTTATAAACGTAAGTCTGAGTTCATTAGAAAGGGACGTAAGCGTTTCTTTTTGTCTTTGATGCATAATAAAAGGGACATTATGGTCCATTCTATTGCTAGATGGATTCAATTAACTATCTGTACTGCTTATGAAAAGTTATCTTCATCTCAGCAGTCTGCGCTTAAGATTTCGGCTCATGAAGTAAGAGCTCTTTCAACATCTTGGGCCTATGCTAATAGTGTTGCTATTACAGATTTAATGAAGGCTGCATATTGGTCTCAGCCTTCCACTTTCACGAATTTTTATCTTAGAAATATTGAGTCCATTTCTGGAGATCTTCATTGTTTAGGTCCGTTATCAGTTGCTCAGAATATTGTCCACTAAACAGTTGCAACTATAGTTATGTAGGCTTTCTGTTCCGGCAGTGACTCTGTCCTGCTGCCCTCTTCGCTCTGGGGTATTTGACCCAGGGCAAGGGGAAGGGGGGGGGGGGCAGGTGTTCCCTTAGGTCACCTGCTTTATAGTGAAAAGCAAGGGAATACCTCCCCTAGAGTCAGTAATTCCGAGTCGGTACCGGGATGGTTTTAAAGTGTAAAGCTAATGTTTACTCATCCATGTAATATTTTTAAAGTGTAGCTCAGTGTGAAGCATTTGTATATGTCACGTGTCAAACAAGTGTTAATATACAATCCTTGGACACTTTTAATGAGTATAAAGAGTCTCATTTCTCTGGACTTCCTTTATTTATTGGCTTACCTTTAAAAATAATTAGTATAAAGGGTTATACTGGATATTAATAGAGATCATTGATGTTATCGTGCTTAATTACAGAATGGTATTGTGTCTTTCTTCTTTGATAAGAATAAGAAAGATACATGTAAATCCTATCTCTCCTTTTCTCCTTGAGGGGATAATTCTGTTTTATGTGATTGAGCCTATTGGATTTTCCTTTATGTCTTAGGCCCTTCAGCCTTTTTACTATTCAGCTAAGTCTGGGCCATTGGTACAGTATAAAAATGTTAAAAAAATTATAGTAATTTATATATTTTTTATACTTACCAATGACCCAGACGGGGATGGCCCTCCCATGGGTTGGGAACTCTTACCTCCCCGCTGAGTACATAACACTTACCAGGCACTGGTTGTAAGTATGACATTTTGGCGCCAATTTCGAGACCTCCTTGACACTGTGCATGCGCAGTGGAGAAAAAGTATGGAGGACCCACTAGGACATCTAATTTTCGGCTTTTGATGCAAATTTTGGGGATTGGGGGGACAAAATTTGTGTTTAGCCCTGAATTATTTAGAGTTAGCACCAGCTAAGTCTGGGTCATTGGTAAGTATAAAAAATATATAAATTACTATAAATTTTTGACTTTCTTCCATTTCTGTCAAAAAATGTTGCCACTGCCAACGTTCTTAGAACTTAGTTTAGTCAGACCTCAATATTTCCCGTTGGCACACCCTACAGGGCACATTTATGATCGGATTGCTTTGAAACCTGGTATGCTTATTTGGGGAGACCTCTAGATGGGAGCTATCGATTTTCTTCAATTTCCATCGAAAAATGTTGCCACTGCAAAAGTTCTTAGAACTTAGTTTAGTCGACCTCAATATTTCCGTTTGGCACACCCTACAGGGCACATTATGATTGGATTGCTTTGAAACCTGGCATGCTTGTTTGGGGAGACCTCTAGATGGGTGCTATCGAATTTCTTCCATTTCCGTCAAAAATTGTTGCCGTGGCCAACGTTCTTAGAACTTAGTTTAGTCAGACCTAAATATTCCCTTATTCCCTTTAGCACACCCTACAGGGCACATTTATGATCGGATTGCTTTGAAACCTGGCATGTTTGTTTGGGGTGACCTCTAGCTGGGAGCTATCGATTTTCTTCCATTTCCTTTCATCAAAAATGTTGCCGCTGGCAACAATCTTTGAACTTAGTTTAGACAGGCATCAGTATATTCCGTTTGGCACACCCTACAGGACACATTTATGATCAGATCGGTTTGAAGCTTTGTATGCTTGTTTGGGGTTACCTCTAGATGGGAGCTATCGATTTTCTTTGATTTCCGTCTAAAAATGTTGCCACTGGCAATGACCTTTGATGAGCTTAGTAAAAACATAGTGCAGTTAAGCATCAATATTTCTTATCAACCTACTCACAATTGTTTACTTCAGGCTTGCACTACAGTGGAAGTCCCTAACTCGGATATAATACTCTCTATTTTTGTCTTTCCCAAGCAAGTTGGGAAAGAAAAGTGGTGCAAAAGCACCAATAAAAAATAAGCCAAAACTGGGTCGAGTGCAACCGGCGCAGACTCAGTACGGGACGCTCTCTCCCAAGTACAACTCCACGACTTCCGTTGCCAGTGCGCATATACCATCTCTAAAGACTCATTCTTTTTATAATCCGCTTCGTGTTGAGATGTTTTTGCACGCTTATCAGTGTTCCACCAGCTCGATGTTTGATGATTCCTGATTCATTATACCACAGTGTATCCTTTGTATTCTCAGGAACAGTGTTTTTTTATATTCTCTTTTCTATTATATGTCCATAATGTATATTTATTTGATCTCTCTCGAGTCGCACGCGAATTTCGTGTGCCACGCGGTTCGGACTTAGATTATTTCACAATTATTGTTGATGCTTTTTTTGCAAAATTTTCTAATTGTGTTAGAGTTAGGTGTCAGCGGGGTACCACTCCTACAGTGTTTCTTCTTTCTTTTGAGAGTAGTCTTCCTGTTGTGTGGTTCCCGGTCGACCGTCTGGGGTCTTTGTTTCTGTCACCTTTCTCTCTTCTTTGGGGGTGTTCTGTTTTCTGTTTTCACCTTCTCTGCTCCTCTCACCTCTATCATGCCCAGGACAATTCCTTGTGGGCAATGTCTGCTGCCAAAGCATGTGGTCGATGTGCATTCGTCGTGTTCCTCCTGTAATGGGTGTTCGGCCGAGCGGCCATGTGGTGTCTGTGGAACATGGTCTTCCACCTTCTGGGCATCAGTAAACCATGTCGTTCGTTCTCGTGGCTGTGCCTCCCGCTCCCGCGGGAAAGGAGAACGTGGTTGTTCGGGGCCTCCAGAGCCGACTCTGTCTGGTGAGAGTTATTCCTCCTCCGTGGGGGATGTGCAGTCTTTTCCTGTGGTGGATACTGCGGGAGCCGTTGAGTGTTCTGGTGAAGAGATGCCTGGTTTCGGGACTACAGTCCCCCTCCAGTCGACATCTGAGGCTGTCACTAGGGTTGTGACTCCTCCTTCGGAGCCGAGCCGGTGTGCTCTCTCCACTATTTCACCAGCCTCAACGACTCTCGACGTATCTGCTACTACTGCTGGTCCGTCTGCTTCGTCGTCTGTTTCAGCCGGCCTCGGCTTTTCGCTGCAGGGGACTGCAGGAATGTCCGATACTGTAAACGTGGGATATCGGCCTCAGCCTTCCCTGACTTCAACTCGGAGAAGTCGGAAGGGGCTGCCGGCCGAACCCATCTCTGTGGTCTCTTTGCCGTCGAGCACCACAGTTGTGTCTTTGGATTCGGATGTTCGTAGTGGAAACACTATGAACTCCGTGGCGTTTCCGTCTACTCATTCTGGCCACACGACCAGTTTTGGGGGACCAACGCCTTTTTTGCAGCCTGGACCTTCTGCCCGCAGAGGTCCGCGGTGACTCTCATGAGTTCTCGCCATATTGATCCTCGGGGTGCATCGTACCCCTATACACGTCTGCCTTCAGATGTTTCGGCTGCCGCCCGTCGTCCCGCGTCGGGTGTTTTGGAGGATCGTGACCCTTTGCTGGTTAAGAGGGTCAGAGGTGAAGTCACTTTGCCGGTTCGCTCCCCTGTCGAACCGGTCGGTACGGGCAGTGAGCTTAGGGAGGCCCTCTCCTTACTCACTCAGGTTCTTTCTAAGAGCCTTCCTGTTGCTTCCAGCGAGGCTATGAGTGGTTTCCAGGCGCCTCCTATGGCGCCACCTCCCGGGATTGGAAACAGGCCGGTTTCTGATTCCTCTGGTGTTCCGACACCATGGGAGGCGTCGGCTGGTTTGCCCACGATGGGCTATGTGTCTTCTGACTCTGGGGAGGAGTCCGACATGCTTGAGGTCGAGGGCCAGCAGTATTCGGACTTGGGGGCAGCTCTTGACTTTGTGTTTGGGTTTCTGCCAGATCTCAAACCTGCTAACCAGCCGACAGTGTCAGCCTGGCCGTGATCATCGGTCGCGCGCCAACAGCCTATGGAGCAACCTGCTTCTGGGCGCCTTCGACCGTGCCAGTCGGTACAGGTGGTTGAAGGTTTTTCAGCATTGGATTCCAAGCTGAATTCCAAGGCTTTGAAGACTTCGTTCTTCACCAGGGTTGACACCTTTTTGCCTCCTGTGCGTTATCGTTCCTACGATTCCGCCAATCCGTCGGTCTGCCAGACTTTGACGGTTCTGGATCAGGACTCCACTTCCCTCGGGCTTTCCAAACCCAAGTCTGCCGTCATTCCAATGACGACTCTGGAGTCCACATTGGGCTTATCTAGAGAGATGCTTGACATGCTTTCTCTCTCAGATAACGTCGTCTCAGCTTTGGCTGCTTATCTGCCTCCAGATAAGTTTGACGAGGTACAGGCTCCTTTGCGCTTATGCACCTTACTCACACGCATGCCTGTAACACGGCTAATTTGGAATTGGTTCGAAGGGACGCTGTGCTGGACACAGGACGATCCCTTCCCGAGGAGCAGCGTGCTGCTCTTCGATCTGCTTCTTTGGCAGGTCCGCAACTTTTCCATGGTTCCGTGTCGACGGTCCGGGATGACGTCCTACGTCATTCCAAAGATCAGCTTCTGTTTCGTCAGCTTGATCAGCCTTCTCGGGGAGGCAAGGGCCGTTCCAAGCCTAACAAGTACCCTTCTGCTTCCTCTGTGAAGCAAAAGGCTGGTCCTTCTGCCGCCGCCTCTACTTCTTACTCACGGGTAAAGGTAGGAGTCGGCAGAATCGAGGGAAGTCTCAGGATTCTTCATTTAGCAGAGGAGGTGGTTTCTCCTGTCGCGGGCCTCGTCGGGGCTCGAAATGAAGGTCCTCACCTCGACTCGTCCCAGGTTGGAGGAAGGATAGCAGAGTTCGCAGACCATTGGACCACCATCACATCCGATCCATGGGTGTTAGATGTTGTTCGGTCCGGGCTGCGCATATCCTTCCGACGGCACCCCACTCTGTCAAGGGTGCCTCTTCCAACCACAGTTCCTTCAGACGTTTTACGTCGGGAACTTTTGTCCACGGAGATTGCCAATCTCCTGGCAAAGGGGGCGATCGAGGTCGTCAAGAACGTTCAGTCAGTGGGTTTCTATTCCCGCCTGTTCTTGGTGCCGAAGAAGGACGGCCGACTCCGACCGGTTATCGATCTGAGTATCCTGAACCAGTCTATCATTGCTCCCAAGTTCAGCATGGAGACTTTCAGGTCGGTCCGCCAATCAATTCCCCAGGGAGATTTCGCAGCCAGCATTGACCTGCGATACGCTTACTTCCACGTTCCGATGCATCGGGCGTCACGGAAGTATCTCAGGTTCGCTTTTCTGGGGCGAGTTTACCAGTTCAAGGCCATGCCTTTTGGCCTCAACCTGGCTCCTTGGGCGTTCACCAGACTGATGTCGCATGTGATAGCATTCCATCGCACAAAGTCCAGGGTGACTACTTCGGCATATCTGGACGATATCCTCCAGAGGCATTCCAATGCTGCCTTACTGGAATCGGATGTCGCCACTCTGTTGAGCTTGCTCACGTCGCTAGGATTCAGAGTCAACGAGGAGAAGTCGGACCTGGTCCCTTCTCAGTCGTTTTGTCATCTGGGGATGTCTTTCCAAACCAAATTCAATTTGGTGGCGGTTCCCCAGGCCAAGGCTGTGATTCTCTCAGCTTTTGATCTGACTCTGTCCCAGTCCAGGTCTGCGACCGCTCGGAGTTTTCTCCGGCTGATCGGTCTCTGCGGTTCGGTGACGGATCTCATTCCTCTAGGTCGGCTGCGTGTCAGACCTCTCCAACACTTTCTGCTCAGTCGTTGGAGGCCGAATGTAGATTCTCTGGATCAGGTGCTTCCGTTTCCGGACTCTCTGTATCCTCACCTTCTTCCCTGGACAGATGTTCAGTGGATTACGCAGGGTGTTCCACTGGACTTACCCACGTCCGATCGCGTTCTGACGGCAGATGCCAGCGATCTCGAATGGGGTGCGACGTTGGATCCTCTCGGTCTTTCCCTACACGGGATGTGGGACCAGGATCAAGCAGCTCTACACATCAACCAGAAGGAGCTTCTTGCTCTTCTTCTGAGTTTCAGGCAGTGGATCCCTCACCTGTCGAATCGCCAGGTCCTTCTACTATCCGACAATTCGACAGTGGTTGCTTACATTCGGAACCAGGGCGGCACGCACTCGGTTCCGATGTACGAGTTAGCTCGGGATCTTCTACTGCTCGCTCAGCATGTTCACGCCGGAGTGGTTGTTCGTCACATTCCCGGTCGTCTGAACGTCCTAGCCGACTCCCTGTCCCAACAGGGCAGGGTTATTTCCACCGAGTGGATGCTTCACAGGGCAGTGTTCCAGTCGCTTTGCGATCTCTGGGGACGTCCCCACATCGACCTCTTTGACACTCGTTGGAACCATCAGGTGGACACTTTCGTGTCCCCGTGTCTAGATCCTCTGGCTTTTGCCATGGACGCTCTGTCACTCGATTGGAACGGTCTAGTCGGCTACGCCTTCCCGCCGGTTCCGATTCTTCCTCAAGTTCTCGCCAAAATTCGAACCTGCAGTTGTCGAATCATTCTGATCGCTCACCTGTCGCCTCAGCGGGTGTGGATCAATCAGCTCCGCTCGCTGATGGCGGCGGTTCCGGCACATCTCCCGCTACGTGGCGACCTTCTTTGTCAAGGTCGCCCGCGGAGGTTTCACGTCGACCCGACTTCGTTGTGCCTTCACGCATATCTTTTGTCAGGTCCTGTCTCCTCCATAGAGGTTTTTCGAGACGAGCAGTGGAGTGCATTTCTTCTTCAAGGAGGCACTCCACTGGTTTAGCTTATGCAGCTAAATGGAAGGTCTTCTGTCGATGGTGTGCTGATCACTCTGTTGATTATGCCAATCCTTCGATTTCACAGATTGCAGAGTTTCTGGTATATCTGTTTCATTCTCGGGGTCTCCAGCCTGTTACCATCAAGGGTTACAGGTCTATGCTTTCAGAGACTTTTTCTTATGTGGGGAAGCGTCGTATCGGCACTAATCCTTACCTCTCCAAGCTTGTTCGGCACTTTTCTTTGAAAAGGTCTCGGACTTTGTAGCTTACTCCACGATGGAATCTTTCGTGGGTGCTGCTTTGCTTGGGGGGGGGGGGGGGGGGGCCGTTCGAACCTTTATCCCAGGTTGATATGCATTTTCTCACATATAAGACAGCTTTTCTGATTGCATTTGCTTCGGCCAGATGGGTTAGTGAGCTTCACGCCCTCTCGGTTGACCCGGCCTTTTTTAGGAGCTCTCCCAACAGTGATTGCTCCTTTTTGGCTAAGAATCAGTTACCAGATACTACTCCTCCTCCTATCTGTATCAGGGCTCTTCCTTCTGTTGAGGGTACTCGCCCTTTGCTCTGTCCGGTCCGTGCTATTCGCATTTATCTTGATCGGACACGCTTCATACGGAAAGGCAGAAAACGTTTTTTTCTGTCTCTCATTCCGGGTCGACAGAAGATCTCTCCTCAATCCATTTTCTTGCTATTCGTATGGCTTATCAGGGGTTTTTTTGACCGACGAGAGGGGCCGAATATCGGCCCCATTCCCAATCGAAAATAGTCACGTTTTTTCCCAATTTGCTCCCAAAAATTCCCAATTCACGGCAGATGAGATTTCATTTCTGTGTGACCAGTCGATTATTTTTAAGAGACCAGCACCGAATAATATTTGCCAGTGGACTTCGCAGAGTGAATTGTTCCAGTACGAAGGGTAATACATGGCAGTTTACTGTATTTTCTTATGTTTTATTTTTTAAAAACACACGCTTCCGCAAAAAACAGTAAACAAGGTTGCTGTTAAAGTCCGTCACACGGCTATGAAAATAGCCTAAACTAGCCCAATTTTATATTTCTGAAAAGAATTGCAATGGCGCAGTCGTTCGAACAATTCGCCCCAACTGATAGCAACCAGCACAAAATGGCTATTTAAAAACAAAGTACCAGACAAAACAACGAATCACACAAGACACGCATCGAGCTAATTTGAATTTATTAAAGTTAACCACCGTTTCAAAACAAAAAAAAATGTATTGGAGACAGTTCGTCCATATCGAAATTGCTTGCGGTTACGCTCTGTTCCACTGAAAAATTGGCTGCATTGAAATTCGCCCCGCAATTTGCATTGAATGTTTTTCTTTGAAAACTTGTGAAGTTTGTTGGAAGGGGGTTAAATGTAATAAGGCTACAATAGAAATCACAGGTATTTGGATGGATAAGAATGGCAGACCTTCAAAGCACCAATCGCACGTGTCAGTGAAAAATGGTTGGCAGAAATTGTCAGTTTTCTGAACAGTGTATTATTACCCAGCGCAGCCAGGAAGGGAGACAACTGAAATGTTTTGTCATTTACCAAAGAAATTAATTAACTCAAATTGTTAATAACGCTTAATTTACGAAGGATATCGAAAACTTTTTTAACTACGCTTTTCAACTCAGTTAGGGTATTCAGAAACCATGAATGACCCAGCTTCTTATATGAACTTGAAATTTATTTTAAACACTTTAAATATTTTTTTAAAAAGAATATACCTTCTGTTACAGAGAAGAACAATCTCACCATGGGTCATACTAAATTTCAAATCCACATCGTTGAGGCAAATACAAAATCAACTGCACGGTAACCTTAGTCATCACTGTTAGGCAAAGAGTTAGGGGGTATTCAGAAACCATGAACGACACAGTTTTTTGTGGGGTGGGGTGGGGTGGGGGATTTTAACCTACATTCTGTTATGTAACCATATTGACTTAGTTTTGTGTGTGTTTGTATGTTTGGATAACTTTTATTTATTTTTTTCTCCACAATTGTGTCCTCTATGTTCATTTATTTTGTCACGATGTCATATACGTTTTATGTTTTTTTTTTCTGATTTCTCCTTCATGTCCACTGACTTCTCCCTCCTGGGTCCTGACTTCTCCCTAAAGTCTCTGAAGGGAGAAGTCACTTCTCCCTAAAATCAGCTGCCAGGCTGACCCCTGAAGGGTATTCACTTGTGTTGTTTTGAAACCATTTGACAGTGTCAAGGAGCATCCTTGACAGTGTGTTCCTAGAATCGCCACTCTAAATTAGCTCCCTTGATGTGCATAGAATGACAACTGAATGATGCAACTCGCAGTGCGTGAGCCAAAGTGACAAAATGCATCGCTGTCAACTATAACGGCTCACGAATGTACCTGAATTTTGTTACAGGCGAGTTCTATGCTTCTTAAAGCACGGTACCTCTTTTTAGGTTCATCTCGCGTCTGAAATCCTGTCTGGTAACCTGTATTTTATTCAAACCGTTCCCCAGGTCTGATACTCCTGTTGACTGATGCCATGAAACCTAAATCGACTTTCGTCCCCAGAACGAACCGTCCACAATTATTTTACCCAAACCGTCCACCAGGCCAAGTACTCCTGCTGACTGAACTTGGCTTGCTTAGGTGGGGACTTATGTATATGCGTGATCATTAACCAATCCTTTTTCATCACTAGGATTGATTAATCACCAGTACAATTTAATAATTCTAAGCAGCCAGTGGGTAAATACAATTATACAACAGGTTTTCATTGATTAATAGACTGATTTCTCACAAGGATATGCTAGTAAGTTTATATATTTCTTGTTGATAATCGCTCAGATAAATTCCCAATTTTGGCCTCTGTGACGCTAATTTTCCCAATTAGAAAGGCCCCTGGACCCTTTCCCAAAAAGGGTAGAAAAATCCCTGTACTCATATAATTCAGAACAGACCTTATGACCTCTCGGTCATTCTGTTTTAGTCCTTAAATGGTAGAGTGCTAAATTATTTTTGGTCATCAGAATATTTTCAGGTGTCTTTGCCTTGTTAAAATTTAAAAGGCACTCTCCTGTAAATTGTAACAAGGGACATCCATGAAGAAGAAAAATTTCACTTTATAGGAAATATAAAACATATCCACAGAATATGATGATTTTATGTTGGAGCACTGGCACTTCAGAATAAAGCCCAAATATGGGCTTCCAGCTCTCTACCAGTTAAATGCCAATAAATAAATATATAAATTCTGTTTTAATGTATGCATGAATAGGATTCTGCAACTTGCGGCTCATGGTTTTAAAATTTAATTGGAATGAGAAGGTATTAGAGGAGTGAGAAAAGTTATGCTATAAGATTTTAAGATAACCTTTGGATGAATGTAATGCACAATCATCCAGTTTGTTCTCCAAACAATCCAAGCTCACAATCCCTATACTTTTTTGTGTAGGGTTACCAAATATGACATGCATACACATCTTGGGGAGGGTGAGTGGCATAAACTATAAGTAGGTCACATTGACCTACATTTGAAACTATAAGTCCTGTCACAATTAATGCAGAAAATGCTCATTGCTTAATGCACTCCTTACTGCAGAAGAATGAAGTAGTCTGAAATGCACAAGAGAGTTTTTGATGTGCAATGCAAAATATAATTTGCTATTAGCAGGGTTGGTAGTGAAATAATGAACTGAACCGATCAAACAGAAACAAAATATTGAGACTACAGTATGTGGAGGGAGGATTACTAATAAATCGCCATGGGATAGATTTTTCATTTAGTACTTATTTACAATTTCTTAGGACAAAACACAAGAGGCACTTGAAAACTTTCATTGCATGGACCACCGGGTTGCAACTGGTAGTACTTTTGAGGAAAGTTTGCAAGTGTTTCTTGTGCTGTTATGAACACTAATAAATACTTTTGAAATGGAGAATATATGGCGCTGCAATTAAGCAGTAATCAACTCTCTTCATTCTCTACATGTTGTCAAATTTTAATATCTATTTACATGAATCCCAACAGAGATTAGGAATGATGTTAATGATCTCTATTTAGTAGGATTGAATTGTTGGGCATACTGTTTTTCTGAAGGAATTGAATCACGCTAATGGGGGAGTTTGAGGGGGCCAAAAAGTGCACTTACTCAGCACATTATTACTTTAAAATTCAGTGACAGAACTTCTAGTTTTAACTTACCTTTTCAAGAACAGGTCAGGCTGTCTAGCAAGCAGAACCCAGATACATTAATATCAGTCACTTGTTCGATATTGCACATATATATTTTTTTTCTTGTATAGGACGACGTGCAGCAAACAGACAACCAACTGACAGTGAGAGCTCAAGTGACAGTGAGTAAGATGCAAGAGTGCAACATTTGCAACAGAAAAAATGGAATTACATTGTTTTGTTGCAGTTTTTTTTCTTTTCAATACCAAAACATTTGTTTGTGAAGCTTTTAGAAGAGTGTTATATTTTTAACTATAAATTAATTTGAAATTGTGTAATTTGCATTGTAGTTGTACATTTGTGAAATCTAGTCATATGTGTATATATATAAATATATATAATATTCATGCCCATGGCTCATATGAATCACATACATGTCTTGCAGCTTATAATATTTTTATACTGTACCAATGACCCAGACATAGCTGGTGCTAACTCTTAAAATATAGGGCCAAACACAAATTTTGCCCCCCAATCCCCAAAATTTGCATCTAAAACTAAAGAAAACATGTCCTGAAAGGCCCTCCACACTTCGCCCCTACTGCGCATGCGCAGTGTCAAGGACGTTCCGAAATTGGCGCCATTATTCATTCTAAGTTTGGCCCTTCATCAGTTAACATCTGACTGATCTTTGTGCTTATAAATCTCAGTTTAAATGATGCCAGACACATAAATATTAGTGAAATGGTGATTCTAAGGAGGATAGAGAAGGAGGAGAGGAAAAGAATGTGTGACAGAATATTATCAGGGCTGTAACTTAAAATTTTTTAATGAAATTATGTTAAGTTACCTATTTTCAAGGCAGCAGCCATTTTGTTGTCATTCTGATTATTTAGTTACACTGTTTTTTTAAGTGTTTTCCTCTCTCCATGTCCTTTAAGTTCCCCCTTGCTATTCTCCCATGCTTTTGGCATAGTTTTTGTAATTATTATTACTAAATTTTCTTGGGAGTTTTAGCTGAATAACAGAATGAATTCTGTTCTTTCCCCATGTTTACGTCTTCACCTAGGGGTGGTTAGGCGTTGTGTTCTGCATCTACCATCTGATGTTCTGCAGTTTCTTCCCTGGAAGTCTCTGTTTTGCATCAGATAGTGTATTTTGGTAACTGATTTCGGGCCTGGGTGCCTGGAGTCTTATTTTAGTGTTTTTACACTCATTGTTTACATTTTCAACAGCCCTCTGTGTGAGGGGGGGATTTCTAAAAAATAATATCTTGATGTTATTTTAATCATAACTAGATACATTATTATTGTTCGTAAGTGTTGAATAAATTGTTTAAAATATTTTTAAAATTTTTGTCCACACTTAGGCTTGGGATCCATTGGGGCTCAACGTTACTTTTCAGAAACTTGGGCTGTTCTGAAAAAATATTTTTTCAAAATATTTTGATTTCAATTATTTTTTCTATATCAATGGATCATATTATTATTATGTATTTTGATTGCCAGGGGTTAGTGTGAGTACCAGGACTTGTTTTCTTTTCACATTGAAAGGATATTGATCAATTGTTTTAAGAGGAAGTCTTCCTCTGACTTTATTATCATTCTATATGTGGTCAGTGTACTCGCATTAACTCCTGTTCTGTATCGTATGATTTCGATGACAATATGGGAAGCGTATGTCACGGTATGTTGTTGGGGATTTGGACACTCCGGTCCTTTCCCCGCAGGGTCACTCTACTTTATCAATTTCTATTTCAGACGATCAAGATTAGGGTGATGTATCTGTGATGTCTTCCAACAGTGTGCCTCCGTCGTCACAATTAATGAAGGGCTAGCGGAAAAGTGCTCATGTAAATACGCCAATTGCCTAAGAGGACCCTAGTAGGTTCGACGGCCTTTGACGTCCGCTAGCTCGCCCGGTGTAGCGTCCATTCACCGAATGGTTCGGCAGCCGGGTTCGTCCGTTGCGGTCTAGAAGGAATTTTGGGGTGATGCGAGCACTATAAACTAACCTAATGCACACCCAGTGACGGCGGATCGGAGGGAGAACGCAGGAAGCCTTTTAGTCCGGTCCATAGCTCGTTCCGGTCCATCCGGACGGCAAGCGAGAGAGGCCCCTCTCTCGTTCAACAACATCTGGCCCCAGATGTTGTGGTACAAAATGTGTCGTAAGCGGAGCATACGTCCGTCGCTCGGGACGCTCCGTTGTATAGGCAGTCCGCTGAGACTGCTAAGGCTTCCTCTTCTCGTCAGCGCACACGACCGCACCTTGGCTGCGTGACCGCCGATATATTACCAGCTTCGCCGATCAAGGATTCTTCGGCGACCAGGTCACACCATCCGGTAGCCAGGGACACGAGGCCTGCAGACTCCGGACGTTCGCATAGGAAGTGTGCGGGAGTCAACGTACACGGAGCTTCCGGCGGCAATGCATCGTAAGACCGCTACTGCACAGGCCTCGGGAACGGACGTGCTTTCCTTAATAGCACAGTTTATCGCAGCATCCCAGCATCAACTGAATCTGTCGCATATATTTTATCCGACGATGCTGGGTCGGGACGCTCCGCGGAAGCGGGTACGGACGTCCGAAAGTTTCATCCGGTCCAACGGGATACCGAAAGGGATTCGGAGGATTTCGAGCTTTCCCTTTCGGAACAACATATGCTGTTGTGTATGTCATCTGACTTGGTCTTCTCCAGCTTCTTTCGTCGGACCAGAATGCTGCGATGCCGGATAAGAAACTGATAGCGTCGGTGGACTTAGAAATTTTTGGTTCGATTCAGGGACATTGTCCCTCAGTTCCGACATAGTCCAATAATGTCACACAAACTTTTGAATTATTGAACGACGCTATATATATTATTATTTTATGCTTGCTAACCAAGCATTTCTGGTTTCTTGTTCGAAGAGTTATGGAGATGTCTTTCAAAAGTGTGCCTCTGTCGTCATAGTTAATGAAGAGTTAGCGGCAATAAGTGCTCATGGAATATGTCTATCACCTACGGAGTGACATTCGCTAGCTCACCCGGTGTAGCGTACATTCATCGAATGGTTCGGCTGCCGGGTTCGTCCGTTGCGGTCTAGGAAGGAGATTTGGGTGATGCGAGCACTTTAATTACTTTAGTACTCACCCAGTGACGGCAGATTGAGGACAGATCGGAGGAAGCCTGTTAGTCCGGTTCCTGGCTGGTCCAGGTCCGTCCGGGCTGTGAGCGAGAGAGGTCCCTCTCTCGCCCAACAACATAGGGGACCGCATGTTGTGGTTCAGATATTTTACATTCGGAGCATATGTCCGTTGGTCGGGACGCTCCGTTATATTGACAGTCCGAGAGACTGTCTTTAATGCTTCCTCATCCTCACACCAGGGCACACGACCGCACATTGGCTACGTGACCTCGAGTATCCGATCAGTTTCGGCATTCAGTGATTCCACGGCGAATAGGTCGCGCCATCCGGTAGCCAAGGGACACGAGGCCTATACACTCCGTTCCCTCGCATATTGGTAGTATGCACGGGGTAGCGATCACGGAGCTTCCAGCGGCAGTGCATCGTAAGACCGCTTCTCCTCAGGCCTCAGTGACGGACGTGCTATCCGAGTTAGCACAGTTGTTTCGCAGCATCCCAGCAATTGACAGTTTCTCGGTCGAATCAGGAATTATCCGACGGCGCTGGGTCGGTGCGGTCCGCGGTTGCATCAGGTACGGACGACCGAACGCTTTATAGGGTCCGACAGGATGGCGAAAGGGATTCGAAAGATTTCGAGTTTTCCCTTTAGTAGTATCGGAAGATGCCTTTCATATCTTTTGGCATTATCTTCCAGTGAATATTATTTCGGACTTCATTGCTGCGATCTTGGATAAGAGACTTATAGCGTCATTGGACTCGGATTTTTCGATCGGTTCGGGGACATTGTCCCTGACTTACCGACGTAGTCCAATATTGTCATTACAACATGTGTTTTATTTTTCGACGCTATATATATATATACAAGCCTGCTACTAAGCATGATAGTTTAGTTTCTTGTCCGCGTTGCTCATTTCTGCCATTTTATCATTTATACAAATAGTTTATTTTGGCAGAGCAGGGCATACCGAGAGTTCATATGCGTCTAGACGGTGTGATTAAAAACTGCATATATTCTTTTTCGCCGTTTATGTCTTTTCCAATTTCAATGTTGGGAACGACATTATGTATAGTAGACTTAACTTAGACGCTTTATTATACGTAATCCGCCTTACTGAGGCGTTATCATTACGTCTTCAAGAAAAGATTTACGGGATATTATTCTCAATGTAATTTCTTTTGAGGGCAGTAGTTTGTTCACGTATAACTCCGCCCTTCAGTGGCTGATTGGAGTTAGTTAGACGTGCCGCAGCCCTAGCTACATCCACTCGCGTGGATAGTAAGGTTAAGAACTCTCTCAGAGTCGCTTCGTTCTCGGAGGAGCTTCTCTTCGACGGCAACTTTTCGGCAATCCATGAATTGCTCGATTTACACGTTCTCTTGTCTATCTAGTGTTACAAGAGATTCAGACTGGGGCAAACATTCGGTGGTTGACTCAGAGAGTGCCGCCGCAGTTGCCGGACCCGAGTGTGGCTGTTATGACGGTTGCCAGTCATACAGATTGGGATATAATACTCATCCCTACGGATTCGAAGTGCCAGGGTCTTTGGGTTCCGCAGTCTTTTAGCAATCAGTTTTCTTCCGCGGAATAATGTTTTTTAGGCTTGCTTTATGTCATTGCATGAACATTATTCAGAAACGCATGCCCAAATTCCTGTCCTTTAATTCGACAGTAGTGGCGTATCTCCGGAACCAGGGAGGCACTCTTTCGTTTCCGTTATTCAATTTAATGGAAAGAATCCGTCTGTTGGTTATAGTACACCAAGTTCAGTTTTGGTCCGTCATATTCCGGGTCGTCTGATTGTTTTATCGGACTCCCGTTCTCTTACGGGTCGCTTGTTGCTGTCAGAATGGACTCTCAACAAACAAGTATTCAATCAGATTTGCTATCTATGGGAGCGCCCAATGATGATTTATTTATGACACAGCTTGCTAATCAATTGCAGACGTATGTGTTGGCTTGTCCAGATCTCTGAGCTAATATTCTTAACGCTCTATTGATCTATAGGACGGAATGATAGGATACGCGTATCCTCCGGCGCTGTTGTTTCAGCAGGTATTGCTAAGATAAACAACCACAATACATTTCTGTTGATAGCATCTCTATCTTCACAGAGATCATGAGTAATTTTCTCTCTTGTCTACTGTGGGTTTTAACGTGAAATCTTCCTCTATGTGAGGATCTTTTTCACTGGGTAAATCGTGTCATCTTTATCACAACCTGCAAGGTCGCAACCTTCATGTATTCCGTTGTGTGGTCCGTATTGCATTGTTAGCACTGTACTGGACGAGCTTTGGACGCGATTTCTTACTATAGGAGATCCTCTTCTTCGCTATTCTATGCGGCTAAAGTGGAGGCTCTTCCGTCGTGGTGTAGGGATCATTATGTTCATATTGTTGATCCCTCCATACTACTCATTGCTATTTTTTAGTATACTTGTTTCACAAGATCTACTGCAGCCTGTTATTATTTAGGTTATAGGTTTATGTTACCTCATACCTATGCACTCTACGATAGTTTACAATTGAGTCTTTTGTCTCTTTATCTAAGTCAGTTAGTAACTTTTTGATAAATAGACTTAGAATCTTTAGATTAAATTCCTATACGGATTTTAACTTCGGTTCTTATTTAGCTAAGTAATCATTTGAGCCTCTGGAAACAGTAGTTTTCAAATTCTGACCTTTTAGACAGTAATTCTGTTGGTTTCTCTTTTACTGTAGAGTCAGTGAGTTTCATGCACTATCGATGGATAATTTTCACTTTCATAGTTTCGGAATCAATACTTCCGTTACTATTTAGGTTGGATTGTTGCATAAGAGTTAGGCTCCTATTATCCGGAACCTATTATTTTAAGGTCCTTCCGTCTTCGTATGGGCATAGGCCTTTACTCTTTCCGGGTACAGTTTATGTATTTATAAACAGATTTCTGTTTATTACTATGGGCGTAAGCTTCTTCTGTCTTTGATGTCTAGTAGAAGGACGTTACGCTCCATTTTATTGTTAATGGATTCTATTAACTATCGGTACTGCTTATAGTATATCATTGACTTAGCAGTTGTGCTTAAGATTTCGGCTCATGAAGTAAGAGTTCTTCTACTTCTTGGGCTTACATTAATAGTGTCGCTATTATAGATTTTTGAAGGCCGCTCATTGCGCTCAGCCATCCACATTCATGAATTTTATCTCAGAAATATCGAG
Organism: Pictodentalium vernedei; assembly: GCA_031216915.1. Classification (NCBI taxonomy): domain Eukaryota; kingdom Metazoa; phylum Mollusca; class Scaphopoda; order Dentaliida; family Dentaliidae; genus Pictodentalium; species Pictodentalium vernedei. The sequence continues at coordinate 305,875,531 of CM062296.1, read as the reverse complement.
TCCATTTCTGGAGGCCTCTATTGTTAGGTCTATTATCTACTGCTCAGAATGTCATTCACTTAACAGTTGCTACTATAGCTAGGTAGGCTGTCTGTTTCGGCAGTGTCTCCGTTCGGCTGCCCTCTTCGCTCTGGGCTATTTGACCCAGGGCAAGAAAAAGGGGGGGGGGGGGGGAGGGTGTTCCCTTGGGTCACCTGTTTTACTATGAAAACAAGGGGATACCTCCTCCGGAGTTAGTAATTCTGAGCTGTTATTGGGATGGTTGTTTAGTGAGAAGTTTAGGTTTTTAAAATTCATTCAAGTCTTAGTTTTTAAAGTATAGCTTTTGAATATTGCATATGTCAACGGACATGATTATGCAATCCTCAGACACTTTTAGGAGTATAAGAGTCTCTATTCTCTAGACTTACTTTATTTATTGGCTTACTTTAAAAATTATTAGTATAAGGATTATATTGGATATTAATAGAGTACATGGATGTGTGAAGCTCAATTTTGGAAGGTGTTGTATCTTTCTAATTTAACATAAAATAAGAAAGATACATGTAAGGCCTATTACTTCTTTTCCCTACAGGGGATGACTCTATTTTATTTTATTGAGCGTATTCCATTTTGCTCTATGTCCTTGGCCTTTTTACTATTCAGCTATGTCTGGGTCATTGGTACAGTATAAAAATGTTAAAAAATTTATAGTAATTTATATATTTTTTATACTTACCAATGACCCAGACGGGGATGGCCCTCCCAGGAGTTGGGAACTCTTGCCTCCCCGCTGAGTACATAGCGCTTACCAGGCACTGGTTATTAGAATGATTAATGGCGCCAATTTCGGAACGTCCTTGACACTGCGCATGCGCAGTAGGGGCGAAGTGTGGAGGGCCTTTCAGGACATGTTTTCTTTAGTTTTAGATGCAAATTTGGGGGATTGGGGGGCAAAATTTGTGTTTGGCCCTATATTTTAAGAGTTAGCACCAGCTATGTCTGGGTCATTGGTAAGTATAAAAAATATATAAATTACTATAAATTTTTTAACTTTTCCAAATTACCAAATTATCCATGTATACTCTGATGTCAAAATACCCATGTTTTATGCGGTGAAGTATTTTTATACAACAACCAATGGCCCAGACTAGCTGGTGCTAACTCAAAAATTAATCCAGGGCCAAACACAAATTTTGCCCCCAATCCCCAAAATTTGCATGCAAAACTGAAAATTCAATGTCCTATCTGGTCCTCCATACTTTTCAGATCTGCGTATGCGCAGTATCCAGGAAGACATCAAAATTGGCGCCAACCATCATTCTTTGTTTGGCCCTGAAGTCGTCAACGATGAACTGACATCTGTGCTTTTAAATCTCATTTTTGAGGATGCCAGACACAAATCAATGGTGAAATTGGTGGATCCAAGGACATAATTGGATGATGGAAGTGAACAATGGTGGTTAGGAACGTTCAGGCTGTAACTTTATAATTTTTATCAAAATTATTTCATGTCTCCCAATTTTGGGACATGGGCCTGACGTCATCATTCTTACTAATGATTTTTCCACTATTTGTTAAGTGTTCCTTCCCTATCCCTTCCTTGAAGCCCTCCTGTTAAACTCCCAAGCTTTTTGGTTTATTTTATTGAAATTTTTTGTATAAAATTTCTTGGGAGTTTGACGTGTATTACAGAATGTTTATTCTGTATTTCCCCAGGGTTACGTCGTCACCGTAGGGGTGTTTGGGCATTTGGGTCATGCATCTTCTGTCCGATGTGACTGAAAGTCATTGTGAGCTATTGCCATCACTTGGCGTCCATCGTCCGTCCATCGTACGTTAGCTTTTACAAAACAATCTTCTCCTCACAAACCAATGGCCCAAATTGAAACATATATGGGCCACTTCATCTTGGGGGTATTCTGTTTTAGTTTTGTTCAAATGGGGTCTCCGCCCTTTTTGGGCTCATGAATATTAGGCAGGGGATAAAGCCAGTGGCCTGCGGTTTTAGTCCCTTGTCTGCAGCTACCTCGACCTGTGAAGTGGTTACTCTATCCGTGGGCACCGTAACGCCAGGTATGTCTGTTGCAGTGGATTGAGTAGAGCGAGCAGTTTAAAACATAAACATTATCACCCAGCGACGACGGAACAAGGGAAGAAGCCAGCAAGTGTTGTGGAAAGCTCGGTGAGGTCTGAAAGGACCATGAGCGAGAGAGGTCCCTCTCTGTCACAGCAACATCTGGGGCCAGTTTTGATAAGAAACTTGTGTGAGTCAGAGCATATGTCCACACCTGACGTTCGGGAAGCTCCATATAGATCGCAACCGGCCTCGGCTACAGTTACGGCTTCTTCCACTACATCTACTAAGCACACACACGACTGCACTCTAGCTACCCGACTTCAGATATCCAACCTGCTACGTGAAGAAGGGACCACTCTTCGCCGTTGAAGTTGGACCATCCGGTAGCTAGGGAGATGAGGCCTCGATCATCAGGACGTTTGGAGAAAAGAGCCATCTCCAGCATATGGTCCCAGGAGCAGCAAGTGGCTAAGAAACAGAAGACTGATGCTCCTCAGGCCTCCGTGACGGACTTGCTGTCACAGATTGCACGGCTGATCGCAGCATTCCAGTAAGTGCAAGAGCAGCCTCCTCCAGACTCAGAAGATGAGCTGTCGGATGGTGCCGGGTCGGTCCAATCATCTGCTCACGCAGATGCAAGGGACCAAGATTCACAACTGATTCTTTCGGATGGTGAAAGGGATATGGAAGAGGATTACCCTTTCCTTTTCATCCATCAATACTACCCTGATTTTGTTCCATTGAATCAGAATGCTGTGACAACAAGGAAGAAACCCTGACGTGATTGGACGCCAACTTTATCCGGACAAAGGAGGAGGTCCTTTCTTTTCCGGTTCAGTCTAGTCAGGTGTCGCAGGCCTTCGGCCACTTAGACGACACTGTATTTAATCTCTCAAGTACGAAGAAGAAAGGTGGTTTCTTATCTTCACCTTCTATAAACATACCGTTTCTTGGACCATGTTCATTTAAAACCGTCGGAGAAGATGTTCAAAGAGTTCCTCTGCTTTTGGATGAGCAGGCCGAGGATCTAGAAGTATTCTTGCCTGGATCATTCACAATTCGCTCAGATACAATTGAGACAGCAATTTCTTCAAATATAGCGAATCTGGATGCTATGTCTTACGTAGATCACTTTACAAGAGCTATGGCACAACATCTCAACGCAAGGAATTTGAGGACGTTCATATCTCTCTTAGAGTTCTTTCCAGGGAAATTATGTACACCACGTATAACTTTGCCCTAAGAGTGGCTAATTTGGAGTTAATCAGACATGATGGTGCCCTTGTGTCGTCATCACTGATAGATGACAAGGTGAAATCATCACTGATAGATGACAAGGTGAAAAACTCTCTCCGAGTCGCTCGGGTTTCCGGACATATGATATTCGACGACAAGTTTTCATTAGTCTATGACCAGGCTACTGATGCTCTGCTTTTAAACTCATCGTCTAATCGAACCGCTGCATCAGACGAGTAAGGGAGGACGTTCCAGTCATAAATCGTCAAAAGCAGACTCCTCACGGGGGTATAGGAAACCCTCTTATTCTTACTCTGGAGGTCGTCAGTATAGCGACTCGGGAAAGGGGCGGAGATCTGATCGGGACTATCGGTCAGATGCCTCTAGGCCGACAGAACGAGGCTCTTCGTGGGGTGGACGTGGTTTCTCAAACCGTAAGCCCCGCAGAACGTACAGGTGATGGTCTAGACCTCTATTGCTTGCCAGTTGGCGGAAGGTTATCAAGCTTCATGAAAAATGGATAACAATCACAGAAGACCAGTGGGTGAGAAGTGTAGTCTCAGACGGCCTACAGCTATCTTTCCGAGTGAAACTCCCACTATCAAGATGTCCGTGTTGGACAAATCTTCCATCCAATCCTTGCAAAAGAGAGTTTCTCATAGCGGAGGTACACGCTCTCTTATCAAAGGAAGAAATAGAGTTCGTCGAGAATCAACATTCTCAAGGTTTCTACAGTCACCTGTTCCTCGTACCAAAGCCAGATGGCTCGTTCCGACCAGTTATAGACCTGAGCTGGATAAACAAGCTCATTGTGACTCCAAAATTCTATATGGAGACCATTTGGTCGGTAAGGGCGAGCATTCAAGTGAACGACTATGCAGCAAGCATAGATCTAAAGAATGCATACTTTCATGCCCTGGTACATGCGGCATTCAGAAAGTACCTGCGGTTCACCGTGCAAGGGAAGGTGTATCAGTTAAGGGCAATGTGCTTTGGTCTGAACCTGGCTCCCTGGGTATTCACTCGAATAATGAACACAGTAATGTCACACTTCTGAGCTCATTCGTCTGCAATAATGTCGGCTTACTTGGACGACATTCTACAGAGATACAGCAACAGAATTATTCTTCAGAACGATGTTCAGAGTCTGCTTCTATTACTCCGATGTCTCGGTTTCATCGTAAACGAGAAAAAGTCGGATCTAGCTCCGTCCAAGTCATTCATTCACCTGGGAATGAGCTTCGAGACTCACAACAATCTGGTTCGTCTGCCGTTACCCAGAGCAAAATTAGTCAGTTGTTACGCTCGCTTTTGTCTACACTCAGATGCATTAACAGCGAGGAAATTCATACGACTGTTGGGGCTGTGCAGAGCAGCTGTGGATCTCATTCCGATGGGTCACCTGCACACGCGTCCCCTCCTGATATTCTTTACTCAGAACTGGAGTCTGAAGATGCATTCGCTCGAAACCAGTATTGTTTTAACGGACCTGATAAAACAAAGGGTTCAGATTTGAGCAGATATTCAGTGGTTAACTCTGGGAGTTCCACTGAACTGCCGGATCCGACTTTCACGATTATGACTGGTGCGACCTAGACGTGTTGGGGTGTGACCCTTAGTCACGCAGATTTGAAGTGTCAGGGTCTTTGGGACCCTCGGTCTGGAGAAACACATAAACATCAAAGAGATGATGTCGATATGGCTAGCTACAACATTGGATGCACATAATAGCAGACGCTCATGGTCAGATTTTGTTGAACAACTCGACAGTAGTAGCGTACATCAGGAACCAGGGCGGCACTCATTCAATTCCGTTGTGCGAACTAACGGAGAAGATTCTTCTGTATGTCATGAATCATGTTCAGCTTTCTGTCTGTCATATACCGGGTTGTCTGAACGTAATAGCATACTTGCTCTCTTGGATAGGTCGCATGTTGCCATCAGCATGGACGCTCAACAAGCAAGTATTCAGGCAGATTTGCTACCAGTGGGATTGCCCCATGATAGATCTGTTTGTGACGCACCTGAATCAGTTACCGACGTTTGTGTCACCATCGAGCATGCGCAGTAGATGCTCCGTCGATCTCATGGGACGAAATGATAGGATATGAGTATCCTCCAGCTCCATTGATTCAGCAGATTCTGTTAAAGATCAAACAGTCTCATTGCAAAATTCTACCAGTAGCATCTCTGTTCTTACAGAAACTGTGGATCCAGCTTCTCAGGTGTCTGTTATTGGATGTTCCCCAGAAGCTTCCTTCACAACCATCACGTATTTCCGTTGTGTAGTTCTTCTTGCACGGAAAACAGTTTACAGGACGAGCAGTGGAGGCAATTTCTAACTGCATGAGGTCCTCCTGTTCGTTGAACTACGCACCGAAGTGGAAGGTTTTCTTCCGTTGGTGTAAGGATCAGCCGATAGACATTTATGAGCTGTCCATACCAAATATTGCTAATTTCTTGGTCTACTTGGTTGATGATCTCAAACTGCAGCCCGTCACTATTAAGGTCTATAGGTCTATGTTATCAGACACTTACGCTCATCATGATAACTTGGCTATTGGATCTAATGCTTCATTGCCCGAGCTGGTTAGAAATTTCTCTATAAATTGACCTAGAACCCTCAGATTAATTTCTAAGTGGAATTTAGTTTGGGTTCTATTGAAGTTAAAAGAAACTCCATTTGAGCTGTTGGATGTTGTAGAGTTCAAATTCTTGACCTATAAAACAGCATTTCTCTTAGCCTTTGCATCAGCTAGAAGAGTTAGTGAAGTTCATGCTTTATCAGTTGATGATTCGCACTACCTTACTTGGGTAATACCAGTACCCTAACTACGAAGTAGGATTTTTGGCTAAGAATTAGACTCCAGATAAACGGCCTGAACCTATTACCACTAAGGCTCTACCGTCCTCGGACAACTGAAGGCCTCTGCTGTGTCCAGTCAGGGCTTTGTGCATATATAAACGTCTATCAGATTTTATAAGAAAAGGAAGAAAACGCTTCTTTCTTTCATTGATTCCTAACAGAAAAGATATTTCTTTTCATTCAGTTGCTAGATGGATTCAGCTGGCAATACGCATTGCCTATGAAAATCTATCTTCAGATCAACATTCTGTAAATAAGATATCAGCACACGAAGTAAGAGCACTGTCCACTTTTTGGGCTTATTCTAACAGTATAGCCATTACTGATCTCATGAAGGCTGCGTACTGGACACTGCCCTCTACATTTACCAAGTTTTACCCGAGAAATTTAGTGTCCATCTCCAGTGACCTTAGATCATTGGGTCCTCTTTCTGTTGCTCAGAATGTCATCTGTTAATGGTTACATCTATAGTTATTTAGACAACCCGTACCAGCAGTGACGCTGTTCCGCTGCTCTCTTCGTTCTGCGGTCTCGTACCTCAGAACATGGGGAAGGGGCAGGGGGCGGTTTTTTCCCATATGATCATATGGCTTTATAGTGAAAAGCAAGGGAAGACCTCCTCCGGTGCCAGTTGTCCTGAGTCGGTGTTGGGATGGGTTTTTTTTTAATGTGTAGCTCGGTGTGAAGCAATAACTATGTCTCATTTATGTACTGTTTTTAAAGTGTAGCTCATTGTGAAGCATTTGTATATGCCATGTGTCAAACAGGCATTAATATACAATCCTCGGACACTGTTAAATGAGTATAAAGAGTCTCATTCTCTGGACTATCTTCGTATATTGGCTTTTCTTCCCCAAATTAGCATAACAGGTTATGCTGGCATTAAATGGAGAATTATATATCATGTAATACTCAATTAGATTGTTGGTGTTATGTCTTTCTCATTTCTCGTAAAGGAGAAAGACATATATAATTCCTTTTTTCTCCTATTCTCCTTTAGGAGATATTCCTTACTGAAGTGATTGAGTGATTGGATTTTCCTTTGTGTCCTAGGCCATCCAGCCTTTTACGATTCAGCTAGTCTGGGCCATTGGTTGTTGTATAAAAATATTATAAATTCTCAAGTAATTTGTACATTTTTTATACTTACCAGTGGCCCAGATGGGTATGGCCCTCCCATGAGTGGGCACTCATACCTCTCCGCTGTTTACACATTTAACAGGCAATTATAGAAAGGATGATGGTTAGCACCAATTTCAGTGTCTTCCTGGATACTGCGCATACGCAGATCTGAAAAATATGGAGGCCCAGATAGGACATTGAATTTTCGGTTTTGTATGCAAATTTGGGGAATTGGGGGGGGGGGGGGGGGAATTTGTGTTTGGCCCTGGATTAATTTTTGAGTTAGCACCAGCTAGTCTGGGCCATTGGTAAGTATAAAAAATATACAAATTACTTAAAATTTATAATTTTCCCATTATGCAACTTGGGATTTAACAAATTATATGATGGTTGAATTCATAGTTTTATCTAACTGAAGTCATTATAAGTTAGTGTGATGAATTGACGGTAACTTGGTCTAAAGTTTGCGGCTCGGAGCTTATGTTCCACTAAGACGCGAAGCATCAAGGTTGAACATATGCTCCGAGCCGCAAACCTCAGACCGTGTTACCCTCAACTCATCACAATAACATATATGTTCCAATAAGACATAGCCCAAAACCTACATTGTCAAACACGAGGAATATTTACTAATCTTATTCAAGGCAACTTTTAACGACCACAGGTTTAGTAAATAAAACTCTTGTGTACCTGCAACGGCACTGCATAAATAATCAATAAACCAGATAAACTCAAGAGGCTTGCTAGTCACTCCGTTGATGAAGCAATTATGAAACAGACGACGTCATGGCAAATATTTCGCATGGTGACGTCAGACGATAACATTTGCTGCTGGAGCCGTAAAAATAAAAGAAACTGTGCCAATAAAAGGGTGAGGATTTTACTCTTATTGCAACATAGGAGCAAAATTTTATTATATGTTACCTTATAAGATAAAAGGAAATGTCTTAAATAGTTTTGGCATCTATTGTAATGGTAGATTGAAAAATAATTTAGCACTCTGCCAGTTAATTGCAATTAAAACACCCAAACCCAAATGCAGAAAATGTACAGTGATTTGGAACATGGGTATTTTTTTCAAAGTAAAGATGCTGCTAGCAAGGGAATTCTTAGTTTTGAAAGATTTTGTTTTGATCAGTAATTATTTTATTACTATTTATTGGAGAGTGCTTTTTGGCACTAGTCTGGCTGTGTTAGGTATTGGATTAACCCTCTACCCAACACACACAGTATCTAAATTTACTATTTTAATTATTATTGTTTTCCAATTTTTCAAAAAATGTTAAAATCAAAATCATATCATGTGACCACTCATTGGAACGTGCTCGACGAGCTTGTTCCAATGAGGTTTTGTTGACAATTTTTGAAAAATAATTGTTCTTCAACTACTCATTTTGTTAACTATGCAGACAGTTGCGGCCGATTTGTTGGTATTGAATTAAAAGGAAATGAATTTGTGTTTTATTAACCCTTGAAGTGTCATTGTCACACAAATATGATCTCAAATCCAGAATCAAATTGAATCAAGCATGTTATTCAAAATTGAACTAAATTTCGAATTGAATTGGATGAAAAGGACAGCTTTGTTGATTAGTTATTGAGGGTGTGATGGAAGAACCAAAATGTCTTCATTATTTTGCTGTGGGCCTACACTCCAACTTTTGCGTCACCCCAGAAATAATGGCATGAATTTCTGTCATTATTTCCAGGATAATGCACAAGTAGGTTTGTTGGTCTACTACGAAATAATAAATACGGTTCTGCTCTGTCAACACACTACCAATTTTGAATGTGATGTGCATTGCTGACATGTTTCTGAGATTCAGATTGGTTCCACACACTGGTTAAAATACATTACACAAAATATGTTAAAAAGGCATTTTTAAACCAAATTATAAACAAGCTGAGCTACCATATCGAAACATTGATTTTATTACTGGAACAAACTGTGTAATTTCATTGAGAAGTATAGAAAAGGCTTCCATTTGAAAGCATTTCATGATTCTAAAGGATTCTTTATGCTTCAGTCACTTTCAATACTGTATTTAATACACGTGTATCATGTTATTTCGAAAAACGCTGCACCAATTTTGTTCCAACACAAAGTAAAACTGATCATTGTATCATAAATGTTTATGTTTATCAATGTCTTATTCTTCCCCCTGGTCTCAAGTTTTGGATGTAGTGCTAGCCCCCAGATATTGGTAGTATCATTGCGCTCATTCCATGAGGGGTCACCTGATATGGTTGTGTTGAAATTGTTTGAAAAAATTTGCAAAAATAAAATTTAAAATAATAAATTTTGATGTTGTGTGCATTGGGTAAAGGGTTAATATTATGAGAGTGAAGGAACATGGCTGTGAAAAGATTAGAAAATATTTTATGTCCCAGATTTGAAAAGGAATTGAATTGTATCGCAAAATCGATTCACTTCATTTTTGGCTCACCAACGTTAGTTGTGTGAGCCTCTGGCATAGCCCTCATGTCGGCGTCAACGTCGGCGTCCGCTCTCAGATATTTTGAACTTTTGTGTACAGGTTTTGATTTTTTGGCTTTTTAAAATTTTGTTTAGTTTCTGCATATTGCTGTGGTGGTTCACTATAACATTTAACTCTTTTCCAGGGTATTTTGTCTTAATTTTAACCCTTTGAATCAAATTTTAGACTTATTTTGATGTTTGCGTGCAGGTTTTGATGTTTTTTTTTTCCTTTCTTCCAAGTGGAGATTTACCTTGCAGCATATGGCCATGCTTTCTATTGTATGTAAACATGCATCTTAGGGCTAAGTTTGTATTATTTAACCCTTTTCCCGCTGAATTACTTCAATTTTGGACTTTTATGTACAGGTTTTGGACTTAGGCTTACAGCTTTTTACTTTTATGTACAGGTTGTGATAAAAAAAAAATAATTTAAATTGAGGTTGACCTCATTGCATGTTGCAGTGGTGGTTACTATAACATTGATATCTTTCCAGTGCATTTTTTTTTAAATTTTAACCCTTTCAATCGATTTTTATTAGACATATTTTGACATTTGCATGCAGGTTTTGATGCTTTTTCTTTTCCTTTCTTCCAAGTGGAGATTTACCTTGTAGCATATTTCCATGCTTTCTATTGTATGTATACATGCATCTTAGGCTATGTTTGTATTATTTAACCCTTTTCCTGCTGAATTACTTCAATTTTGGACTTTTATGTACAGCTTTTGGACTTGAGCTTACAGCTTCTTACTTTTATGTACAGGTTGTGATAAAAAAGAACAATTTCAAGTGAGGTTGACCTCACTGCATATTGCAGTGGTGGTTATTATAACATTGATATCTTTCCAGTGCATTTTTAAAAAAAATTTTAACACTTTGAACAGATTTTCAGACTTATTTTGACGTTTGCGTGCAGATTTTCATGTTTTTTTTTTCCCTTTCTTCCAAGTGTAGATTTACCTTGTAGCATATGTCCATGCTTTCTATTGTTTGTAAACATGCGTCTTAGGGCTACTTTGTATTCTTTAACCCTTTTCCTGCTAAATTACTTCAATTTTGGACTTCTTTTGTTTTCAGGTTTGGATTTTTGTGCTTTTAAAAAAAAAATTTTCTTCTTTGCATATTGCGATGGGGGTTCACGATAACATTTAACTCTTTTCCAGGGTATTTTGTCTTAATTTTAACCCTTTGAATAAAATTTTGGACTTATTTTGACGTTTGTGTGCAGGTTTTGATGGGGATTTTTCCTTTCTTTCAAGTGGAGATGTGCCTTGCAGCATATGACCATGCCTTCTGTTGTATGTAAACATGCATCTTAGGGCTAGGTTTGTATTATTTAACCCTTTTCCTGCTTAATTATTTCAATTTTAGACTTTTGTGTAAAGGTTTCGATTTTTGTGTTTTTTTTAATTTTTCTCCTTTTTTGCATATTGCTATGGTGCTTCACGATAACATTTAACTCTTTTCCATGGTATTTTGTCTTAATTTTAACCCTTTGAATCAAATTTTAGACTTATTTTGACGTTTGTGTGCAGGTTTTGTTTAACTGGAGTTTTACCTCACTGGCATATTGCCAAACTGGTTATTGTAACATTTTCAGGGTATTTTTCTAAATTTTAAGCCTTTGAAACAAATGTGATACTTTTTTGACTTTTATGTGCAGGTTTTGAGGTTTTTCTTTCTTTTCTTCCAAGTGGATATTTTTCAGGTAGGGTGTCACCTTACTGGCATATTGCCATGGTGGTTACTGTGACATTATCAGCGTATTTTTCTCAATTTTAACCCATTGAAACAAATGTGATACTTTTTTTTTTTTACTTTTATGTGCAGGTTTTGAGGTTTGTCTTTCTTATTTTCAAAGTGGAGACTTACCTTGTAGCATATTGCCATAGTTCCTATTTTATGTTAGCATGCTTCTTAGGGGTTATTATTATATTATTTAACCCTTTAGCTGCTTATTTTCTTTAATTTTGGACTTTTGTGTGTAGGTTTTGAACTTTTATTTTTACTCCAGCCACCCCTTTTACATTGGCCACCTGTTGGTGAGCCACGGGGTACTGATACCCCCTCTAGTTTTATTATTGATAGGCCCCATCCCAAATCAAACACATTACATGCATAAAAGTGATTATGATACATTGTGGCATATTTATATTTTGTGAGGTTGTCAACTCTACCAAATAGCAATCATAGTGGGCTAAAAAGTGGCCGTGGTTGGCATATATTATGTCCATTGTCATCCCTGATGGAAATTTTGCCATATTCCAGCAATAGTTAGTTGTCAATAAAGGAAAATATTAACTTTCTCTTGTCATATGGTTGAAGAACTTACTGGGCCTGGATTTCAGAAAAAAAAGTTATGCCACATTTAATCAAAACACAGTAGGACCAGTTAAAATGTCTTTCCTAACCATTTTCACCTTTTGGAAACCCTTTACCCAACATACAGGATATCAAAATTTCTTATTTTAATTCTTTTTATCAAATTTAAAAAAAAAAATAAACCCAAAACAACCCATATATCATGTAGCCCTTCATTGGAATGAACTTGTTCCATTAAGAGGGTCACATGATATGATTTTTAAAAAAATAATTTTTTTTTAACTGTTTAATTTGTAATTTTTCCGAGTGAATGCTGTAAATTCATTAGGTAAAGGGTTAACTCTTTACCTAACATGACAAGCAGAAGACATTTGTAGAAACATTTTCTTCAATTATTTTAAATTTTCATGTTTTGCCTCAAAAACATAGCTCCCTAGTATGCCTACTGATTGGAATGAGCTCAGTGTGCTAGGATTTTGAGGCAAAAATTTAGAAATTAATAAAATTGAATGGAGATTTTTATACAGCCGCTTTCTGGAGTGGGCCATAATATGACATGGCCATGTCCATCTGTCTGTCCATCCATCCATCAGCCTGTCATTCCAAGCTTACCAGAGGTACATTGTGGGGTTTACAATTTAGGGTCAGTGGTAGTTGTGGGGTTGGGTTAGCACAGTGGCCACTTGTGGGGTTAATTTTTTGACCTTGTGGGTGGTTAGGGTTTAACATGGGAAAAACCCCACAAGTAAGAACGTGTAAGAATGTACATCCATCCATCTGTCCATCAGTCTCTCCATTAACATTTGCTTGTCTGCACAATAACTGTAAATGAAATATACCATGGATCTTATTTTTTGTGGGTGGATTAGGGGTTAGTGATGACTAGAGGAAGGTTCCATTCGATAATCAGTTTTCTGCCTATCCAATATGGCCATCATGGTAGCCATCTTGGATTTTTAGTTCAACATCAAGTATAAGCTATTGGGATGGGTTGTGATCTGTCGGTCGTCCATATGTCCACAATTCCTTTTGCACACCCTTCAGGCCGCAACTCTCAACCGATCAGTTCCAAATTTCATACACGGCCTTAGAGCAATGTCCAGATGAGAGCTATCAATTTTTTTCAACTTTTGTTGAAAAACATGGCCACCAGAGGCCATCTTAGATTTGGCATATAAATTGTCAACAATTCCATTAGCACACCCTCCAGGCCACATCTCTCACTCAATCTTTTTCAAATTTCATATGTAGCTTTGATGTGATGTCTAGATGGGAGCTATTGAATTTTTCCGAATTTTGGATTTGGATATAAATTGTCCAACAATTCCTTTAGCACACCCTACAGGCCGAAGCTATCACCCAATCAGTTCCATATTCATATGTGACTTTGAGGCAATGTCTAGATGGGAGCTATCAAATTTTTTCGAATTTCGTTGAAAAACATGGCCGCCAGCGGCGATCTTAGATTTGGCATATAAATTGTCAACAATTCCATTAGCCCTACAGGCTGCATTTGTCACCTGATCTTTTTCAAATTTGATATGTAGCTTTGGTGTGATGTCTAGATGGGAGCTATCAAATATTTCTGAATTTTGTTGAAAAACATGGCCACCAAAGCCATCTTGGATTTGGATATAAATTGACAACAATTCCATTAGCACACCACACAGGCCGAATCGCTCATCTGATCTTTTTGGAATTTCATGTATAGCTTTGATGTGATGTCTAGTTGGGAGCTATCAAATTTTTCTGAATTTAGTTAAAAAATATGGCTGCCAGCAGCCATCTTGGGTTTATCATATGAATTGTCAACAATTCATTTAGTACACCCTGCAGGTCGCATCTCTCACCCAATCTTTTTCAAATTTCATATGTAGTTTTGGTGTGATGTCTAGATGGGAGCTATCAATTTTTTCTGAATTTTGATGAAAAACATGGCTGTCAGTGGCCATCTTGGATTTGGCATATAAATTGTCAACAATCCCATTAGCACACCCTACTTGCCACATCCCTCACTCCAATATTTTCAAAATTTCACGTGAACCTTTGGTGTGATGTGTAGTTTTCTGAATTTCGTTAAAAAACATGGCTGGCAGAGGCCATCTTGGATTTGGCATATAAATTGTCAGCTTTTCCATTAGCAGACCCTACAGGCCACACCACTCACCCAATCTTTTTCAAATTTCATATGTAGCTTTGGTATGATATCTTTTCTGTAGAAATTTGAGTGAATGACTTGTCATTACTGGATCTTTCTGTTTAGTTCAGTCCCTTCTTGGACAAGTTGAGCTGCAGTGTCATTGACACTTTAATTTGTCATTTTTGCTTGTCCATGAAATAGCTTTAAAATGAAATGCACCATGGATCCTATTTTTTGTGCCATGGCAACCATCTAGGATTTTTTGTTATTTTTTTCCGTTTTCGTGCAGTAGTTTTATAATGAAATGCACCATGGATCGTATTTTTTGTGGTGGATTAGTGGTGACGAGAGGAAGGATCCTTTTGATAATCAGTTTGGCAGCCATCTTAGATTTTTTGTGATTTTTGCTTGTCCATGCAATGACCAATGGATCCCAGTTTTTTCTTGTGTCATTATTAATGATTGCTGGTAGGTTCCTTTCCATAACCATCATTCTGGCCGATCCAACATTGCTGTCATGTCCGAGCAATAACTCAACAAAAAAAAAGGACTATTGCATCCCATTTTTCTTGTTGCGATGCAACACATGTTGATGAAGAGTGAAGACAGGAAGTTTGACATGATATGTCTGATTTGCTAGCATGATAATCAAAGATGTGTACCATAGCCTTTTTATTTACCAGTTAAATTTGTTGGGCAAGATAATATATTTATATATAACATTAGTTATCTATATCACAGCACAACCAAACTAGTAGCAAATGTTTGCACACAGAAGAATCTGCAGCCCTAAAATAGACGACAAAAATTTGCTTGTATTCAAATACTTCAGTTCTGTTTGAAAAATGTCCACTAAACTTACAGGGTTGGTATCTCTGTGGAAAAAGAAGAATCCTAACACTTTTTAAGTTTGTCATCAAAAGGTCAAGGCCATTATTACTGAAAATAACACTTCTTGGTTCCTAGGCAATAATATAGGTTCTACGTATCATTACTTTGAGATATTGTATGTAGGTCATATTCAAATCTGCTGATTTGACTGTGTTTGAAAAGTTACAGATTAGTTATCATTCCCAAAACCAAAAGTAGTGTTTTAGTAACAGTGACCTTGACCTGATGACAAGCCTGAAAATCAGTGGGGTTGTTTTCTTTCCATGGGTATACCCACTTTGTTACTTTGATGGAAAAGTGTGACATACAGTATGGCCATCGTGGCCTGGTCACTTTCCACGGGTGGGCATTATTTCCACAGACACAATAATATTAGATTCCAAACACTAATTATAAGAATAATCATCACAAATTTAATTAATGAAGCACCAGGTATAACCCGGTGCTTCATTAATAAAAATTTTGCTGCTGATAAGTTTTATTACCTGGTAAACGCATGTATGATCACATTTTTAGTAACAGTGACCTTGACCTGATGACAAGCCTGAAAATCATTTGGGTTGTTTTCTTTCCATGGGAGTATCTACTTTGTTAGTTTGATGGATAAGTGTGGCATAGAATTAAAGTTATTGCCTGTAAACAAATTATTTACCAAGTTCTATTTACAGTAACAGTACTGTGGCAGTTGATCTGGCTGTAGACATCATAATCAATAGGTTTCTTCCCCTTCCATAGAGGTACCTAATTTGTAAATATGAGGGGCATGTGTCAATCAATATTTGATGGAACTATTTATATTCAGCCTGTAGATGTTGTAAAATGTTTCAAAACATTTATTTATTTATTTGTTAGCGAGACATACTTGTTTGTGAGAATAAATAGTTTCAGTTTTCTATTATTGTATTTTGTCTGTGATGTTAGCAAATTCAGTGAAGAAGGAAATAAGCATATGACACAAGATGGCAAAATTCCCTGTTCGTAACGAAAAATGTTTATAAAAAAAAAATCAAAGGAACTGGGTGAATAAGAGCGAAATCACAGCTGGAGTAAGCTACTTCTACAATGTTTGACTATACCAGTTATTATAAATATCTGATTATTATGCCTCACCTCCCCACGAGAACCCTCGGAAGTGAAGCAGTGCTTGTTTAGTGTGGTAAACAAGTCCTGTTTTATTGGTAAAATAGGACCCGGTCAACTGTGCCTGTGGTGGAAATCCTCTAAAATGGGCAATATGGGTATCAATGATCAGTTTGACTTAACTTATATCCATGTTGCGGTCACAGTTAGCTGTTGTGCAGAAATATGTGACCTTAAAAACCAAAAAAATAAATAAATGCCTTGTCCTCAGTACAGACATGTTAACCTCCAAACAAAAATTTCATGGAAATTGGATGAATTTCAGAGAAAAGTATGTGTGCAAACAATCTACAAAGTCACAGGAAATACGAAAAATATTTAGCTCTTAGACCACCATCCAGTGGTTCATAGGCTAAAAAATTGCTGATGCCCTTCAAGCCATGTTTTTTAAATCCTTGGTTTGAATATCCTCACACCTCCCTCTTAAAGCCCCCCTGCCTGTGGTTACAATCTGACTGAAGTGCACGAAGCATATAATTCCCTTCTGAAATGGGCAATAAAGTGTAATTCCATTTTTCATGAGGCACTTCTTTTCCCGTCCCACTGGCCAGTCCTATTCCAGAGGTTGAAGGACTCTCTCCATCATCTGGATTATTACTGGCAACATCATCTGAACGTCCAGCACTCATAGTAGAGTGTCGTGTGTGACAGCTTGATTTGAGCCAGACTGTCCCGCAAAATCCTATTCCACGTCGCTATCATTAGAGTCATTTTCGTCTGTGAAATCACTATGATTCTGGTGCAATTGGTGCTAAAACTGTAGCCAAGCAACTAAAGGAAAATAACTCTAAATTCATTCAGCCCTGGAAATTACTTCTGTGGACTGATAGAGATAGCACACGTGGACTGAGGTAAGAGTAGACGCATTACTATGCCATCGGTGAACAGTGCGCTGATAGGTTTGTAGTGTCAGTTTACTGCCGAATGGCCGCGAAGCGCAAAAGGGTTAAAGTGTATTCTTCTTCACTGCCAAAGTGGATCACAGATCAAGTGGATAACTGAATAAAAAATGAGTGGATATTTGAACTAAATAAAGAAATACATATTCTTTAATATTCTTTTTCATACATTTTATTCATCAGGAATAATTATTTGAGTGAAGGTGGATGTCAAAAGGTGATGTGCTTAAATCACCTCTTTTCACTTTGGCACTCGTAAACTGACCACACAGCTAAATTGAAATGAATAAAACAGAAAAAAACATGGATATAAGTGAAATATTTGTAATAAATTGTTTATTAAATATAATTCACTTGTATGCATGTTTTTTGTTTCAATCATTATGATCAGAGTTTTGAAGGTCTATGATTTAAGGCTCGTCTCGAAATGGAAAAATTTTCGACTGTAGTATTTTCCGGGATTTTTGTCGAAAACCAATTCCCTTCTAGGAGGCCAGGAACTACACTGAATTTACAGAATTTTCCCAGACATTCCTGCAGAGTTAACATGCCTGCTTCGATAGGAGGTTTAAGTGGGCATATAGTCGACAACATATAGTCGAGGTCTCCATACTTGAGTACAAACATTTCTTCATTATAACTCAAGCATCAGTTGTCATATTTTGATGTCCTTTAGTATGGTGATGGACCAGAATGGGGGGAAAGGATGTTCACATGTTGCTGGTTTTGTCCATGCATACATACCAGAGTTGTGGCCCTTGATAAACTTTCCATACAAACATTTTGCATTTAAAGTTGCACATCAGTTCATGGATTTTGATGTCCTTTGGTAGGTTGAGAGACCAGCATGTGGGAAAGGATATCCACATATTGCAGGTTTAGTCCGTATGTATCATTATGGCCCTCGTTATACTTAAAAAACTTTCTGTACGAAAGTTTTCCATTATAACTCAATCATTGGTGGGCAGATTGTGATGTTCTAAGGTATGGAGAAATACCAGCATAGGGGAAAGGACACCCACAGACTGTGGGTTTCATTCATGCATATATACCAGAGTTAGGGTTCTTGATAAACTTTTTGCACAAACACCTTGCATTATAACTCAAACGTCAGTTTTCAAATTTTGATGTTCTTTGATATGGTGACAGACCAGTATGTGGAAAAGGATATCCAGCTATTGCAGATTTCGTCCAGGCATATATCCTAAAGTTCTGTCCCTTTTTAAACTTACAAAACTGTCCCTATGAATGTTTTGCATTATAAGTTTGGGCATTGGTTGTCAGGTTTTTACATCCTATCCTGAGCAGATTGTGATGTCCTATGGTATGAGGAGATACCAGCATGGGGGAAAGGACATCCACATATTGTGGGTTTCATCTAGATGCATTTGTACCAGAGTTATGGCCTTGTTACACCGGCAAACTTTATAACTCTAGCAGTGGCTAACAAATTTTGATGTCTTTAGATATGGTGAGAGAACAGCATGTGGAAAAGGTTTCAGCGTATTGCGTGTTTTGTCCACATACATTCTAAAGTTACGTCCCTTATTATACTTACAAAACTCCCCGTGGGTACCATGGGAAGTGAATCGGTGCTTGTTTACTGTGGCAGACAAGCTCTGTTTTATGGGTAAAATAGGACCAGTCACCAATGCTTGGGCTGGAAGTCTTTGAAAAACGGGCAACATGGGTAAATGCGATTAACTAAACTTGACTTGATCTCTGTGTTATGGTCACAATTAGCCATTGTGTAGAAATATGTGACCTTAAACACCAATAAATAAAGAAATTAATACTTACAAAACTATCCCTGTGAACATTTTGCATAACAACTGGAACATTGGTTGTTGGGTTTTGATATCATTTGGTATGGTGATGGACCAGGATGCAGGTTTCATCCACACACACTTACTACGCAGTTTTGCCCCTTGTTCAGGGTTCCTGCACCTCCTTGAATTCCTTGAATCTCAAAACACTCTCCCATGGACCTGGAAACTCCTAGAATATTGAAGGCCATCCTGGAAACTCCTGGAAATTGAATCGGCTATGCATGGACAGTGTGCTATTTCAAAATACTGTACATCTGATGTCCATTCTTTTACCTTTTTACCTAGTAGCAGACGACACTTGTGAAAAAATTACTGTGCATTTGAACATTTTCATTTTTTTCCAAAACATAGGTTGTGACCTTTCATTGAAACGAGCGTGATAGTCATATGAGAGTCATAACCTATGTTTCAGAAGCAAAAAATGAAAATATAAAAAGATTGAACAGTGATTTTCATGGAAAGCGCTGGCCATTTTTTTTCTGTTAGCTTAGGTAAATGGTCGAGTTATATTTTCTGTCTCTTGGATGCAAGTGGAAAATGTTCCCTGGGAAATCTTTGAATTTTGTCTGTTTTTCTCCTTGAAAAAGCACAAAAAACCTCCTTAAAACTCCTGGAATTTGCTTAGAGGTTTGGTACAGGAACCCTGTTGTTCGACTTGGAAAAACTGTCCCTATGAACTTTTTGCGTTGTCGTATTTTGTCCATGGGAATAATTTTATTGAAAGGTAATAGAAAATTTAATCATTTTTATATCGCTTTTGTTGAATGGGTGTGCAGGGGAGTTTAACCAAGATAGTCTGTATGTGTGTGTGTTTGTTCAAAATAGCAGATATTTATGACATCCTGAGAAATGCCACCACTCCAATGAGCAGCATATGATATCCCCGGTATTGCAGGATGGGGTATATGCAATGCTTTCTGTTGCTCGTTTTTTTTGTATTTGTTCAAGTTATTGTGTTTTCAAAGTCATTTT
Source organism: Pictodentalium vernedei (assembly GCA_031216915.1). Classification (NCBI taxonomy): domain Eukaryota; kingdom Metazoa; phylum Mollusca; class Scaphopoda; order Dentaliida; family Dentaliidae; genus Pictodentalium; species Pictodentalium vernedei. The sequence continues at coordinate 305,855,577 of CM062296.1, read as the reverse complement.
CAGACAAACCCCAAATTGTCAACAAAATGGAGCATGACTCTTACAGAAATTGGCTGAATATCCAGTATCTTATTAGTCTATAGGTTTGCACTCCGTCCATCCGTCAGTCTGTCAGTCACACTTTAGTTTTCTGGAGTTTTTTTGGAAACGCTTCAACGGGATGATTTCATTTTTGGTAACCTACTAAAGAACGATAACTTACAGATCAAGTTTGAGTTTCATGTTGATTGCACTATTCTTGTGTGAGTTAAGGCCCTTTGAAATATGGAAAAGCACCAAAATATCAGTTTTCTGGAGTTTTTTTGGAAACGCTTCAACGAAATGATTTCATTTTTGGTAAACTACTATAGAACGATGACTTACAGATCAAGTCTGAGTTTCATGCTGATTGCATTATTCTTGTGTGAGTTATGGCCCTTGGAAATATGGAAAAGCACCAAAATTTCAGTATTTTTATACTGTACCAATGACCCAGACTTAGCTGGTGCTAACTCCACAAAAACCAGGGCCAAACACAAATTTTGCCCCCCAATCCCCAAAATTTGCATCCAAAACAAAAAGAAATCATGTCCTAAAGGACCTCCATAGTACGACTCTACTGCGCATGTGCAGTGACGCAGTCGTCCCGAAATTGGCGCCAAATATCATTCTCTGTTTGGCCCTTCATCAGTCAACATCTCACTGATCTTTGTGCTTGTAAATCTCAGTTTAAAGGATGCCAGACACGTAATTCTTGGAGAAAATGTGATTCTAAGGAGGATAGAAGGAGGAGAGGAAAAAAGAAGTGGCAAAAAATAATCAGGGCTGTACTTAAAATTTTTTGTTAAAATTATGTTAAGTTGCCTATTTTCGAGGCAAACGCCTCTTGTTGTCATTCTTGCTAATTGTTGCACTGCTTATTCAGTGTTTCCTCTCCCCTAACCTTCTAAAGTCCCCCCTTGCAATTCTCCCATGCTTTTGGCATATTTTTGAGAAGTTTCATTTCTAAAATTTCCCTGGGAGAGTTGCTTGGTTACAGAATGTTTTCTGTTATTTTCCCCATAGTTACGTTTTCACCCATGGGTGTATAACGTTTGTGTTCTGCATCTTCCATCTGATGTTCTGCAGATTCTCCCCTGGGAGTCTCTGTTTTGCATCAGATAGAGTGTAATTGAGGACTGATTCCGGGCCAATTTTGTCAGTGCCTGGAGTCATGTTTTCTTCTGTGTTTACACTGTTTGTTTTCATTGGCAACAGCCTTTTTTGAGGGGGGCTGTTTGCCTTTGAGGTAGTTTATCTCATTATAAGATACATTTATATTATCCGAAAGTGTCTCATTAATTATTTTATATAATTTTAAAATTTTTGACCACACTTTGCCATCGGATCCATCGGGGCTCAACGTTACTTTTCAGCAACTTGGGCTTCTCTGAAAAAATATTTTTTCAAAATTATTTTGTTTTGCAATTGTTTTTTCATTTATTAATGGATCATGTTATTATGTATCTTTGTGTCAGGGGTTTTTGCGAGTAACTAGGACTTATTGTTGTTCCTTCACAATGAAAGGAACTTGTTCAAATTGTAATAGGAAGAAATCTTCCTCTGACTTTCATGATTATTGCATAAATTGTAGTCAGTGTTCTCGCATTAATCCCTGTCCTGTATGTGAACATTGGGATGAGAAACATTGGAAACGTGTGTCACGATATGTTGTTTCTGGAGAAAGAGCGATGCCGGCTCTTTCTCCACAAGGTCACTCTACTCTCTCAGTTTCTATTTCAGAGGAACCAGAACAGGGTGATGTTTCCATGTTATCTTCTTCAAGTGTGCGTCCGTCGTCACAATTAAATACAGAGCTAGCGGCAAAAGTGCTCATGGAAATTAGACAAATGTCGTCCGCTAGCTCGCCCGGTGTAGCGTCCATTCACCGAATGGTTCGGCAGCCGGGTTCGTCCGATGCGGTCCAAGAGGAAATTTTGGGTGATGCGAGCACTATAAAAATAATAGATGCACACCCAGTGACGGCGGATAGTGAACGAGAACGGAGGAAGCCTTTTAGTCCGGTTCCTAGCTCGTCCAGGTCCAGCCGGGCCGCGAGCGAGAGAGGCCCCTCTCTCGTACAACAACATCTGGGACCAGATGTTGTGGTACAAAATGTGTCTTTAGCGGAGCATACGTCCGTCGCTCGGGACGCTCCGTTGTATAAGCAGTCCGCAGAGACTGTTAAGGCTTCCTCTTCTCGCCGGCGCACACGACCGCACCTTGGCTGCGTGACCTCCGATATCTTGCCAGCTTCGCCGAGGAAGGATTATTCGGCGACCAGGTCACACCATCCGGCAGCCAGGGACTCGAGACCGATGGACTCCGGACGTTCGCATAGGAAAAGTATGCGGGAGCCATCCGATGCGGAGCTGCCCTCGGCAAAGCAGCGAAAGACCGCTCCTCCGCAGGTCTCGACGTCGGACATTCTAGTGCAGATAGCACAGCTTATCGCAGCATCCCAGCAGCCGACAGAGACGGTGTCGGATCGAGAATTATCCGACGGCGCTGGGTCGGTACGCTCCGCCGAAGCATCGGGGGCGGACGACCGGGAACATCGGGAGGTCCGACCGGATGGTGAAAGGGATACGGATGAATTGGAGCTATCCCTTTCGGAACAACACAAAGCTGCCGTAGACTTCATCCGGCACTTTCTTCCTCAAGTTGTTCCGTCGGGCCAGACTGCTGCGCTTCCGGACAGGAGAATTATAGCGTCATTGGACTCTGATTTTTTCGAGCGGTTCAGGGACATCGCTCCCGAGTTTCCGTCGCAGTCCAATAATGTTGCAAGAACATTTGAATTATTGAACGACGCTATTTTTAAACTTGCTTCCAGGACAGGGAAAGCAGGCTTCTTGTCCGCAAATACTCTCAACCTGCCTTTCATTAATGCAAGGAATAAATTCGACACGGCAGGTCAGGGTATACCGAGAGTTCCTCTGCGTATGGACGACGAGGCGGAAGACTTAGAGCTATCATTACCGTCGTCAGCTTCTATTCCAACCGCAGTGTTGGAAACAGCTATTGCGTCTAACAGAGCCAATTTAGATGCCTTATCTTACGCAGATCACCTTACGAAGGCGTTATCACTGCGTCTTCAAGGGGAAGAGTTTCAGGATATACAATCCTCCTTAAGACTTCTTTCAAGGGCAGTAGCTTATTCCACGTGTAACTCCGCCCTTTCAGTGGCTAATCTGGAGTTGGTTAGACGTGACGCAGCCCTGTCTACATCCACACTAGTGGATTCTAAGGTGAAGAACTCTCTTAGAGTCGCTTCGGTCTCAGGAGATCTTCTCTTTGACGGCAAGCTTTCCGCTATTTATGATAATATTAAAAAGAAAGCTAGTGATTCTATGTTGTTTAGATCCGCTCCTAAAGGTCGGATTCAGCAGACACGAATAAGGCGGGCACTTCTGGGTCTTATCCGCCCAAGAGAGGTTCCTATAGAGGTTCCGGTGCGTCCTCTAGCTCTTATTCGAGAGACCGTCAGGATAGCGACTCTCGTTCGGGACGTCCTTCAGGCCGGGACAATCGGTCGGACGCCCCGAGGTCGACGAGGCGAGGTGCGGGTCGTGGAAGACGTGGTTTCTCCTACCGCAGGCCTCGCAGATCCAGGAGGTGATGGCTCAAACCTCTATCGCGTTCCGGTTGGCGGAAGGTTGTCGAGTTTTTCTCAAGAGTGGGCGTCGATTACGGACGACCCTTGGGTGAGAGGAGTGACTTCGGAAGGTCTAAAGATATCCTTCAAACGAAAGCCTCCATTAACTCGAAGTCCAAAGTGGACTCATCTTCCGTCAAACCCTCAGAAAAGAGACGCTCTGCTATCAGAGGTGCAGTCTCTTTTAATGAAGAACGCGGTAGAGGTCGTAGAAAACCAGGAATCGCTGGGATTCTACAGCCATCTGTTTCTGGTTCCGAAACCAGACGGCTCGTTCCGTCCAGTCATAGATTTGAGCTGGATAAACAAGCTGATCATCGCTCCGAAGTTTTATATGGAGACGATTCGATCGGTCAGAGCGAGTATTCGGGTGAACGATTATGCAACGAGCATAGATCTCAAAGATGCGTACTTTCACGTCATGGTACATCCGACATTCCGAAAGTATCTACGCTTCGCAGTCCTAGGAGTGGTGTATCAGTTCCGGGCCATGTGCTTCGGATTGAATCTAGCACCCTGGGCTTTCACTCGAGTAATGAACTCGGTAATGATTTACTTCCGAGCTCATTCGTCTGCGGTAACGTCGGCCTACCTGGACGACATTCTTCAGAGGTACGGCAACGAGTTAACGCTTCAGAACGATGTTCAGAATCTTCTTCTATTGCTCCGACGTCTCGGTTTCATAGTAAACGAGGAGAAGTCGGATCTGGTGCCGTCCAAGTCATTCACTCATCTGGGAATGAGCTTCGAGACGCACAACAATCTCGTTCGTCTGCCGTTAACCAGAGCGAAATTAGTCAGTTGTTACGCTCGCTATTGTCTAAATACAGACAAAGTCACAGCGAGAGAATTTATGAGACTGATAGGTCTGTGCGGAGCCGCTGCGGATCTCATTCCGATGGGACGGCTACGCACACGGCCTCTTCAAATTTTCTTGACTCAGAATTGGAGTGTGAAAATTCATTCGCTCGATGTAGACGTTCTCTTGTCAGATCAAGTGAAACAAGAGATTCAGACTTGGGCAAACATTCAGTGGTTAACTCAAGGAGTTCCGCTGCAGTTGCCGGATCCGAGTTTTACCATTATGACGGATGCCAGTCAAACAGGTTGGGGTGCATCATTAATCCCAACGGATTCGAGATGCCAGGGTCTTTGGGATCCGCAATTCCTGTGCAAGCACATAAACATCAAGGAAATGATGTCAATTTGGCTTGCGTTACGTCACTGGATGGACATTATTCACGATGCTCATGTCCAAATCCTATCCGACAATACGACAGTAGTGGCGTATATACGGAATCAGGGAGACACTCATTCAGTTCCGTTGTTCAATCTAACGGAAAGAATCCTTCTGTTTGCGTTGGAACATCACGTTCTTCTTTCGGTCCGTCACATACCGGGTCGTCTGAATGTGCTAGCAGACTCCCTTTCTCGAAAGGGTCGCTTGTTGCCGTCGGAGTGGACTCTCAACAAACAAGTATTCAATCAGATTTGCTACCAATGGGAACGGCCAATGATAGACTTATTTGCGACACATCTCAACAATCAGTTGCAGACGTATGTGTCCCCGTGTCCGGATCCAAGAGCATTTGCTGTAGACGCTCTATCGATCCCTTGGGACGGAATGATAGGATATGCGTATCCTCCAGCGCCGTTAATTCAACAAGTATTGCTAAAGATAAAACAATCTCAATGCAAGATTCTGTTGGTAGCATCTCTGTCGCCACAGAGACCGTGGATAAATCTACTCAGGTGTCTGTTGTGGGACCTACCGCGGAAGCTCCCTCCACGAGAGGATCTTCTTTGGCAGGGGAAATCGCGCCAACTGCATCACAACCCGCAAGGTCTCAACCTTCACGTTTTTCCGTTGTGCGGTCCTTCTTGCATGGCAAGCACTTTACAGGACGAGCAGTGGACGCGATTTCTAACTGTAGGAGGACCTCCTCTTCGCTAAACTATGCGGCTAAGTGGAAGGTTTTCCGTCGTTGGTGTAGGGATCATTCTGTTGATATATTTGATCCCTCTATACCAGACATTGCTAACTTTCTAGTATACTTGTTTGACGAAATCAAACTGCAACCGGTTACTATAAAGGGTTATAGATCTATGTTATCTGATACCTATGCACATCATGATAGTTTACAAATTGGATCTAATGTCTCTTTATCGAAATTGGTTAGAAACTTTTCGATAAATAGACCCAGAACTCTTAGATTAATTCCTAAGTGGAATTTAGCTTGGGTTCTCCTTAAATTGAAGGAAAAGCCATTTGAACCTCTTGGGACAGTAGATTTCAAATTCTTATCTTATAAGACAGCTTTTCTCTTAGCTTTCTCTTCTGCCAGAAGAGTCAGTGAGCTTCATGCACTATCGGTGGATGATTCTCATTATCGTAGTGTTGGGAACACTATCACCTTCACTACTAACGTCGGTTTTTTAGCTAAGAATCAGGCTCCTAATAAATATCCGGAACCTATTGTTATTAAGGCTCTTCCGTCTTCAGACGGGCGTAGGCCTTTACTCTGTCCTGTTAGAGCACTACGTATCTATAAACAGAGATCTCAGTTCATCAGAAAGGGACGGAAACGTTTCTTTCTGTCTTTGATGCCTAATAGAAAGGACATTTCAGTCCATTCTATTGCTAGATGGATTCAGTTAACTATCCGTACTGCGTATGAAGATTTATCTTCTTCTCAGCAGTCTGTGCTTAAGATTTCTGCTCATGAAGTAAGAGCTCTTTCTACTTCCTGGGCTTATGCTAATAGTGTTGCTATTACAGATTTAATGAAGGCTGCTTATTGGTCTCAGCCATCCACATTTACTAATTTTTATCTCAGAAATATTGAGTCCATTTCTGGAGACCTGCATTGTTTAGGTCCGTTATCTGTTGCTCAGAATGTCGTCCACTAAACAGTTGCAACTATAGTTATGCAGGCTTTCTGTTCCGGCAGTGACTCCGTCCGGCTGCCCTCTTCGCTCTGGGCTATTTGACCCAGGGCAAGGGGAAGGGGGGGGGGGGGCGGGTGTTCCCTTAGGTCACCTGCTTTATAGTGAAAAGCAAGGGAATGCCTCCTCCAAGACAGTATTTCTGAGTCGCTTCCGGGATGGTTTTAAAGTGTAATATTAATGTTTAATTTCATTCATGTCTTATTTTTAAAGTGTAGCTCGGTGTGAAGCATTTGTATATGTCAAGTGTCAAACGGGCTTTAATATACAATACTCGGACACTTTTAAATGATTATAAAGAGTCTCAATTCTCTGGACTACTTTATTTATTGGCTTGTTTTAATAATAATTAGTATAAAGGTTATACTGGATATTAATAGAGAACATGAATGTTATTGTGCTCAATTATTAAGGGTAGTGTATCTTTCTAATTTAAATATTAAATAAGAAAGATACATGTAAAGCCTAATACTCCTTTTCTCCTTAAGGGGTTATCTCTTTATTTTATAATTGAGCTTATTGGATTTTCCTCTATGTCCTAGGCCCTCCAGCCTGTTTACTATTCAGCTAAGTCTGGGTCATTGGTACAGTATAAAAATGTTAAAAAATTTATAGTAATTTATATATTTTTTATACTTACCAATGACCCAGACGGGGATGGCCCTCCCTGAGTTGGGAACTCTTGCCTCCCCGCTGAGTACATAGCGCTGACCAGGCACTGCCAGTAAGAATGATATTTGGCGCCAATTTCGGGACGACTGCGTCACTGCGCATGCGCAGTAGAGTCGTACTATGGAGGTCCTTTAGGACATGATTTCTTTTTGTTTTGGATGCAAATTTTGGGGATTGGGGGGCAAAATTTGTGTTTGGCCCTGGTTTTTGTGGAGTTAGCACCAGCTAAGTCTGGGTCATTGGTAAGTATAAAAAATATATAAATTACTATAAATTTTTTAACTTTCCGGACTTTTTTTGGGAAACGCTTCAACGGAATGATTTCATTTTTGGTAACCTACTATAGAAGGATGACTTACAGATCAAGTTTGAGTTTCATGCTGATTGCGTTATTCTTGTGTGAGTTATTGCCCTTGGAAATATGGAAAAGCGCCAAAAATATCAGTTTTCTGGACTTTTTCTGGAAATGCTTCAACGGAATGATTTCAGTTTTGGTAACCTACTATAGAACGATGACTTACAGATCACGTTTCATTTACACTCTGTTCATCCATCCGTCAGTCTGTCGGTCGTACTTTAGTTTTCCGGACTTTTTTTTGGAAACGCTTCAACGGAATGATTTCATTTTTGGTAACCTACTATAGAACGATGACTTACAGATCAAGTTTCATTTACACTCTGTCCCTCCATCCGTCAGCCTGTCAGTCAGTCTGTCGGTTATACTTTAGTTTTCTGGACTTTTTTGGAAACGCTTCAACGGAATGATTTCATTTTTGGTAACCTACTATAGAACGATGACTTACAGATCAAGTTTCATTTGTACTCTGTCCATCCGTCAGTCTGTCAGTCATACTTTAGTTTTCCGGACTTTTTTTGGAAATGCTTCAACCGAATGATTTCATTCTTGGTAACCTACTATAGAATGATGACTTACAGATCAAGTTTGAGTTTCATGTTGATTGCATTATTTTTGTGTGAGTTATGGCCCTTGGAAATATGGAAAAGCACCAAAATATCATTTTTGAGGACTTTTTTTGGAAATGCTTCAACGGAATTCATGCTGATCACAGCTAGGTTATAACATTTGTATAATTATTAATGCTCATTAGTCCGGTAGGGGACATTGTATTGCTTCAGCGATACGAGCGCTCTTGTTACAATGCATGCTTATATCGACTTTTATCAAAATCCAATTATATTTATTCAAGTTATTGCATTTGTGATTAGTACCAGACAACCCCTATGCAACCCTGAGAAGTGAAGCAGTGCTTGTTTACTGTGGTAAACCAGCTCTGTTTACTGGTAAAATAGGACCCAGTCACCAAAGACTTGGTGTAGAAGTCCTCTAAACTATACAACATGGGTATAAACGATTGACCACACTTGACTTTATCTCCATGTTGCAATCACGTTTAGCCATTGTGCAGAAACATGTCTTTAAACACAAATAAATAAATAACCAGACAAACACCATATTTTTCAACAAAAAGGGTCATAACTCCTACAAAAATCAATTAAATTGGCTGAATATCCAGAAAAAGTGAGATAAACTGTATATATGTATCCTAACAAAGTGTGTAAAGAGGAATATTATCCCCGCCAGCCTTAAAGTCTCTGTACCTCGTGGAAACTGAGTGCAGAAGTTACTAAAACCTGAATTAAGGACATTCGGATTGCAGTCAGTGGGGAGTTATTCCAGTGCTGTAAGATCATCAAGCAGATATCTGAAATATGAAAACTAGTGTAAAAGAAGGAAAAAGTAATTCGTCAGCAACACCTGTCGTGAACAAGTTGATGTGCTAGAAACTTCCATAGCTACGATTGGTAACCGCAAGAGCAATAGATTAAATGAAACATACAACATATGAAAAGAGAATCATAACACTACAAAATCCAAAAACAAACAATCAGTTCTATGTGGTTGATACTGAGGACAAACCACAACAGTGGTCTAGATCTCAAATCAGAAGAGATCGACAGCTACCTAGCCAACAGCAACAGCAGAGACCAAGAGCCAGCAGAGAACTACTTACAGAAGGCATAGACCTAACCACAGAGAGAACAATAACAGAGATTTAACAAATTTTGTATCACAACTCCAGCACTTATGTAACTCCCACTTCAGAAACAATTACAATTCTAATTACAAGGACTAAGTTATCAATTGGCCAAATTCTGTACAGGTGGAGCCCAAAATTTAACTTTGTACAATGTGAGGAAATTTCTTTATAAATCTTCTACAGATCCACCATTCAAAATTCTTTCATATTTGGCATACAACATCTGTAGGGGGTTCAGATTCATGTTTGTTCAAATCGGATCCCTGGTTAATATTTGGGCTCTCTATTGGAGCCCAAAGTTTAACTTACTACAATATGAGGACATTTCTTTCAAAATTCACCAGTTGCTTTCATATTTTTTTTGGTATACAATATCTCTATGGGGACCAGGTTCAAGTGAGGGCAGGGAGTATTTAAGTTTGTTCAAATCAAGTCCATAGGTTAATATTAACTTAGTGCTATATGTAGGAATTTCTTTAAAAATCTTCTTCTCCAGCACCATCAATTAGAATCTTTTGATATTTGGTCTACAACATCTTTAGGGGGTCAGATTAAAGTTTGTTCAAATTGAGTCCTGGGTTAATATTTGGGCTCCCCAAGGGAGACCAAATTTTAACTTAGTGCAATAAAAAGAAATTTCTTCTTCTTCATATCCACCAGTTTGAATCCTGTCATATTTGGTATACTACATCTCCAGGTGGGTCAGATTCAAGTTTGTTCAGATCAAGTGCCTTGGTTATGATTTGGGCTCCCTATGGGAGCCTGGATTTTAAATCTTCTTCAGATCCACCAGTCCGACTGCTTTCACATTTGGTTAACAACATCTTTGGGCATTCAGGGGCATTATTCTGATAGCACCCATAAACTGTTTTCCAAAATTAAAAAATTCTCCAGATCCATCAATTAAAATCTTTTGATATCTGGTATATAACATCTTTAGAGGGGGCAAATTCAAGTGTGTTCAAATCTGGTCCCTGAGTTAATATTTGGGCACTCTGTGGGGGAGGGGGGGGGGCAGGCAGGGTGGGGTTGGGGTTGCAGTGTCATAACTCTTGGAAGTTTGGCACTGCTTGTCTACAGCTGATAGAATTGGAAGCCGTCAGGAAGATCCATGATAATAATCATCTGACATGGACATTGGAGTTATGAATAATTTCATGACTTCATTCTTGTGTAGTGTTGTTGAATCATGACTCACAGAATGGGACTCCAAATACCTCTTTGAACCACTTTGTCGGGTGATTGATTAAGGCCTCTTGTTTAGATGTTAGCATTACTAGAATGGGCTGTAGAATTAAAACTTATCTACACAATAAACCTATGGACACACTTGCATATGTTCGCTACAAGTCATGCCACCCCCAAAAAGAAAATCCAGGGCATCCTGTGCAATCAACTGCTGAGGGCCAAAAATATCGGCAATGATAATAATAATATTAGAAAACATGCAGATAGACTAAATACTTTTCACAGAGCGGGGTTATCTCCCAGAACTGATTATGGAATCAGAGAGAGAGCTGATAAATTCCAGAAAAAAGAACTACTTAAAAATGATGCCACAAAAGAGGCTGTGCCAAATCACACACTGTCTTCAACTATCACCTGAAATGCCATAAGCTCTACAATTACATATACACCTGGAGCTTAATTAAGCACCCTGTTTCTTTTGCAGTGGTGTTAATGTTAATAGAAGCTCATTACTTTCATGCTATCTTTCAGACAGCCAAAAGTGATTGTTTGCAGAAAGAATGGTCTATTGACAAATGAAAGACAACACAATGATGAAAATATGCAGTATCTTATTAATGGTGCTAATTACACATATCTGTGACTAATGTTTTTGATGAAAAAATGTTCTCTCAACAAGTATGGTGCCGTGAAGGTCCATGATGAAACAATAGTGGTAATTACAGACAAAAAATTTAACTTGTGGTCTCCTGAACACAATAGCAGTGTCTGATGGCAGTAGCGAGTGTATCCACCATATACCCGGATGACAGCCTGAATCATCCTCCAAATGTTACCAGTGAGCCTTCTGATACAGTCCAGAGGCAACTGCTGCCACTCTCCATGCAATGCAGCTTCCAAATCTGCCAAATTCTGTACAGGTGGATCCCTTGCTTGCACAAAATGTCCAAGAAAGTCCCAGATGTGTTCTGAGGGATTCATTTCGGGGCTCATTGCAGGCCAAGGTAGCATTGTAATATCGTTATCCTGAAGGAATGCTCTCACAGCATGGGAATGATGTGGCCTTGTGATGAGATGGACACTGAATTGAGGACTCGGACTCAGACTCAAAACACATACTGAATTGAGGACTCGGACTCAAGTTTGGTGTTCAGATTTTTTGTTGAATTACCATTGATTAACCACATTATAGCGATCTTTATTAATCATTGTGCCAAAAATAAAAATTAACCATCCATGTGAGGTCAGTCACGTCAAACTGCTGTAACATTTTGCTGGTGGTTGCCGTACTTGGGGGAGTGCCCTAGAGTTTAAGTAACTATTAAGTCAGAATTAATAGATTTCATAAGAACTATCTATCGACGCCTTTATCCACGTTGTTTCATTTAACCATTAATTTGCACGTGGTATCTGTTAAATGTCCATCCACTGTCCACACCATGTATATCTGTCAATTCGACAATCTGAGTGATCACTATTTCTGCAAGTGTTTTTCGCTTTCCGTAGAAAATTCCGAAGTATGAATCCCTAACCCAATTACTGCTGTGTACATTACGTATCACTATAAATAAATTTCCCGTTTACAGTGGAACCCTAAAAAATTGAGACCTGTTCTGTTTTTGAATGAATGAAAGGTTTTAGCGCGCCAAAGGTGTGCAGGGAAGATGTGGGATTTACCACTGTTTTTTTTTGGTAAATGTAAATAAATAAGTATCCTGGCCATAACCGGTATATATCAAAAGACGAGTGGTTAAGCAGCAGGCTTGGCCCATCCTTTATTTTTTGGATTAGTGTGTATATTGCGATTTCAATTTGCCTGTTACACCTTCATTATTGACAAGATAAAAAGTGAAGTCCGACTTCTACTGTTAATTGCAACAACTAGACAGTAAGTTGATGTTGATCTACAGTTAATTGTTGATACTCGACAGTCAAATGTTTGTTTGTAAAACAATACAATTGAACAGTTGGACATGCGTGGCATTTAGCTTGTGCCCAGCAATACTACTGTTGTGGCTTCACTCTTGAAATGTCTTATAGGCTCGAGCAACTTTTCTTGGAATCACATTTATCCACTTTCACAATGCTCTGAGGATGGAGTCCGAAATGCAGAGTGGTCACCAAGAAGACCAACAATACTTCACCAGAAAGGATCCACTCAGAAAAATATCTGATATTGAAAGACTTTTAGGTAATACATTACTATTTTAAATATTATTTCATTTCACCATTTATTTAACCCTTTACCCAAAGTAAAATTTTTAGTTATTCCAACAAACATTTTGGAAGTGTTGTCTGCTATCAACGTTGGTTAAAGGGTTTACACAAGTTGAAGGCGATAGCAGGAATTATTTTTTCAGAAAAAAAATATTTTATTCTCTTCCAAACCATAGCGTACAATCTCTTATTACGAGTCTAGCCATCGTACTTTGTGGAATGCCCCTATATTTTTATATAAAGACTATCATTCATTTATTTAGTTGGGATAAGCTGACTTATTCTGAACTATCGATCGACTCCCTTCCATCTCCATGGCTTCATTTAACCATTTATCTGGAACTAACTACCAAACTCAACTACGTCAATGCTCAAAATATCCGTTAAATGCTTTTCCAAACTTGGAACCAAAGGCCATATAATATTATTTTGGTGTGGAATATCCTGTGGGGCCAATACATGCCACATGGATTTAGTGTTGAAAATGTGTTTCCAATTTAAAATGTGTATATCCTGGTGTATTCGGTACGGTATTCCTTGATCCATGGGTGGCAGATTTTCATCTTCGATGACAGTTAATGCTTTACATCTACGAAAATGTGAGAGTTGAGAACTAGAAGTATACCTCTTTCTATCATCGGGATATGATGTATTGTTCTGGTGAGGCAACGTATGAATTGGCAACACATTTTCAACAAAATCGATATGGTGTACGTTAGAAGCAGTGGGGTTTGTTTGTCACGTAGAAAGAGAAGTTATTACGATCTTTTGGTCCAAGCATTGGCGGGGGATGGGGGGGGGGATGACATTTTACCCCATAAGCGTAGACTTTGCCTCCTCCCTGTCACAAACGCACCCATCTATTCAGCCAGGTACACCCGAAACGTGAACCAATTTCCTCCTCAATTACAAGGTTGGAAAGGCAGCTGGCGTGTGGGACTCTATATAGATTGGTCATAACACACTCACTCACACTGAATGTCTTTTATTCTGTATTCCCATATACACCAAGCTGGTGAATATATCCAGTAAAGATTTACAAAATACCCAAAATCAAAGAATTAGAATAATTAGAATACTTTGTACAAACACGAAGTGTTGCGAAGTTAATTTGTCTGATGTCCTTAATAATTGATTTCATACATATTAAAGGGTGTATTTTATTAATTTCGCTCTAAAATAAATTATCAGTTGAGTTTTTCTAACTAAATGGTTCAAGCTTTTTGCGTTTAACCAATGAAATAATTGCATGGAATAGGCCACTCCCACTTTACTGACATATTTCGGCAACCGATTTTCTTCATATGGGATTCAATATCCAAAATTCAGTCTAAAAACAATTTATTTTCTCCTTGCATAAAATATAAACGTACTATATGTTCAGAAATGATGATTTGAAACCAAATTACTTTCCCTTCTCTTTTCGTTTCAGCATATATACACAGATGGTATATGGCAGTGAAAAAAATAATAGAAATTCTAAAACAATTACCTGTTAAATACATATAGGCTATAGAACAATCTCCTGTAAATTGAATAAAATTCATTCATTTTTTTGTAATGTTAACAAATTGCCACGACAGGCATCAAAGTTCCCTTGTTTATAGACAGTACCTCAGTACATCCAATACATACAATTCAATCTAATATATCTTGTTTGACAAGGTAAAATAGAAAAAAAACTGCTTGGTTTATCTCTAGAATACAGGAAAATTACCAAATCCCTGTTAATTGAATATTCTTGTTAAATGATTTTTTTTTTGGGGGGGGGGAGGGGGGGGGGGGCTCTATTCAATTAACAGGGTTCCATTGTATCCCAATTGCATTTTTGGGATCAGCTCACACTATTTATGGATTAATTAAACTAAATTAAGATACCTTAACCTGCTACAAAAATAAAAATCGGAGACCCCAAGTGCTAGTCACAATTTAACCGTTTATTAACAACTGAATAAACTATTTGTAAACTGGCTACATTTGTTTTCTACCACGATAGATAATTCTTATGAAATCTATTAATTTTAACTTTATAATTACTTAAACTCTAGGGCACTCCCCCAAGTACGGCAACCACCGGCAAAATGTCACGGCAGTTTGACGTGTTAACAGTCTGGACTGATCTCACAGGGATGGTTCATTTTTATTTTCGGCACAGTGATTAATAAAGATCACTATAACGTGGTAAATCACTGGTAATTCAACAAAAAACTAAGCACTAAACTTGAGTCCGAGTTGGAGTCCTTGATTCAGTATGTGTTTTGAGTCCGAGTCCTCAATTCATATTTAAACCTTTTATGTGCATTTTCTTTGGGGCGTTTGTAACACAACAGAGATGAAATGGTAAAATATGGTTTCTCCGAGTCTGAAGTTCGAAGTCTTTTATTCGAAAGCAGTCATTGGAATTACTGATCTCTTTGTGATTTTGATAACTGGTCACTTATGCCATTGGTAGCTTGTCAGTCATGAGACTCATAAAAAAAAAACAAAATTCATGAAAGAGTGAATATATTCCATTTCCTCGCACTCTAGTCATTATTAGCTCAACTTTGGCAAAGCCAAATTTGAGCTTTTGTCATGGCCCGTCGTCTGTCTGTCCATACGTCAACAATTGGATACGGCTCGGGCTAGAGGCCATATTTATGAACCGATCTTTACGAAACTTCTTGGGTACCTTTGTTATGACGGTGGGACGAGAACGAATGTTTTTGGGTGCGGTCCGAAATTCAAGATGGCTGCCAGCTGCCATTTTGTACCGACGATGCAGAAATCTGTTTTTTGTACAGAACTTCCATATGAAAGCTCTGATTTGAATAAATTTTTGTATGAATGTTTAGTACCATGAGATACATTACATATCATACAGGTTTTTTTCTTTTCTCGTGCTAAATTATGCAAATTAGACTAACTTTGATTTATTTTGTGTTACTTTCAGCACTGTCAGTGCATATGCCAATACGGCTCGGGCTAGAGGCCGTATTTATGAACCGATCTTTACGAAACTTCTTGGGTACCTTTGTTATGACTGTGGGACGAGAACGAGTGTTTTTGGGTCCGATCCGAAATTCAAGTTGGCCGCTGGTGGCCATTTTGTACAAACTTAGGTGCAATCAGGTTTTTGCGCAGAACTTCCATATGAAAGCACTGATTTGAATAATTTTTTGTATGAATGTTTAGTACCATGGGATACATCACATATAATATGTTTTTTTTTCTCGTACGTAAATTATGCAAATTAGACTAACTTTGATGTATTTAGTGTTACTTTCAGCACTGTAAGTGCAAATGCCAATACGGCTCGGGCTAGAGGCCATATTTATAAACCGATCGTTACGAAACTTCTTGGATACCTTTGGTATCACCGTTAGACGAGAACGAGTGTTTTTGGGTGCGGTCCGAAATTCAAGATGGCCGATGGCAGCCATTTTGTACAAAATTAGGTGCAATCACATTTTTGCACAGAACTTCCATATGAAAGCGCTGATTTGAATAATTTTTTGTGTGAATGTTTAGTACCATGGGATACATCAAATATAATACGGGTTTTTTTCTCGTGCAGAAATTATGCAAATTAGATGAACTTTGATTTTTTCAGTGCTACTAACACACAGTAAGTACACATGTCAATACGGTTCGGGATAGAGGCTGTATTTATCAACCGATCTTCACGAATCTTCGTGGGTACCTTTGTTATCACCGTGGGATGAGAACGAGTGTTTTGAGGTCTGGTCCGAAATTCAAGATGGCCACCAGCAGCCATTTTGTACCAAAATTAGTGCAATCAGTCTCATTACGTGTACAGTACCCATATGAGACTGGTCAATTAAAACCCCAGTTATTGATGCTAAATTTAGATTAGTGCTGTCTATTTATAGAGGAACTATTTATGAGTAGGCGTGTACAATTAATTACTTATCTTCATTGAAAACAGAGCAACAAGAACATTGGCTTTGATATATTTTATTTCATTCAAGTCTTTCAACTTTTAACAAGCGATAAACTAGAAACATAATACACTGCACATAGATATTAACATAAATAAGTTTGTTTTTTGCACATAGATATTTACATAAATGAGTTGTCTTTTTTTAATCTTTTAACTTCATTTGGTTTCTTATAACTAACATTACAGTACGTTCGACGTGGATTGAAACAAAAACGCCGCCGCGGTGTGTTCTCCATCATGGAGTTCCAGTGGACCGCAGTGTTTTGACCAGTGGAAGACAGTTTTCAAAACACTGTGATCCGCCGTGGTCACAAGCATTGAGGATTAGCTTAATTGCTTTTGCATGTCAGTTTCTCTGCTGATTAATAAATACTGTCTTGTGACGTCAACTGCGTTTGTTACTGGTAGTAGATAATTTATTTTAAATTAAAATTGGAATTTGGAGGAGGCAGACGGCGACTATTGCTGTGGTTTGAAATTGTAAATTGGGAATAGAACAGTCAGTTCCATTTGGTTATGTACAAAGTCCTCGTCACTTTCGAAACTAAACTGTTGTGTTTGCGCGATCGATTTGATCGAGGAAATAAATAAACCAGACTTGAGAAAAACAACTAATATTCGCAAAGTTCCCAATTTCACATTTTGTTTACAGCTGTAGGCCAACTCGTGATGAACCGTGTGACAGCTGCTCGTCGCTGCTCGGTGGTTCTCTCCGGGTACTCTGGCTTCCTCCACCCGTAAAACTGTCACTGACATCATGTGACTCTGGCTGTTAATGTGTTGTTAAACCCTATTAAATTATAAATAATAATAGCTAAGCCTGTGTGTATGTACAAATACGTGGGTGAATATAAGGGAGATACCGAATTGAAATATCTGCGAATGTGTCATTCTAAGAGAGAGTACACTTCAGTGGGAAAGAGATTGAGAGAGACAGATATACGTGGGGGGGGGGGGGGGGGGGGGGGGGGGGGGGGGAAGTGAAAGAAAATTAGTACACGAAAGTATACCCAAGTGCATGTGGGCGTATGTCTGCATATTACTTTCTCTGTGCGTGTGTGTGTGTTGGGGGGGTCCTCAAGGGTGTGTGCGTGTGTTGGAGTGCGTGCATGTGTTTTGGTTTTTCGGGTTTGGGTTTTTTGTTTGTTTTTTTTTGGGGGGGGGGGGGGGGGGAGTCTTTTATGAACTACTGTAAAAAAAGACCTACCTCTGATGAAAATGTGTCTCATAAGCCTTCATAGGCTGGATTTCATATAAATATTTTGTAAATACTCAAAGTATATTATGCATGTGTATTGAAATGTTACACTTGAATAAAATATTCTACTACTTCATTAAAGTAGTCGGGATTAAAGTGATTAATTAAATATAGTAGATTAAACTACCACTTGCACAAGGTGTGAAATAACATTTGAGTGGCGCGACAAAGCACAGAGCTGTCCTTCAAACCAACATCTGTTTTAACACCTCTGCACATGACAAGCTTGAGAAAAAATAAGAGACAAATCAACATTGTCAATTACTTTTTATTAATTCAGCAATCATAATTATAACCATATGTAAATAAAATCAATAGAAAATAATATTTTTTTTATTTTTCAATAATGACATGCCGATCGACTAGCCAGACCACCACACATCATAACCCTAGCTCAAACATGCCCCGAAATTTCGTATTATAATTTTTTGGCTTTGTCCCCCCACACGTGTCTTGAAACCTCAAAAATTAAAATAGGTCTTTCAGGCAGGAGATTTTAGTTCCTCTATCGGCGATGTAAAATTCAGTCATCCATACCACTCCTAAATGGTGAAGTAAATAGCCCCCCCCCCCCCCCTTCCCTCCCAATCCCCAAAATTGGACCCCAGACTCCCATAAACCCACACGCACAAATAGGCCTATATCATCGATTGCTTGCCCATCTGCACCCCCCCCCCCCCCAACCAATCTTGGCCAGTTTTCCTTGCTAGTGCATGCAGCTGCTTCAATATATGAATTCCGAAGCGTGTATGCTGAAACGTCCCAGGGCCACCACAAGCATTCCTTTTTCGTTAATGTAGTTTATTTATGTTAATTCCACTCTCAACATGTACATTTTAACATTCCACTCTGGACTTAATATTTAAAATCTTAAATCGGATTCCCTTCCTACCCAACCCACAATTTATTCAAAATTCAATACCGGTAACATGATTCTTCTCCGTCAATAGCTACAGTCAGGTAAACGACCGTCGCGGGAATGTCCAGATATTATGCTGGTCAAGTTATAATTTTTTCAACTCACATCCATGATTTCAGTACGGTATAATATTTATTTTTACGTAATTCCTCGAGTTCTGAATCGATTTTGATGAACAACATTCGGAATCGCAATAGCTTTTAATAAATTTTTCAAATATTGAACTAACTTTTTAATATTTCAAGTAAAAGTAAAGGTAATTTTTCACTGACTATGAAAAAATTGATCTAATTAAGAGCCAGTGACTGAGAGATCAAAAGATAAACCGACATCAGCCGAACATCCCATCACACAGTTTGACATATTCATGCGAGATTAAAAACACGATTCAAACTCCATATTTTGATCGTTTTCTCTGCCATATTAATGCGTTTCATTATCAAAAAACATGTATGGAGTATACATATTCAATTTATACTTAAGTGCAATACCTAACAATCACTAAACAACAATGAACTGAAACTATTTTTGTTGGAAGAATAAACTCGATTACCGCACATGCAAAAAACACAAGTTAATTATAGACAAATTGAAGTCACGTGGTGGGGTTCATATGGGCAGCATACACGACATGTTTTGTACAGAACTTCTGTATGAAAGTTCTGATTTGAATAAATTTTTGTATGAATGTTTAGTAACATGGAATACATCACATATAGTACAGGTTTTTTTCTCGTGCAGAAAATATGCAAATTAGATGAATTTTGATTTATTTAGTGCTACTTATACACTGTAAGTGCACATGTCAATACGGCTTGGGCTAGAGGCTGTATTTATCAACCGATCTTCACGAAACTTCTTGGGTACCTTTGTTATCACGTTGGGACGAGAACAAGTGTTTCTGAGTGCGGTCCAAAATTCAAGATGGCTGCCAAACGCCATTTGTACCGAAATTAGGTCCAATCAGTTTTTTGTTACAACTTCTATACAGCTCGTATTTATGAACTGATCTTCACGAAACTTCTTGGGTACCTTTGTTTTCACCTTGGGACAGGAATGAGTGTGTTTTGGGGTGCCTTTGTTATCACTGTGCTATGAGAACAAATATTTTGGGGTTCAGTCAGACCCATTCTGGGACTCAAAAGATTTCTTTTCTAGTTTAGCATCTGACTGTCACCCACCTTTACAAAACTTTACCTATATAATTGTTACAGGCTAGGGCCAGTATTTATGTACAGACCGTTACAATACTTTATATGTACCTTTGTTATCAGGTCATTACCTAGATGTTTGTCATTGCTGTGTCACATACTATACATGTACATGTCTTGACAAGTTGAGCTACAGTGTCATTGACACTTTCATTTTAATATACAGTACAGCCACCAAGGACTGGTCGTAATCCACACGTGGGCAGTGATGTCCATTCATGCATTTAATAAAAATCATCAATAGCAAAATTTCAATTAATGAGCACCGGGTTGTACCCAGTGCGTTATTAACCCTTTACCCAACGCAGACGATATCAAAATTTATTATTTTAAATATCATTTTTTCAAATTTAAAAAAAAATTTCAACAAAACCATATTATGTGATCCCTCGTTGGAACGAGCTCGTTCCAACGAAGGGTCACATGGTATGGTTTTGTTGAAATTTTTTGAAAAACAATATTTTTTCAACTGCTGAATTTGCATATTACGCGGGCGGATGCGGGCGATTCATTACGTAAAGGGTTAATTAAATTTTTGATGGGTATTCCTATAATTCGTGTTTGGAATCCAATATTATTGTGTCTGTGGAAATACTGCCCAGTCCATGCAGGCTTTTATTTACATTTTTTTTATCAGTATTTCAGGCACTGGTGAAAAGTTCAAAAATTCTCCAAAAGATTTCTTGAAAGACCTCCGAATGATGAAATAGGTGTTAGACTAGGACCTTCCAGGTCCCAAGTCATATACTCGCCCAAAAAAGAAAGTGTGCATTGCAGATATAGATCAAACTCCAAAAAAATAATTTTGTGCGTGTAAAGAGTGTTTACCTTTTCATGAATAAGTTATATTGAACACTTAGATGTGAGTCTTCCATGGAAGACGTGTGTCACCTGGCGTTTCAAACAGAATTCTAAGTGGAAAAGGGGCATAACTCTGGAAAAAATACAGCGGATCAAAAAATAAAATAGGAGGTGCACAATGCCATTATGTGATAAAGAATCACTGAAAGTTTCATCAAAATCCATTCACAGGTTAAAGAGGAGTGGCGGATAAGAGAAAGTGTGACGCGGACAAAGCAAGACAACGGGGCATAACCATAACTCTGGAAAAAATACAGCGGATCAAAAAATAAAATAGGAGGTGCACAATGCCATTTTGTGATAAAGAATCACTGAAAGTTTCATCAAAATCCATTCTTAGGTTAAAGAGGAGTGGCGGATAAGAGAAAGTGTGATGCGGATGACGACGCAAGACGACAAAAGTAATCCCTATATGTCGCTCACCACTTCATGGGGCGGCGACACAACAAAAACAGCTTTTCCCGTTAAAATTGCATTAACGTTAAATGACGTGCTGCACGTTTGTGAAAAGGCATGTTTTGCACGTGGAGAGTCTGAAAATTCATGCAGCAGTGTGAATCCTTGGGTATTTAAACACTAAAGTAAGGCCTTCCTATCGTTCACATTCAAACTTGTGCTGCTGTTAAAACGACTCCACATTTGCATGCCAAGATTGACAATGAATCAACGTCTCCTTGCCCTGGGTATGATTAGAGCTGGCAGAACACACACACAGGTTGCCCAGCATTTGAACTGCCACCGTAACACTGTAGACAGGCTAGTCCATCGACATGTACAACATGATGACGTTCGAGACCGACCCCGCTCCGGAGGCCCTGAGTTACCACCCCTGCACAAGATCGGTATATCCGTGTCGTCCATCTCCGGAACCGGCAACAAATGGCAACGACGACAGCCAGGAACATCCCTAACCTGAGACGGATACATCCTCAAACAGTAATCAACCGGCTAAGAGAATATGGCTTACGTCCTCGAAGACCTGCAATTCGTCCGATTTTGACGTTACGTCATCGTTGTGCTCGACTGCAGTGGTGTAGACAACATCTCAGGCATCCCTTACACTGGTGGCGACGTGTTTTATTCACAGATGAATGTCGTTTCCATCATCAGATGGCCGCCAGAGAGTGTACAGACGTCGAAACGAACGCTATGCAGATCCATGTGTCGTGGAGCGAAACCGTTATGGGGTAGGGTCTCTCATGGTGTGGGGTGGCATCACTGCCCGTAACAGAACTGAGCTGGTCATTATTGATGGCAATCTCAATGCAGCCAGATATCGTGATGAAGTGCTTACACCTGTTGTTGTCCCATTTATGCAACGTCACGGCCCCGGCGTCATTCTACAGCAGGACAACGCCCGACCCCACGCAGCTCGTGTTGTTCAACAGTATCTGCAGCAACAACAAGTGGATGCTCTTCCTTGGCCCGCAAATTCGCCCGATATCTCATCCATTGAGCACGTATGGGACGAAATGAAATGTCAGCTACGACGGCTTCCCCATGCACCGTCAACGCTTGTGGAACTCCAAAGACAGCTTATCAGAATATGGAACAACATCCCACAACACTTCCATGCTAACTTGTTCGCTTCCATGAGGCGTAGATGCACAGCAGTAGTCGATGCAGACGGAGGTCATACCAGATATTGAGTGTGTGACTTTTGTGTTTGACCCTTACTGTCTTTGACTCTCCATGGCACCAAGAGTATTCGTCGTAGCGTAATGAAATTTCTCGTGTTGATCAGAAATTGATTCATCTGTGATTGAATAAAATTTCCATGAATGAAAATGATATATCTCTTTTTTTAGTGTTATTTTTTAGCATGCACACTTTCTTTTTTGGGAGAGTATATATGAAGGTTAAATCTGTTACAAATAAACTTACTGGCTGTAACTCAGAAAATAATGAAGATACAATTCTCAGATTTTAGACAAATGTTGAACACCATGAGTCCATGAGACGTGTTGTACACTATAGAGAGGTGCCAGACTTTTAACACTTTACTTATCATGACTGGAATTCAACACTTTCCCAAAAATTTCTGTAATGGACTAAAAGTTTTCATTTTTTGCCTCCAAAATAAAGAAAGAATATGACCCTTTATTGGAACAAACTCATTGAGCTCATGTCAAGAATGTCAAGAAAAATTAATTTAAAAAAAAATGAAAATTTGAATAGTGACAAAGGCAGGGTTCAAACTGTTTGCTATCATCAACACACCATGTTTGAAAGAGAATGAATTACTGGAGACACACAATGGGGTAAATTTATATAAAGTTCTGAGAGGAAGGCTAGCAAGATGGTTTAGAAGGAAACAACTTTAGGTCAGAAAAATGGGATGATGATGAAATCAGTTTCAACCCCCAAAACAGTGATAGGTTAAATTAAAAAAATAACAATACAGATTGAAAAAGGCAGTACTTTTATTGATATAAAAATTGGAATGCATATACCCCTTCTATACATAATTGCTGCTAATATATACATTATAATATATATTTGAGTTTGTGTATATGTACATTCAAAATATTAGTTTACATATAAATTGACAAAAAGATAAATATTTATTATATTACAAAGGGAATGCATTCATTAACAATAACTAGAAGCACCATGCTGAAAGTCTTAAGCTAGAAAGCGGGGTAACAATAAATCATCAGGTGAAAATTACACTGCCATATTAAAACTTTCAATTTCAACAGGTTATAATTTAATTTTCTTCAATGATATGCAATTTGCTTGCATAAGATTGTTCTATGAATAATTTTCCTATCATTTGAATGTTTATTACATGCCTGTTCTATGAAATCCCTATCTACAGCAAGACTAAACCATGTGGAAAAAAAATCTGTTCCGCACACATCTGTGGAACAGAAATCGTTGAAGGATTATTTTTAGATGGAAGTGAAATTTCACTGGAATTTTCTACAAGTCTTGCACTGCAATTACAATTTGAATTCCTAGCAATAGCTAAAAATCGTCCCCTGAGTTCTATGTTCCAGTAGGCACATAAAACACATTTGAACTCGGGGGGACAAAATAGTAACACAGGTTCCCATCCCAAATTTGGTTGGCAATAAAATGTGTTCTCATAGTTGTCAAATGAATTGCCAAGTCTCCTTCTAATAATTGTTTTCATAGACATGAAGGCATGTAATAAACATAGAATGCCATGTGTGTGTGAATAGGTAAATTGATATGGCACTTGCAGCCTCTCGTTCTATCCTTCCGCGCTGGCACTCGCGCCATATCGATTTAACCTCTTCACACATGTGTGTCGTTCTGTGCATTTCTGCTTTGGGTCAAGTGTTGTTCACACTAGTTTTTCTCTTCAGTATTCAAAACCATATGTTGAAAATAATGAAATTGCCATGTGCACAAAAGTTGATGTGGCTGCAATGATATACCTATGGGGTTTGGGGCATAACAAAATGAAAGTGTCCATGACACTGTAGCTTAACTTGACTGTGTGTTGTGTTTGATGAAAAGGATAATGCTCAATGTTTATGAAAGGATTATGAAATAAGACAAGAATTGTGATAATTGAGAATATGTTAATTTCTGTTCTCTGTATGTTGTTTTCAATAACAATAACTTGAGGTGTGGACTGTACTAAAAAATTGAGGGGGTGGGTTATGTTGCCCTCATCGTTAATGTATGTCAACCAAAGTTACAGTGAAATTATTCCAAATCCTATCAAGTTACAATAAAATCCCTTCATAAATACGACCCGTTGTCTGTGCTAAAGGTTTTCAGGTTTTGTGACTCGGGCAGCCGTCACGGTTGACAAACGGGGACGTTCTCATCTACACATTATCTGGAGTCATCCTACCAAGTTACAATGAAATCCCTTCATAAATACGACCTGTAGGACTGTGCTGAAGGTTTTCGGGGCCCCTGTATTGTTATTTATTGGTGTCTAAGGTCACATATTTTTGCACAATGGCTAATCATGACCACAACATGAGTATCTACTCAACACCAGGGGTGAGCTTTAATAAGCCATGTTGACCATTTTAGAGAGGGTTTGCACCTCCCAAGCATTGGTGATTGGGTCCTATTTTATCAGTAAAACAGATCCGGTGAACAGGCACTGCTTCACTTCCTGGGGTTCCTGCAGTGAACGGACCCCTGTAGCCGTCAGATTTGACCAATCCCGACCAAAAGGGGATGTTCTCATCTAGACATTATATGCAGTAGGCCTACATGCTGAAATCCCTCCATAAATACGACATGTAGACTGTGCTAAAGTTTTTCAGGTTTGGGGCTCGGGGCAGCCATCACGGTTGACAGATTATGACCAAAAGGGGACGTTCTCATCTAGACATTATACAGAGTCATCCTACCAAGTTACAATGAAATCCCTTCACATTAAATATGAACTGTGGACTGTGCTAAAAGTTTTTGGGTTTCAGGCTTGGGCAGCCATCACGTTTTGACAGATCTTGACCAAAAGGGGATGTTCTCATCTAGACATTATACAGAGTTATCCTACCAAGTTACAATAAATTCCCTTCATAAATATGACCTGTAGACTGTGCTAACGGGTTTTCGGGTTTTGGGCTCAGGCAGCCATAATGGTTGACTGATCGTGACTACAATAGGACGTTCTGATCTAGACATGACCTCAAGTCTGCATATGAACTGTTGTGACGATTGGACAAGAACTACGGGGTGTAGCCTGTGCTAAAAGAAAATGTGAACAGACTCACAGACTAACAGACTTCCGCAAAATGATGGCATAGCTTATCTTGACTTTGTCAAGTTAAGTTAATTAGAACAATCGATGAAGGTGTTCAAAAATCCCTGAAATTTTAATTAGGACTAGAATTCAAGGTAAAAACTTCGTCATATTAAAATCAAGCAGCAACAAATGTATGCCGTGCACATCTGCACTTGATACTGATCATTAAAATGAACTTTCAGATGAATATCTTCACACGATTTTTCCCATGCTAGTTCTTTATAACTGCGTATTTCAAGAACAATATCTCTGCAATTCTAGAATCACACTGAAGCAAATTTATGTGCAATGGATATTGATACGTTCCAAGTCTCAAACTAATAACTTAAGAAATGTGGGAGAAGTTCATTCCAAAAGATGTTAACCGGACCACCCTGCCACAGTAATGTCTCAGTTCCCCCCTCAAACTACGTTTGTGTAGGTATAAAAAAAAAAAATACAGCCACTGACAACTCCCTTTCTTTCATCTTGGCTGTTATCCAGGAGAATGACAACCACAAACAATAAGTGTGTATTATTTTAACACTTTACCTAACATGAAAAGCAATGAACACTTGCAAACAAAATTCTCGAATAACTAAATTTTTTTCAGTTTTTGCATCAAAAACGTAGCTTATG
Source organism: Pictodentalium vernedei (assembly GCA_031216915.1). Classification (NCBI taxonomy): domain Eukaryota; kingdom Metazoa; phylum Mollusca; class Scaphopoda; order Dentaliida; family Dentaliidae; genus Pictodentalium; species Pictodentalium vernedei. The sequence goes on along the minus strand of CM062296.1, from coordinate 305,829,264 downwards.
ACCCCTCACTGGAATGAACTCAACAAGGGCCATTCCAATGAGGGGTCATAAACTATGTTTTTGAAACAAAAAATGAAATGAAAGTGTCAATAACACTGCAGCACAACTTGTCCAAGAAGGGACTGAACTAAATAGAAAACTCCAGCAATGCAAAGTCAAAGAATCAAGTTTCTAAAGAAAATACACCACACTAAAGCTACATATGAAATCTTCAAAAGATCAGGTGAGGGATGTGTACTAATGGAATTGTTGACAATTTATATGCCAAATCCAAGATTGCCGATACGGCCATGTTTCTGAATGAAATTCAGAAAAATTTGATAGCTCCCTTGTTGACATCACACCAAAGCTACATAAGTAATATTTGTATAAAATTGAGATATGTGGCCTACAGGGTGTGCTAATGAAATTGTTGACATATATCTGTCAAATCCAAGATGGCTACCGGCGGCTATGTTTTTCAACAAAATTCAGAAAATTTGATAGCTCCCATGTAGATATCACACCAAAGCCGTAATTTTTAAAGAATCGGGTGAGAAATGTGACCTATATGGTGTGCTAATGGAAATGTTGACAATTTATGTGCCAAATCCAAGATGGCTGCTGACAGCCATGTTTTTCAATGAAATTCAGAAAAAAAGCTCCTATCTGGACATTACACCTAAGCTACATATAAAATTTGTAAAAGATCAGGTGAGAGATGAGGCCTGTAGGGTGTGCCAATGGAATTGCTGACAATTTATATGCCAAATCTAAGATGGCTGCTGGCACCCATGTTTTTTCAACAAAAAGTCAGAAAAATTTGATAGCTCCCATCTTTACATCACATCAAAGCTACATGTGAAATTTGAACTGATCGGGGAAGAGGTGCGGCATGTAGGGTGTGCCAATGGAATTGCTGACAATTTATATGCCATTTCTAAGATGGTCCCTGGTGGGCCATGTTTTTCAACGTAAAAATTCAACATTGCCCAAAAGCCATGTATGAAATTTGGGACTGATTGGGCAATAGCTGGAGCCTGTAGGGTGTGCTAAAGGAATTGTGGATGGACAGAGGAATGCATGGACGGATGTCAGATCGCAACCCATCCCAATAGCTCATACTTGACGTCAAATTGAGCTGAAGAATAATGAAAACTGAATGGCATTTTTTGCAAATAGCGCTAGCTAGTTTTTGCCATTATGTTGGGTAAAGGATTAACAAATAACTGGGCATTATCAGAAAAGTAACCAGGCATTATTTCAAATAATACAAAGTTATTATTCTCATAATACTCACTTGCTGGGAACAATCCAGATCTACAGTACATTGGGAGGTGGATACAGAAACCCACAACAAAATACACATGTAATGTACAGCACTACAAGCAAGCAAACTGACCTGTGTGCTTACCTTTAGTTTCTTCTCAAACATCTCATGCCATTTTCTTTGATGAGTGTTTGTGTTTCCTGAACAACAGCACAATGTTCAAAAGGTTTTACATTATCAATTTGAATTCACCTCAAATGATTAAAATTGCCTTAATTGTTTGCATTAAAACAAGAGATTTAATGTAAGGAGGTTTTCAGTCAGATAATACACCAGGCCTAAGGTTATTCAGCCAGATAATGGTTTAAGATAATGGTATCAGGCTTTACCCAAATATCCTGAGCCAAGTTTATTTTCCTTTATGTACACTAAATTTGGTTTAAATGGCATTGGGAAATGTTGGAGTTGCAAAGACAAGGCTGAGGACTAAGATTACAGAAATACTTCCAGAAACAGAATGTATATATAGAAAAATGTAATATATATCGCCTATGTCAAGCAGGAATTCCACCTGGCATCATTTCTAACACTGTGCCACTGGATTGAAAACTGTGAAGTTTTTTTTAGAAGGTGGCCTCAACAGGAGTCGATCCTGCGTCTAAGACACCCAATAAAATGCTCTGCCACCATACCAACTGAGCCAATGACACCCCCCCCCCCCCCCCCCCCCCCCCCCCCCCCCCCCCCCCCCCCAACCAAAAAAAAAAAAAAAAAAGGTTGCAATTGACTCCGCCAGTATGTTAGTTTACATTTACAACTTGCCCCTAGACCGATATTCGAGAATTGACAATTACTGGATTGTTGGAATTGTTTTTCTGTGATAATTAGTAATTGTCTACAAGTAGCCTGTATTTTATTAAGATTTACCCGTGGATTGTTTGCCTTTGCATCTTCATGGATCTTCCATTAATTGAGATTCCTGTGTTTAAAAGCTGGGACCATAGACCATGACCATTATATATATGTAATATATAGAAAAATATCAACATCTGGCTTGACAAAAGCATCATGAAACTGACCATTTCCAATAACTGGTAGAGTGCTACATAAAGTGTCTATGCTTTGTAACAATTTATGTGAGAGTGCCAATGGGCACTCTTCTTATAAATTGTAACAAGGCAAAAGGCAAATCCGAACAGACTAACTAATTCCACTTCTAAGATAAAGCAAAGCACATCCACTGAATTTGGGGGCCCTTACATTGTGGTCCCTATGCTTCAGAGTACAGCCCAAATATGGGCTTCCAGCAAACTAGCAGTTCATTTTCTGGTCTGAAGACTGGGAAACCTGTGCGCAGTACCAGAAAAGAAACTTGAAGTGTCAGTTTACATTTATTTCCTTCTTGGGTTTAAGTACGGTTGCTGGAAGCCGGAGTGCCCGGAGAGAACCACCGAGCTGCTGTGAGAAACTGTCAGACTCTCTAACTTGCTAACCTGACACAAACTTGATGTGTCAGCAAGTATAGGCTTAATAAAACATGAATAATGATTTTCGTGCATTTACCTGGGCTGTTGTGGCTTATTCACAATGGACTGTTATGGCCAATTCATAAGGCGGATAACAACCACATGTGTTGTGAGTTAACAGTGTAAAAACAGTGTAAAATTCACTTAAGGAAATATATCATGTATTATAACATGTATAACAGAACTGTAGTCTAATTGGTCACAACTCAAGCACAACAACTACAAAGTATTTTAAAAGCATCAAGCCAGCATCCACCAATTAACTTTAACCCCCCTTGCATTCTGGTAGCGCCACAGAATTTTCTCCCATCACTCTGTTTTTCTCTTGTTTGTTGTATGAATTTAACCAATTATATCTTGTTTGAGCTCTGTCAAACAAGGTATACTTGGATAAAATATCAAACTGGATTATGGAAATATTTCCTGCTGAAAAATTTACCATTTTGACATCAGTGTGCAGAGAGTTTATTTCCAGCCATCAAAATTTGTTCACACCTCTTTGCCATGTTACAATTTATGGAGAGTGCCAAAAGGTACTCTTCCATAAATTGCAACAAGGCAAACTTTAATGTGCTAAAATAATTTCACTTCAAAGATAACATGAAGTACATCCATAGATTATGAAGCTTTTATGGCATGGTATCTGCTTTTTAAAACAAAGTCCAAATATAACCTTTCAGCACTTATTCAGTCAATGACTGCATATAATATACATCAACATTTTTTAGGCCAACTTGACGTCAAGTATGAGCTATTGGGATGGGATTGCGAACCGTTGTCAGTCTGTACCTCCATTCACCTGTCCACTCACAATTCCTTCAGCACATCCTACACAGTGACGGAGCAGGGGGGGGGGGGGGGGGGGGGGGGGGGGGGTGGGGGGTAAAGCATAGTAAAAAATACTATCATTGCACTAAATCAGAAAAGTTTTTAAATTATGTTGTGTGGGCCTCCACCCCCCACCCACCCCACCCCACCCCCCCACACAAATTAGCTGCAAACAACAAACAAGAATCAAGGACCCCAAATTGCAACAAGGCCTGCCGCGTTCAAATGATCTGAAACATACCGCTTAAGAGTATTTGAGGAATGCTAGAATCGAGAGCGTGCAACGCATCCGTTTGAAATGCAGCCTACTTTCATTTTCGACTTGAGAGTCGTTTGATGCTTTGTGCTCGCACATTACATAGCGTTCTTCCGTTAAAATGTCACCATGTACAACGTTTTCTATAACTGAAAGACCTAACCAATAAGTTCCAAAAGGATAAGACTGTTTTAATTTAATTGTTTGAGAATGCTCCAGAGAACACCATTTACAACGTAACTTTCAAAAATTTTCTCAACTTTGGGAGGGGACACATCTCTCGAAATCCACCCCGGCTCAGCGCAGCACGCTGAAGCCGCCGCTGCATGGCAAGGGCTATACCCTCACTTCTGTAACTCTGGCACATCCACTGATTCTACAGGCTGTATCTCTCACCTGATCAGTTTTCAAAGTTTATGTGTGGCTTTGGGGTAAAATCCATATGGGAGCTGAGTGAATGACTTGGCATTACTGAAACTTTCTGTTTAGTTCAGTCCCTTCTTGTTCGTGTCACTGACATTTTCATTTAGATCTTCCAACTTTTATCTTTTCTCAATTACTTTGTTGTTGGTTACAACTTATACATGATGCAGCAACCCAAGGTGGTGAAGATTCAAATAGTGGGTTTCCAGAGCCTCCTATATTTTGTATGTATATGCCTTCAAGTCAAATTTCAGAACAATGCTGACAGTGTTAACCTTCTGCACATTAATGCTGAAAAAAATTAAATTTCAAGCAGCAAATTTTTCCCATATGCACTAATGAATTTAACATCGATGTGTTGTTTGCCTTCAGTCTTGAGTTCCATCTAACTTTTCTGTTTTGGATTTAACTTAACAACACTTACGACAGCCAGGGTCACAAGCTGGAGTACCTGTAATAAACCACTGAGCAGTGGCAAGCAACTGTCAGGCTCCCCAATGTACTAACTCCGCACAAGCAGGTAAGAATTGGTTGAAAACATATGCACTAACGGCGAGCAGTATGCCTTAGTATACAACACCACCGTGCCCCACATGGGCAATCAGGCTTAAGTGTCTTGCCCAGGGACACAATGCAGTTACCCCTGGAGGGGATCAAACTTTGAACCTTTCGGCTTGAAGTCCAGTGCCGTAACTGCTAGCTCTGTCAAACAAGATTGAATTGGTTCAATTCCTAGTTGCATTGTGGGAAAAACTACTACTTGAAATTTTTTGTCATTATAACATCAATGTGCAAAAGGTTAATCAAAAAGATGAACTCTTGTGCTATCTACTTTGAGTGGCTGATGACAGTCTCAACCTAAATCCTGCACAATACTTTTTTGGGGTCTCAACACACAGCTCATGACTGTTCACTGCATCTAGCTCGTTGATCAGACAAAGACTTCACAAGAATGATCCCCAATGATTCCCTCAGTTTATTGCAAAATCTTTGAAATGAGTTTAGTAAATTAGGCTTTAAATGATCATTTCTAAATTAGATATTTAACCAGCTAACAGTCGTTTCTTGTCAAGTCTTGGATAATTTTTCCATCAAGGTATTCATATACAGATGATACCAAGTGATTCTACTTATCCCTCTACCTAACATAACTAGAGAGTGGGAAAAGCTCACAATATTTTTTGTTAGTAACAACAGAAATTCCATTTTAATTACACGCCTGTTCTATGAATTCCCCATCTACAGCAACACTAAACCACGTGTAAAATGAAAATCTGTTCCGCACATATGTGCGGAACAGAAATCGTTGACAGACTATTTTTTATAAAGAAGCGAAATTTCACTGGATTATTTTACAAATCGTGCACTGCAATTACAATTTGAATTCTAAGCGATTGTTAAAAATCCTCCCATGAGTTCTAACACAGGTTCCCCTCGCAAATTTGATTGGCAATAAAATGTGTTCGTTTTGTTGACAGTTGTCAAATGAAGTGCTGAGTGTCTTAATAATTGTTTTTATAGACGTTAAGGCATGTAATAAACACAGAACAACACGCGTGTGTGAATGGGTTAATTGATATGGCACTTGTGCCATCGCGTAAGGATAAAACTCGAGGCCTGTGGCCTGTTGTTCTATACTTCCACGCTAGCACTTGTGCCATATCGATTGACCCATTCACACACGCATGTCATTCTGGGTATTTTCTTCCAAAATACAGCTTATGATTGATCACTCCTTCAAACAAGCACCAGGAGCCCAATATCTATGGGTATATTGTGACCAACAGACATGGAAAGTCAACTTCAGCCAATGATGTACAATTATGACACTTTCAACAGCCTGAATCGTATCATGTCTGACAGTTTTATGAGTGAAGAAAGCCAATTAACCTGGAGAGAACCACTGCACAGTGGCGAGTAACTGTTGGACTCTCCAACTTATTAATAATACCTAATACCTAAGTACAAAGCACAACTGTCCTTATTTATTTATTTATTTATTTATTTATTTATTTATTTAAGGCCACATATTTCTGCACAATGGCTAATCATGACCACAACAGCTTTATGAGTGGAGGAAGCAGAGTTCCTAGAGAAAACCACTGAGCAGTGGCGAGCAACTGTCAGCTCCCCAACATACTAACTCCTCACAAGCAGGTTTAGCACTGGTTGAAGACAAGTGCACCATCGACGTGCAGTACACCTTAGTACACAACGCCACTGTGCCCCCACGTGGGCATTAGGGGTGAAGTTCTTGCCCAAGGAACCCCTCAAGTCCTCAGATTAATTTTTCATTAATATGTATCATATATACATTTACACAGCTGTAGATGAACCAATAGTGTTTCTATATTATTGTTGGCTGTCTGTATAGGCCGCCAACAATAATGTAAAAACACTGTTTGGATAAGTAGAGTAGAGTTCTCAAGGGAGAAGACATCTGGGACACCTTTTACAGACCAGTATAAAATGGACAGTTTATGGCTGTATGGGGACTTGAGGATTAAGTGTCTTGCCAATGGACACACATATGATGTGAATCAGGATCAAGCTGGTGACCTCTTGATCTAAAGTCCAATGTGCTAACCAATGAGTCACCACACACCATACCAGGAATGGTTATTGGATCCTATTACAGCAGTACATAAGTACTTGTCTATTACAGTATACAAGAAGTTTTGTGTATTAGTACAGGTTGAATTTTTCAGATACGCTAAGATATGCGAGATAAAGGGTTAAATAAAATCAACCCATTACATAATACACTGGTTAATTTTTAATATCAACTGGTTATCATTAAATTTTCTATATTATTTTCACACCACCTTTAAATACAGATATCAATCAAATATTTGAGAAATGATAAGTATATCTGAAAGGCAGTGCTGCATTTCAAGAACTATTTTTCATCATGCTAATATGTGTTCTGAAGTGTAAAAACCCAATTTATCACAAATTATTGATCCTACAAGTCAATACATGTCTAACAACTTGGTATGTTTAATATGAGAGTATTTAAGGTAGTGATTCATAATAAAACTTTTTCAACTGCAGTCCATATAACATAATGTTAACCCTTTACCTGACAGGATGGCCATATCCAACCAGCACTATTCATAAAATATTCAATTTTCTATTTTTTATGCATCCAAAACATAGCTTTTGATCCTTCATTCCATGAGGAGTCGTAAGCAATGATGACTGGGTCCTATTTTACCAGTAAAACAGAGCTTGTTTACCACAGTAAACAAGAACTGCTTCACTTCCCAGGGTTCCCATGGAGGCAAAAACAGATGGTGATATTGATCAAAACTTATTGCACAATGCATGTTACTCTTGGATAGATACTCTCTTATATCTATTGTGACAATAGATATTGAAACATATTGGTTAGATATTTTCAGCTGTCTTATATATAAGGTAGCATATTGTAATGAGACTGAAGCATGCCACTGCAAAGCAAATGGACGCAGTAAGTTGAAGAACAAACTGTGATTTGTTACTCAGAGATGAGCTGTGTCTGTAAGACACATATGATGCCCCCACACCCTGCAGAGAGTGAATTTCTACAAACAATTGACCAAGTTCAACAACCTGTAATTTTGTGAAATACTGAAGCAAATCAAAATCCTGACAATATGCATACCTCTGGTACATGTACAAACATCCTGTGAAATAAAAAGTCCTAGCTTGGAAACTGTGAGAGCAGTTAGCAGGACAAACAATGTACCCTAGATGCAGACAGACAGATGGACGGACAGGGGTTAAACAATATGCCCCCCAACTATTTGTTACGGGGGCATAAAAAGAAGATATGTGTGTGCTTGGGCCAGAGATGCATGCTTGTAATTATTTGCATCACTACCCAACAGTTAAAATTGGGAGGGGCAATTACACCCCAAATTTCACCCCAAGTTTGATTTTAACAAACTTACAACTTATAATTTTGAAGGATTAGAGCAACAGACTCATGAGAAAACAGGTATGTTAAAATTCATCCCATATATCATAGTTACAAATTGCCAATTCCAGGTTGCCCCTGAAAACATGACCCCAGTTGATTGAGAATAAATTTGACGGTATTTGGGCAAAAAGAGATTATTTTCCGAGTTTATCCGAGTGCAATATGGGCAACTAATTCCATGATATGACCAATTTATTTATTATTTATTTATTGGTGTTTAAGGACACGTATTTCTGCACTATGCCTAATCATGACCTCAGCATGGATATGAAGTCAAGTCAAGCCAATCGTTTATACCCATGTTGCCTTCCACCCCAGGCATTGGTGACTGGGTCCTATTTTACCAATAAAACAGAGCTTGCTTACCATAGTAAACAAGCACTGCTTTACCTCTTGGAGTTTTCATGGGGATCGATATCAACTCTCACAGCCTGGGGAAATTATGACATAATAAAGTACATGATCTAGAAATAATTTTGATATAAAAGTTGGTTTTAATAGTGTTTTAACCCCCTTCTCATCAGTCCCTTGAAGCAGCATTGTTGCAAACTGCTCATTTTTTTTAACTGGTTGAGTGCTGGAAGCCCATATTTAGGCTCCATTCTTGGGTGCAGGAACCACAACTTAAAGGTTTCATATACTGTGGATGTGGTTCACAATATCTTTGAAGTGAATTTGCCTTGTTATAATATATCGCAGAGTGCATCCAGGCTTTCTCCCATAATTTTGAACAGGGCAAAGACATTTGAACAAATTTTGGGGCCCAAGAAAATTGGAAAAATCTACAAGTTAATTAATATAACACAGAAAAAAAGAATTATACTGACTTTCTGACTACTTGACAAATACTGATGTAAACAAATATAAAATTTGTCTTGGATGTTCCAAGTTTTGACTTGATGGAATGTACATGGTCATGATGGAATGCTGATGATGTGACAGATGAATAAATAAACCAGTAAAATCTTTTAACAAAAACCAATCTTTTGAGTGGGATGGTAATATTGTTTTATTACATGCCTATTACTTTTCCCCCAGTTCTATATTTACAAATCCATACAGAAACATGTGTTCCACAGGGATTTCTATTGATGGACTATTTTTCCACCTGACGCCATGGATTCATCAAAAAGAACTAAAACTCCACCCATTTTTGTAATCAGCCATTTCAAACATTGCATTCTCATCCAGATCAATTCAGAAACTGCTGTGACAGTCAATAAATCAAACAGTTTGGCCAATAAATAACAAAGAGTTTTAAACTTTGAAATTTTCTGTGTGTAATGTGTGAATTTTAAATTAATAGATTCTGTGTCACAGAGGCATGTAATAAACACAGAACAACACAATGTGTGAATGCTTTCATCAAAACAACACTCATACCATTGTGGAAAGATAGAACTCAAGGTGGCACCTCTTGTTCTATGCTTTTGCACTGGCATGCATACCGTATTGATGAACACATTCACACATTGTTACGTTCTGTGTACTGATAACACACGGTATTCTGGAGTGTTCTGGTGCTAAATACTGGAGGGCATAATCAGAAAGATGAATTTACATAAATCTTTGGTGGTTGAGATTTTATAATTTTTTGCATTGTTTGTAAGAACATAAGAGTGAAATATGGTAAACCCTTTACCTAATGTAATAGAAAAATTCGGCCAGCATAATACACAAAAAATTACCATTCTAATTTCAGTATTTTTCTCAGTCCTTGATTCCAAAAACATAGCCTATGGCCCCTCATTGGAACCACCTTATGAAGCTCATTCCAGAAGTGCAATGCCGTGGGTTGGCCTATCTCCAGCCATCAAGGTCCAACAAGGCAAATAAGTCACTAAGAAATACTTGCAATCCCCTTCACGATATTATCAACAAAAGTTATTAAGAAAAAAATCTCTTTCTTTGAAATGTATTGACAATAAACGATAATCTGATTACAAGAAATACAAAGTCCAACAAGGGCAATAATTCACAAAGAAATACTTGAACACAGCTGGTTTGCAACCCATTGATGAAACTATCACTAAAAAGCTACATAGTTTATGCTTCCAAGGGGCAAAATACTGTTTTACTCCTTCATCTTGGCTAGATGGATTCCAATACCAAGATTATTATTTGTTTATTTATTGGTGTTTAAGGTCACATAGCCAAGATTTATTAAATAAAATATTGTGAAAAGCTACGTCGTGACATTATCACAGAGGGATGTCTTGTAAATATTTACAATATTAGATCAGAAAACTCCTTGCTGATGAGAAAAAGCACTAAAAGCATATTATATCCTATGATACAATACATCAGGCCTTCAATATTGACATGTTATAAAACAAAAAGCAGATGCATACACTGCAATTTATACATCAAGACATACTGAAATTATATGTTCACCTCTTCTGAAGGCAAGATTATTTTATTTAAAAATACAATATACCAATCTTCAACTAATCAAACACTCCCTTTGAATATTCTAATTAATTTTATCGCATGTGGAATGCACGAATCTATTCTGCATTTGGAAGAAAGAGAAGACTTGGCATTCCTACAACCCGATATAGCTACAAGGACAAGAAGCCTGTCTGTCTAGATAGTTCACCCAGGGCCACTGCTTTTAGGGTTAGCTAAATACAAGAACCCTAGTGTTACGGTTTGAGACCTTGACAATATGACAATGAAATGGGTGAAGGTTATGATGCAGCATTAGTTTATGGGTAACAATTGGGTGAAGGCTGAACAAGATCTGTCACACAGAGTCCAGACAAGAGCTGCAAACAATATCAAAGTCTTGCGGTCATTGACCTTGACCTTGATTTGAAGTTTACATGTATTCCTGTCCTCCCCACTTTAGAGGACTTCCACGTCAGGCTTTAGTTATCAAATCCTACTGCACCAGTAAAGAACTGGTTTACTGCAGTAAACAAGCACTGCTTTACTTCCTTGTGTTCTTGAAGCAATCTGGTGGCCTTGGAGTCGTTTTTAGACAAGTCTTGGAAGCCTATTGAGGCAGCCAAGACTTGCCTAGAAACAACTTTCAAGGTACTTTGAATACAACTTGCAAGTTTAACACCAAAACTGTGTATTTGGAGCACCTGTTATTTGCAGTAAAAAGTATCAAAGTTGGAATTGGGTCCCTAAGGCTTGAGGGCTCCGACAATTTTCATCCAAATTGCATCCTAGTGATCCACAAGATTCATTTGTTTGTTTAGTTGTTTAGTGGAGTTAATGATCACATTCAGCCTCGATATTCTGATTGCAATATGAGTATAACATGATGTTCAGCTGATCATTAAGAATTATGTTGCTAACTTTAGAAAACTCTCACCTCAGGCATTGGTTAATGGATCCATTTATACCAGTAAAGCAGAAATGTTCTACCATGGTAAAAAAGTACTGCTTCACTACATGGGTTCCGACACAGACACAGGTTTGGTAGATTTCTAGTTGCCTTAGTAGGGAGTCCAGACTTGACTAGAAAACATTGGTAGAGTTGTTTGATCATGTTTGGTAGGCAACAACATAACAACATGTCAGGGCCCCAATTATGTGGTCAAAAAGTGCACAACCTTTGGAAACAGGCCCTAAGATGATGTTATGCTGTTATTTTTGCTGGTTTTAAACTCACTTTCATCAATTATAGCTGTAACAAGACAACTTGAGTATGAAGTCAAGTTTAGCCAATTGTTCAAACTTATGCTGCTTACTTTGGGTTGTGGCAACTCAGTTCTATTTCACCAGAGTAATATAGAACTTGTTTACCACAATAATCAAGTACTTCCCCACTTCCCCAGGTTACCACTGGGATGTTATACTGTTATGAATCATACCCCGAGAACTCATTCACTTATCACTATTAAGTCAATTCACACCACAGAAAAGATAACTACACAAAAACAGTTGAAAAAATATGCATACCAGTTTTTTTTTTATTACAAGTGTATTGGTGTTTAAGGTCACTTTCAACATCTATGGCCATACAGTGACTACAACACAAGTAAAAAGTTATGGTTTACCAATCAGTTATAATCAAGCTGCCCATTTTATATAACTCACACCCACGACATTGGTTCCTGTATTCTACTATACCTGTAAAATATATCTTGTCTTCTAAATTTAACAAGCACTATTCCACTTCATGTAGTTTCCATAAGGAATGCACTCCAGGTTGAAAATAATGTAAAATGCTAACAAGATTACAATAAACAAACAAGTATATATATAGATTTATTTTTTACACAGTGCTTAGTTTATAATTTTTTTCAGTTGTTATAAAAGAAATCATTTTTCTTTTAAGGATAATTTTCAATTTTTTCTTTCAAATAAACATACCAAAGCTTAAGCAATGAGCATTTCTCAAGATAACTTCACTGATAAATATTTCTCTGAACCTGGTAAACAATTTTCCATTCACCTCAAATGAAATGAAGTGACTTCTTTTGTTCTTCTGCATTACAAAATTTTGATGAAGAGTATGAGCATATACTCTAAATACTTTTTCTATTCATTTGTAAAATCCACAGAACACACAGGACCACAAGCTGCTTTACAATGACAAACAAGAGGCCCCAAGGGGCCTTAATTGCTCACCGGCCAAATGGTTCGAAGAAATATGTGGGGTCACATTCAGTTAGACATGGTTCATCAACACTACAAAGGAATGAAGTCATGAGAGGCAAATTTTACAGAAAAACACCAAGGAATGGATTTGAACAAACCTGAATGTAACATGCCCCCCCCCCCCCCCCACCACCCCCATAGAGCCCAAATATTAAGCCAAGGACTCAAATTGAACAAACTTGAATCTGATCCCCCTTGTCATATACTAAATAGGAAAGAATTCTGACTGATGGATATGAAGAAGGTTTTTAAAGAAATCACCTTACACTGCACTAAGTTAAACTTTGGGCTCAAATAGGGAGCCAAAATATCAACCCAGAGTCCCGATTTAAACAAACATGAATCTGACCTACCTAGAGATGTTGTGTACCAAATATGAAAGGATTCTGATTGGTGGATCTGAAGAAGATTTTTGAAGAAATTTCCTCAAATTGCACCAAGTTAAACTTTGGGCTCCAATAGAGAGCCCATATACTAATTCGGGGACCCGATTTGAACAAACTTGAATCTGCCCCCCCCCCCCCCTCCCCTCTGAGATGTTGTATACCAAATATGAAAGCATTCTGACTGGTGGATCTGAAGAAGAAGATTTTTAAAGAAAGTTTCTCATATTGCACTAAGTTAAAATCAGGCTTCTACAGGGAGCTCAAATCTTAACCCAGTGACTCAATTTGAAGCATAGGGAGCCCAAATATTGACAACTCAATTTGAACAAACTTGAATCTGACCCCCATATAGATATTGTATACCAAACATGAAAAGATTCTGAGTGGCCGATCTGAAAAAGAAAATTTTTAAAGAAATTTCCTCAAATTGCACCAAGTTAAACTTTGGGCTCCAATAGAGAGGCCAAATACAAACTCAGGCATCCGATTTGAACAAACTTGAATCTGACCCCCCTAGAGATGTTGTATTCCAAATATGAAAGCATTCTGACTGGTGGATCTGAAGAAGAAGTTTTTTAAAGAAATTTCCTCATAATTCGGTAAGTTAAAATTTGGGCTCCGATAGGGAGCCCAAATCTTAACCCAGGGACTCGATTTGAACAAACTTGAATCTGACCCCCACCACCTGGAGATGTTGTATAACAAATATGAAAAGATACTGCCTGGTGGATCTGAAGAAGATTTTTTTGAATTTTTGAAAAAGTTTATGGGTGCTATCAGGGTTATGCCCCTTCTAATGCCCCCTGTTGGCGCGCAAGTTTATTTGTACAAACTTGAATTGACATATGATAAGGAACATGCCCACAAAATTTGGTTCAATTTGGTCAAGTAGTTTGTGAGAAGTCAATAATGTAAAGTACATGACGGACGACGTCGGACGGCAAGTGATAAGTAAAGCTCCCTTCGTTGAGCTAAAAAGACTGAACATTCTTTAACTTTATAAAATGAGATGTGCTGTTGGAATGATTGTTGATGCCTATTTGTATTTAAGGTCTTCTCATCTGTGGCTGTATCATGACTGCAAGAAATTTAAATTTTATAATAAATTTCCTTTCTTATTATACCTACCACAATTGTTTACTGCAGGCTTGCACTACAGTGGAAGTCCCTAACTTGGAAAACATACTCTCTATTTTGATGTTTCCCAAGCGATTTGGGAAAGAAAAGTGGTGCAAAACACAAGAAAAAATAAGCCAAAACTGGGTTGAGTGCACACACCCAGTAGAGGATGCTCTTCTAGAACAGATCCATGGCTTCCGGTACCAGTGCGCAAACGTGTAACCAATGACTCATTCTTTTGAATCCGCCAACATTAGAGTTATTTGATTAGCGGGGAGGAAGGATTCTAACCCGAATAAAAAGACGGGAGGGCCTCCATGTAAACAATTGTGGTAGGTATAATAAGAAAGGAAATTTACTATAAAATTTAAATTTCTTATCAACCTACATTACAACTGTTTACTACAGGCTGAATAGACAATAGGAGGAGGAAATCACATAACCAACCCCCACATAACCTGACTGCACTGGAACCGTGGAAAGAAGAAGAGTTCCCTAGGCCTATCAAACCATAGCATCACAAACATTAGTAAAAGACAATGAGAGATGAGACATATGGATCTGCGTTGAAGCACAAACAGAAAGGACAGTAAAATAGCACAGGGCAGGAACTGACCTTGTAAGGAACCTAATGGCTAGGGTAGGCAACAGCCTGAGCAGAAGAAAGAGGGCCCAAAGAAAAAAGGTCCTCAGACTGCTCCCGCAACTGACGCAGATGGAAGGCAGAGAAAGTAGAAGCATTTCTCCAGTAGGCTGCCTGCATAACATCCGACAACTTGACGGAGTTAGCATAAGCCCAGGAGGTAGACAAGGCACAGACCTCATGGGCAGAAATACGATTGGTAATACAATCGTCAGTTGCTAGACGAGTGTAGGCCATGCGAATAGCAAGACAAATCCATCAAGAAATGGATTGAGGAGAGATCTTCTGTTGACCAGGAATAAGGGACAGAAAGAATCGTTTCCTGCCTTTCCTAATGATCTGTGTCCCGTTGAGATAAATGCAAAGTGCACAAACCGGACAGAGCAAAGGGCAATTACCCTCAGCAGAAGGAAGAGCCCTGATACAGAGAGGAGGTGGAGTTGTTTCTGGTATCTGATTCCTGGTCAGAAAGGAGCAATCGGTGGTAAAAGTAACACTGTTGGCGGAGCTCCTAAAAAAGGCCGGATCAACCAAGAGGGCGTGAAGCTCACTAACCCATCTGGCTGAGGCAAAAGCCATCAGAAAAGCTGTCTTGTATGTGAGAAAACGCACATCCACCTGGGATAAAGGTTCGAACGCACCCCCTCCCCCCCCCCCCTCCCAAAGCAAAGCTGAGACCAAGAAAGATTCCATCTTGGGGTAAGCTGGAAAATCCTAGGCCTTTTCAAAGAAAAGTGCCAAATAAGCTTGGAGAGGTATGGATTAGCGCCGATAAGACTCTTTCCCACATACAAAAAGGTCTCCGAAAGCATGGACCTGTACCCTTTGATGGTAACAGGCTGGAGACCCAGAGAATCAAACAGATATATCAGAAACTCTGCAATCTGTGTTATCGAAGGATTGGCATAATCAACAGAGTGATCAGCACAGCATCAACAGATGACCTTCCACTTAGACGAATAGGCTAAACCAGTGGAGTGCTGCCTTGAAAAAGAAATGCACTCCACTGCTCGTCTTGAAAAACCTCTACAGAGGAGACAGGGCCTGACAAAAGATATGCGTGAAGGCACAATGAAGTGGGTTGATGTGAAACCTCCTCGGGTGACTTTGGCAAAGAAGGTCGCGACGCAGAGGGAGATGTGCCACAGAACCGCCACCAACAGAGAGCAGAGCTGATTGATCCACACTTGTTGAGGCGACAAGGGAATGATCAGAATGATTCGACAACTGCAGGTTCGTATCTTGGCTAGAACCTGAGGCAGAATCGGAACTGGCGGGAAGGCGTAGCCAACTAGACCGTTCCAATCGAGTGACAAAGCATCCGCGGAAAAAGCCTGAGGATCTGGACACGGGGACACAAAAGTGTCCAGCTGATGGTTCCAACGGGTCGCAAAAAGATCTATGTGGGGACGACTCCAGAGATCACAAAGCGACTGGAACACTGCCCTGTGAAGCATCCACACGGTGGAAATGACCCTGCCCCTTCGGGACAGGGAGTCAGCAAAGACGTTCAGATGACCGGGAATGTGACGAACCAGAACAACCACTCCGGTGTTGACATCCTGAGTTAGCAGTAGAAGATTCCCAGCCAATTCGTACATGGAAATCGAGTGCGTGCCGCCCTGGTTCCGAATGTATGCGACCCAGTCAAATTGTCGGAACAACAGAAGGACCTGATGATTCAAAAGGTGGGGGATCCACTGCTGGAAACTCAGAAGAAGAGCAAGAAGCTCCTTCTGGTTGATGTGAAGAGCTGCCTGATCCTGGTCCCATACCCTGTGAAGGGAAAGATCTAGAGGATCCAACATTGCACCCCATCCGAGATCGCCGACATCTGCGGTCAGAACATGATCGGACATGGGCAAGTCCAACGGAACTCCCAGCATAATCCACTGAACATCCATCCAGGGGAGAAGGTGACGATGAAGAAAGTCTGGTAACTGAAGCACCAGATCCAGAGGATCGACATTCAGCCTCTAACGACTGAGCAGAAAGTGTTGGAAAGGTCTGACATGCAGCTGACCTAGAGGAATGAGATCCGTCACTGAACTGCAGAGACCGAGCAGCTGGAGAATACTCTGAACTGTCGCATATGTGGACTGGGACAGAGTCAGGGTGAAAGCTGTGAGAATCACAGTCCTCGCCCGGGGTACCGCCACTGTATTCAGCTGAGTACGGAAGTCCATCCCCAGATGACAAAACGACTGAGAAGGGATCAGGTCCGACTTCTCCTCGTTGACTATGAACCCTAGCGACGTGAGCAGGCTCAACAGTGTGTCAACATCTGACTCTGAAAAGCAGCACTCGAGTGCCTCTGGAGGATATCGACCAGATATGCCAAAGTAGTCACCCTGGACTGTGTGCGATGGAAGGCTATCACATGCGACATCAGTCGGTGAAGGCCCAATGAGCCAGATTGAGGCTGAAAGGCATGGCCTTGAACTGGTAAACTCACCCCAGAAAAGCTAACCTGAGATACTTTTGTGATGGCTGATGAATCGGTACATGAAAGAAAGCATCTCGCAGGTCAATACCGGAAGTGAAATCTCCCTGGTGAATGAAGCGGTAAACCGACCTGAAAGTCTCCATTCTGAGCTGAGCAATGATAGACTGGTTCAGGATACTCAGATCGATAACCGGTTGGAGTCGGCCATCCTTCTTTGGCACCAAGAACAGGCGGGAATAAAATCAGACTGACTGAATGTTCTTGATGACCTCAATCGCCCCCTTTGACAGGACATTGTCTCTCTCCATTATCAAAAGTTCCAGATGTGAAACATCTGAAGGAACTTGGGTTGGAAGAGGCACTCTCGACAGAGTGGGGTGCCTCCGGAAGGATAATCACAGCCCGAACTGAACAACATCTAACACCCAAGAGGATCAGATGTGATCATGGCATAATGGTCTGCGAACTCTGATATCCTTCCTCCAACCTGGGATGAATCAAGGTAAGGACCTTCATTTTGAGCCCTGGCGAGAGGAGAAACTACCTCCTCTACTGGATGAAGGATCCTAAGTCCTGTCTTTGGTCTGTTGACGCTTACCCTTATCACATGAGTAAGAAGTAGAAGCGGCGGCAGGAGGATCAGCCCTTGACTTCGCAGAGGAAGCAGAAAGGTATTTGTTAAGCTTAGAATGGCCCCGGCCTCCAACAGTAGGCTGATCAAGCTGGCGAAGCAGCAGCTGATCTTTGAAATGATGCAGGACATCATCCCAGACTGTTGCCACGGAACCATGGAATAGTCGCAGACCCGCCAAAGAAGCGGATCAAAGAGCAGCATGCTGCCCCTCAGGAAGAGAACGGCTTGTGTCCAACAGAGCATCCTGGCAAAGTACTTCCAAGTTAGCCGTGTTACAGGCATGCGTGTGAGTAAGATGAATGAGCGTCTTGGAAATCACACCAAAGGAGCCTGTATGTCGTCAAACTTATCCGGAGGCAGATAAGCGGCCAAAGCAGAGACGATGTGATCTGAGAGAGAAAGCATGCCCAGCATCTCTCTCGATAAGGCCTACAGGGACCCCAGAGTCGCCATAGGAATAACGGCCGACTTGGGGTTGGAAAGCCTGAGGGAGGAGGAGCCCTGATCAAGACTGTCGAAGTTTGGCAGACTGATGGATTGGCAGAATCATAGGAACGATAATGCACTGGAGGCAAATAGGTATCAGCCCTGGTGAAGAACGAAGTCTTCAAAGCCTTGGAACTCAGTTTAGAGTCCATAGCTACAAACGCTTCAACCACCTGTACCGACTGGCAGTCGAAGACGCCCAGAAGCAGGTTGCTCCACAGGCTGTAGGCGGGCGACCTATGATCGCGGCCTGACTGACACCCTCGGTTGGTCTGCCGGGTTTGAGATCCGACAGGAACTCAAACACAAAGTCAAGAGCTGCCCCCAAGTCAAAAGACTGTTGGCCCTCGACGTCGGGTATGTCTGACCCATCCTCTGAGTTGGAAGACACGTAGTCCATCATGGGCAAACCAGCTGACGCCTCCTATGGTGTAGACACACCAGGGGGATCAGAAAGTGGCCTACACTACAAGTCAGAAGTAGTTGTAGGTAAACCGCAATTATCTCGCGGTTTTGTGCGCGGTTATAAACTATACAAAAACGTGAGTTTCGTTTCCGTGCCACTAATAAAAACGATAACCGCGGTTGCCGATCATTTGCGACCGGAGTGCAAAACGTAAATAAACGATAGTGTTAGTTTTGTGGGAAGAAACGAGACGTGAGCTTTGCTGAAACTGCATTGTGGCTTTCAGTCATAAACGCAAATAAACGATACCAACAATCATTTATGATACGATCTATACACATGTAAAGCAAAAATCCAAAATCTGTTGTTGGCGTTTGCAATGCTCAAGTCGAGCAATTAAAAATTTAGAACGTCATTCCATTCGAAATATTGTCCATTGTCAGCCTTTTAGTACAAAATTTCCAATTTCGCAAGTCTGGAGACTGTCAAATATTTAATAAATAACGCGTGGATCTGATCACTGTGACAACGAGTGGCCGAGATTATCTTGAAAAATCATCTGATGTGAATATAATGCATAATCCATTGTATATTTGTATATCTGAACAAGTTAAAAGTCAAATTGAAAATATTTTGTCAGTGCTATTGTCTGTCGCGAGTTTTTAAGTAGGCCCACCAAAGGCAAAGAAAGCCTTCAAAATCTCAATACCGCTCCATCTGGATCACAACAAACTACAAATTCAACAACACACTGTTGGACTTTATTTCTTGATGAAAAATTCTGTCCCACTACCCAGTATTCTTTGCCTCTCATGCCCAATAATCTGTCACAGTTTAATGGAAGAGAATAACACGTTTTTCCAACACACGTAAAAAATTATCCTCTATCAAAACACCATTTTCACTTTCCAAAGCATATCTGAGTGACTGATGAGTCATGCAGTGGCCTAGATAGCTTTTCGCTGGCGGAGGGGCAAGCCCAAAATTTTCCGACAGACCGAAAATTTTCCGACAGTGTAACAACAACAACAAAAACCCAAACAAACAGAAAGAATCTGTTGTTTACTGCAAATGTACTGAAAATTGGTCTTTTTTACCCAAAATGGCATGTTTTTATCCCCAAAGCCAGCATTTTAATGTTATTAGGCATAAATTTGCCTAAAAATGGTCCCAAAAAATTTCTGACAAAACTTCTGGCGGGGGGGGGGCCTCTGCTGCAAACCCCCCCCCCCCCCCCTATCTTCGCCACTGGAGTCATGAACAACACCTTAGCATAAAGCAGAAATAATATGTTTCCTAATTTTTTACTGCCCACCCAGTGTTACCATACTAACCCGCATACATCTACTGTCTGAACCACATCCAAGAAAAATACAGAACTCCAAAATTAAACCGGTCTGTTGGCCAACAGTTATTCAACTAAGAGTTTCCCAGGCATGGGTTAATTTCACTGATGCATTGGTTCGTGAATCTCCACTACACGGGCAAACTTTTTACTAATACATTAATTGGCATGCCAGGTAACAAGGAAATTCAAATGAATAATGTGTGGGCTACTATGATTTTCAGCAGTGCAAAAGCCAAATATACTAGAATGAAATGTTTATGTGAGGCGGTTGTTTTGTGGTGAATAAACATTTGAAGAAATATGAGAATGACCATTTAATCTAATGAAATTTGTTTTGTTGGGATAATGCACGTTAAAAATAAAATGATCATTGAACAAAAAAAACAACAAAGAATGGTTCTAGCCTTAATTTGTTTGTGTGCTAAACACGAAAATGCTAATTCTCGTCTGAACATGTGCTCTGTACAAAACACGAGGCATCTTCTGCTCACCTAAGTTCGGACCTGCATGTAGTTGAAACCAAGTTCCATTTAAAATACACCATTCCAAGAGAAACCTTAGAGGAGTACATACACACACACCATGATTTTAAATTAATACCACATCCTTGTCGGGAACCCTTGGAAGCAAAGAGTGCTGCTCTACAGATGTAGACATTTATCTATCGCACCAAAGAAATTGCGGGGTGAGAGTGGGCATACTGAAACTTACTCCACAGACTCATTGTCGAGAGGGATGCAACATTTTTTTTTTAAATAATTGAAAAAAAATATATCGTGAGGGTATTTCAGTGGTGTCGTTCCCCCACCCCAGTGATGTGGCTTAATTATTGATGCCCTTCACAACTTATAAATTATGCACACAAGCAGATTCAGTCAAGGAAATTGAGTTTTTTTTGTCGCGAATTTCACATTTGTTTCAGGGGCAACCCGCTCCCCCCCCCCCCCCCCCCCCCCCCCCCCCCCCCCCCCACACACACACACACATACCAAGTGAGAGGTGTTTCCTCTTGTGCTCGCCCCATCTCGTCGATACCTGGATCGGGTAAAAGGCTCAAACGTATTATTCTTCCCGATGGGCTCCCCTTCTCTCACCACGCTCTCGCAAAATCCTTAGACTCGAAATGATAAGCGTTCGTATTAAGATGCAATGGAATTTCAATATTCAAATGTGTCATGAATTCAGGAAAAAGGTATGGCTGCTATTGAATGTGATGAGAATAAAATGTCACTGTCAGTACACTGAACTGAAGAAATGCAGAGCGTCGGGAAACAATACACAAGTCAGGAACGGATTAATTAATGCCATTCTCAAAATATTTAATTCAGTTGCATGAATACTTAATTACTTTTCGGGGTGCATTGTGAGATCCAGAGCATTGTTTTTTGTAAACAATAACTTCAGAAGGCTTGCACAATAAAAGGAAGCGGATTGATTTGTATGCCCGGCTCTTAATCCAATTTTGGTGAGTGTCTAATTGCCACCAGTTTAATTACAAAACAAACTACTGTAATTAACCACCTGTGGAAACACAAAAGAGGGACGGTTACTGCTATTCTAAGAGTGCTTTGTCCATTGGGTTTTTTTTTCTTTTTATCTGAACTACCCACTATTTGCACTATTTGAATGGCAAAAGGAGATCTGCTGCATTTGAATGATTGACATTTTTTAAAATGTTGGCGTTAAAATCTAAATGCACTCAGACATTGAAACATTTTGTAATGTACAATGGAAGTATTGTATAAAACTCAGAAAACATCGACAATGTTATTTTCACTGATAAATCTACGATCCAAATGAGAAACTCTGTAAACATGTGTTACAGAAAATGGGGTGAAATGACAGTACTGACTCCTCAACCCAAACACCCTTATTCTGTGCATGTTTGGGGTGGAATCTGACAAAAGGGTGCCACTACGCTCGCAATATGCAATGGCAAAATTTTCAGGGAGAGTGGGAGGAGGGGACAAGTTCTCTAGATGAAGAAACTCAGTTTGTTTCATTATTTCAAATGAAAAATTTGAAAAAGTGAAAGCCATGCAGAATATGGGTCAAACTGAATAGGGACGATTTGTCTTTGTTCCCGTGCGCATGTGTCGAGCAACGAACTTGTCACGTTCAATCGACATGTGCGTTATTTTTTTTGGCAATCTCTACCCTTAGAAATTGGCACATTTTTTAAATATTATGGCGAATAAATAACTAAAACTCATTATGTTGTTTTTTTTTTATCACATAAACATCTTCGTCCAATGAAGGAAAGCAAACAGAATATCAATTTACCCCAAATTGACATCCATATGATAAGGGAGGTACATGTAAAAACATGCATGTGTTATGTTTGGAACTGTCCTTAGTCCTTCAGAGTTCAGAATGAGAGGGTGGGTTTGCATGGAGAAGAGAGGGATGGGGTGTCATATACCGGGGCACCGAAGCCTTTATTAAGTGGTAAATGACATCCGACGTAGATAAGCATATTATGGCATCAAGTCATTTAAGACAAGACTGAGGCGATGAAATAGAAAGTATTTTTTTCTATCAAATTGAAAACTTCAGGGCATTTAATCGCCAGAGTTTGGGTGAGTGGCGCAATAGAGGCCGGAGAAGTGAAATGGGGTATTGGGAGTTGGTGGGAGGGACAATTGATGGATAACTATGTTCATGTTGTTTTGAATTTGAATGGCGAATTTTCCATATTGCGCTGGCTATTTTTTAGCCAGCAAGTGGTTCAGGTGACCTCGTCTGTGAATATAACTAATAGGTAGGCAATTGGCATTTTGGGGGCTGGGGATGGAGGGGGCCCAGGGAGGGGGGGGGGGGCACATTGCAAAGTGGTGGTTTTTGTAAGGGGCGGGGGATAGTGTTAAGTGATGAATGGGGAGAGATGTTTGGAGAGAATTTTTGTGAGATAAAATAGCTACATGCTATGCATGCGATTTCTGTGCTGCTGTCTTTTCTTTTAGTTTGCTCTTGGACATTCAAGTTGAAGCACATGTGCCAATGCTCGTTATTTGCCGAACGGATGAATGTTTATCTTTGTTTACAATCGGGAACAGAAACGAACTGTTACATGATATCC
Source organism: Pictodentalium vernedei (assembly GCA_031216915.1). Taxonomy (NCBI): domain Eukaryota; kingdom Metazoa; phylum Mollusca; class Scaphopoda; order Dentaliida; family Dentaliidae; genus Pictodentalium; species Pictodentalium vernedei. The sequence goes on along the minus strand of CM062296.1, from coordinate 305,805,854 downwards.
CTGGAGGATAACCACAAAAAAACGATAAACGCGTTTATCTTCGTTTACAACCGGGAACAGAAACGAACTGTCAAACGATACTCCTGGAGAATAACCGCAAAAAAAAACGATGAACGCGTTTATTGAAAGTTTACAACCGCGTTTCAATTCCTGATTATACCGCGGTTGTTCCTACAACTACTTCCGACTCGTAGTGTACTTCCAATCCCGGGACACGGCAACACAAGTGTGTGTGGGGGCGCTGGGAAGCACTAGTAGCCTCGCTGGAAGGCTCTCGGAAAGAACCAGCATGAGCAAGGAGAGGGCCTCCCTAAGCTCACGGCCCGTGTCCGCCGGTTCGAAAGGGTCACAATCCTCCAGTTCACCAGACGCGGGGTAACGGGTGGCAGCCCAAACATCTGAATATAGATGCTTATAGGGTATGAAATACCCCGAGGATCTGAAGTGCGGGAACTCAGGAGAGTCGCCACGGATCTTTGAGAGACCAAAGGTCCAGGTTGCACAAAATGGGTCAGTCCCGCAAAACTGGCTGTAGGACCACAGTGCGTAGACAGAAACGCAACAGAGTCCATCATGACCCCACCATGAACATCTGAATCCAATGACAAGAGGACCCAAGGGGCCTGAGGGCGCTCACCTGACATGGTAGCCTAAATATCAACCCAGAGAATTGATTTCAACAAGTTGCATCTGCTCCTCCTAAGAAAAGCTTATACCAAATATCCAAAGATTCTGACAAGTGGATCTAAAAAAAAAGAAGATTTTTCAAGAATATTCCTCATATTGAACTAAGTTATAATTCGGGCTCCCACAGGGAGCCCATATATGAACCCAGGGACTTGGCTTTAACAAACTTAAATCTCACCCCCCTAAGGATGCTGCACACCAAATATCAAAACATTCCGACTGCTGGATCTGAAGAAGAAGATTTTTAAAGAAAATTCCTCATTTTGAACTAAGTTACAATTCTAGCTCCCACAGTGAGTCCAAATATGGACCTAGGGACATGGTTTGAACAAACTTGAATCTCCCCCCCCTAAGCATGGTGCATGAATATCAAAATATTCTGCCTGCTGGATCTTGATTAGAAGATTTTTGAAGAAATTTGCCTGAAATGCACTAAGTTCGAATTCGAGCTTCTATACTGAGCCCAAATATAAACCCAGGGGGCCAATTTGAACAAACTTGAATCAGATCCACCCCACAATGTTGCATACCAAATATCAAAAGATTCTGCCAGCTCTATCTGGAGAGGAAGATTTTTTAAGAAATTTGCCTGAAATGCACTAAGTTCGAATTCGGGCTTCTATAGTGAGCCCAAATATGAATCCAGGAGGCCGATTTCAACAAACTTGAATCAGATCCACCCCACAATGTTGCATACCAAATATCAAAAGATTCTGCCTGCTGGATCTTGAGAAGAAGATTTTTTAAGAAATTTGCCTGAAATGCACTAAGTTCGAATTCAGGCTTCTATAGTGAGCCCAAATATGAATCCAGGGGGCCGATTTGAACACACTTGAATCAGATCCACCCCACAATGTTGCATACCAAATATCAAAAGATCCTGCCTGATGGATCTGGAGAAGATTTTTGAAGAAATTTGCCTGAAATGCATGAAGTTCGAATTCGAGCTTCTATACTGAGCCCAAATATAAACCCAGGGGGCCGATTTGAACAAACTTGAATCAGATCCACCCCACAATGTTGCATGCCAAATATCAAAAGATTCTGGCTGCTCGATCTGGAGAAGAAGATTTTTTAAGAAATATGCCTGAAATGCACAAAGTTCGAATTCGGGCTTCTATAGTGAGCCTAAATATGAATCCAGGGAGCCGATTTGAACAAACTTCCATCAGATCCACCCCACAATGTTACATACCAAATATCAAAAGATTCTGCCTGCTGGATCTGGAGAAGAAGATTTTTTAAGAAATTTGCCTGAAATGCACTAAGTTCGAAATCAGGCTCCTATACTGAGCCCAAATATGAACCCAGGGGGCCGATTTGAACAAACTTGAATCAGATCCACCCTACAATGTTGCATACCAAATATCAAAAGATTCTGCCTGCTGGATCTGGAAAAGAAGATTTTTTAATCATTTCCACATTGCCTACCGTGTTAAAAAGTGCCGACTCAGCACTTTTTCAAAGTCCTGAAAAAAGTACCTTGTGATCAAACCAATAGGGATTTTTTTTAACCATTCTATTCTACTGGATAAAAGTAAGCTTTATACAAAATAAGAATTCTCTGTGCCGTGTAGTTTTGGAGATATGGCAGTTTTAAGGTTTTTCCTATTTTTAGCTCCCGAGGTTCCCACGGGGCAATGAGAAATTTTTTTTTTGCATCAATCAACTACTTATGACCCATTATCACCTCATATCAAAATTTTTGCCCCTCCCATAACGAAGGCAAATAATGCCTGAGAAACTTCTCTTGAACAAACTTGATTCTAAACCTCAAAAGGACTCTGTTTTCCACATATCAAGTCTCTGCTACTGGTAGTTCATTAGAAGAAGAGTTTCAAAAAATTTGGCCCTTTTTCCCCCACATCTCTGCTCAATATGAGCCAAAAGCTATTTTGGATAAAAATCAAAATGCCCCTATATAACCACTACTTACATGAAATTTAATTAAAATGTGGCCAGTGGTTTAGGAGAAAGAGGCTCAAACACCACCTTCATGCAGGACGACGGACGACAGACAGCGGACGACGGACGAAGAGTGATAAGAAAAGCTCACCCTGACTTTCAGTCAGGTGAGCTAAAAAAGCTGCTGGGCTTGACGGCTGAGAGACCGCAGCAGAGGGTTCAGCCGGCAGCCCCTTCCAACTTCGCTGAGTTGAAGTCAGGGAAGGCTGGGGCCGATACTCCACGTCCACACTACCAGACATCTCTGCAGACCCTTGCAGGGATAAGCCGAGGCCAGCTGAAACAGTGACCAAAGATGTTGCAGGCGGCACAGCAGTAGCAGCAGATACTCTGGAGCTGTTGAAACCGGTGGAAAGGTGGAGAGAGCAACAGAGCTTGGCTCCAAAGGATGAGTCACAACCCTAGTGACAGCCACAGATGTCGACTGGAGAGGGACCACAGTTCCGGAACCAGGCATCTCTTCACCGGACAACTCAACAGCTCCCGCTATATCCACAACAGGAAAAGACTGCACATCCCCCACAGAGGGGATATAACTCTCACCAGATGTTGTCGTTTCGGGAGGCCCCGAACGACAGCATTCCTCTTTCCCGCATGTGCGGGAGGAACGGCCACAAGAACGCACCACACAGTTCACAGAAGCCCAAAAGGTGGATGACCAAGACCCACAGAGCCCACAGGGTCGATCTGAAGAACACCCATTACACGTTGAACAAGAAGAATGGGAATTGTCCACATGCTTGGGCAAAAGGCATTGCCCAAAAGGAACAGTCCTGGGCATAACAGAGGTGAGAGCAGTAGAAGTAAAGGTGAACTCAACAGATCTTGAAAGAAGTAGAACACCCCCAACTATGAGAGAAAGATGGCAGAAATTAAAAGACTGGAGGGAACACAACTGAACCCAGATGGCCGACAGGGACCCAAAAAACAGAAATTCTACCCTCAATGGAGAGGAGAAATCCTGGCCATACAGCCCCCCACTGACACCCAACTACAATAATAATAATATCACAAAGGATAACAAAAATTTATCAACCAAAATTATAATGTCCGAACTGCACGGTACACGAAAATCGCGTGCAAACACAGAGAATATAAAAAAATATAATGAGAATGTGGTTGAATTTAATAACGAGAATACATAAAACACAGTTCTGTTATTATACGATCATCAGATCCATAATTCTAGTCACAGGTAACCATTATCAAAGAGCTGAATAATCACTATTTCTTAACGCAAATGAATGCATATCTTCCCAAGATGGCGGAAGAAAAAAGAATGAGTCATTGGTTACACATCTGCGCACTGGTACCGGAAGCCGTGGATCTGTTCTAGAAGAGCGTCCCCTACTGAGTCTGCCCAGGTAGCACTTGACCCAGTTTTGGATTATTTTTTCTTGGTGTTCTTGCTCCACTTTTCTTTCCCAAATCGCTTGGGAAAGATCAAAATAGAGAGTATATTTTCCTAGTTAGGGACTTCCACAGTAGTGCAAGCCTGTAGTAAACGACTGTAATGTAGGTTGATAAGAAAGGGCCCTGCAAAGCGTCAAGACTCGATTCGATTTTGAATCTTAAGTTGGTATTTGGAAATTGTACATAAATAAATAATGTTGAAAATAAAGACTGAGTGTTTTTGGCTATACTAACAGAAATATCATTGGTACCCACCCATACTAATTCCAGTCTCATTGGTCACTACCACTGTTGAAAGCAAATTGAAAGTTTCCAAGCAATGGTGATGATGAACTATAATCAGTTCTTGGTAATATTCCAACTACATCACCAAGGCAGGCCTTTATTGAAGGCATGCCTTGATGATATAGCTTGAATATTTTACCAATTTAGACCACTGACTATCACAGTCAGAATAAATCTGGTTTAACCACCATCCGATGGGTCATCTTCAAGATGCCCTGATTCAATTTGAGATTTGATATGATTTCGAATAATCGACTTGATTTGTATCAAAAAGGAGCGAATCTAACGGTGTAACCGCAACACACATATAAAATCAAGTGTCACCAATCGTTTATCCATATAATGCCCACTTTAGTAGATTCGAACTCCTGACATTCGTGACCAGCTTCTATTATACCAGTGATAAAAAGACTTGTCTATCAAAGTAATTGAATACTGCTCCTCTTTCTAGAGTTTCCATTGGGAACTGACGGGAAGAGCTATTGGAAAAACGATGTCTCACAAAGCATATCATCAGCTTCATGAAAACAACTTACCCTTTATTTTTTTCAGTAAGCCTTAAGGCCCTCGGCAACTTTCTACAACACCACAATCTTCAAGTGATGATGCTGTGATTTCTAGTGAAGACTTGGCTGCCTGTACAAACAGTACTAAGCCTATTCTAGTCTTGAAACTACTTCCAGATCAAGCCCAATCTAGACTTGAAGCTATTGCCAGGGTAAGTGTTTTCTACTCTTGGAAGACTTTCTTATGACTGCATTTTGGAGCACTTGTTCTGATGACATAATTTCTGTCAAGGTCGGAAATACACTGTTATGGGTTAAGCTGCTGATATGCTATTATGCAACATAGTCTTCTGTAAGCTCTTTCCAGGTGTTCATCACATATTGACAATCAGTCAATTCAGACTGTAGAATTAATCAACATTACAACTGTCGAAGAAATATACATACCAGGTTGTTTGATTATTGAGGTTTAACATCACTTCCCACATCTTGGCTATATCATGACCACAACACTAGTAAAAAGTCAAGTTTAGCTACTCAATTTACAATCAAGTTGCTCTCTTTACATGATTTACACCCAAGACATTGATTACCAAAGTAAACAAGCACTTTTCCACTTCCTGAGGTCCTTATAATGCTGATTGCTTACAATATTAGAATAAGTAAGCAGCTGTAAAATTATTTATACTGAATATATATATACTCTAATTTTTGTTGGAAGATAAACCCATTTTCTGCTTGAGAGTTTTTTAAATTTAGAAATTTACGTATCAAGCCTCAATCTCTGAAAATTTCTCATATGACTTCATAGATGCAGACAGCTCCAAAATCTTTTTTTTTTATTACCTCGGGGTAAAGTTTCATTAAAAGTACCTTGGCAGTTGTTTCTGGGCAAGTCTTGGCTGACTATAAAGTCAACCAAGACTTAGGCAAAAATAACTGCAAAGCCATAATCAGAGGATAACTGAATATAGTGGAATGTTATTAATAATAAAATGACCAGTAAAAAAACATTCACTTAAACCTAATGTAGATGATATCAAAATTTATTATTTCAAATACTATTTTTTTTAAATTTTTCAAAAAATTTCAACAAAACCATATTATGTGACCTCTCAACGGAACAAGCTCAATGAGCTTGTTCCAATGAGGGATGACATAATATGGTTTTGTGGAAATAATTTGAAAAGAAATATTATTCCAATTGCTGAATTAGCATTTTATGTGGGCAGATGCAGCCCGATTTGTTAGGTCAAGAGTTACCAGTATTCAATAAACAGGAATTTGGTCATTTTCTGTACTCTTTTCATAAAAAGAGCATTTACTCTAACTTGTTTTATCCCTAGCACTTTGGTAGCCAGCACAATCTTCTCCAAGCACTCTGTTTTACTCTTGTTTAACTATGAATTTAACCAATTATATCTTATTTGACAGAGCTTTGACAGAGCTCTGTCAAACAAGATATATTTGGTTAAATATCAAACTGCATTATGGGAAATATTTGGTGCAGAAAACTTTGCCACTTTGACATCAGAAGCTTAATAAAGCTCATAGAGTATTGTCAAAGAAGGTAAAATATGGGTATAAATGTAGGGAATTCTGTGGTTGTCAAGAGAAATTGTTTGACAGGTCGCCAGCTTTTGCTCATTATCATGAGTAATGCTTTACAATTTCAAAATATTTTGTTGCAGAAAACTGAAGTTTTTTAACACAACCCAATCCCCGTGGGAACCCTGGGAAGTGAAGCAGTGTCTGTTCACTGTGGTAAACAGGCTGTCTTTTACTGGTAAAATAGGACCCAGTCACCAATGCTTGGGAGGTGCAAACCCTCTCTAAAATGGGCAACATGGCTTATTAACGCTCCCCCTGGTCTTGAGTTGATACTCATGTTGTGGTCATGATTAGCCATTATGCAAACATATGTGACCTTAAACACCAATAAATAAATAAATAAATACATAAATAAACACAAACCAAAATTACTGTCATCGGAAGTTCTCTAAATGGAAGGTGAAAATGATATTTAACAGCACGACTCCGCTGTCCACACATTTTTGACCTTTGTCAAGAGGAAAAAACTGAAAGCCACTTCCTAGAAATTGTCCAATGTTCACTGTACAATTTCCTCAATGGCTATAGACAAGGAATTGAGACTTAACGTTACATGTAGCAAAGACAAAACATTTATCTCTTGACATCCTACTAATTAAGAATCAGATTACATAAGTCAACAAATGTTAATTCTGATGTTAGACCTTCTCAGGTTCTCATTACATAAGTACCTTATTAAATTTTATTCACATGATAAGAGAAAGATCTTAAATAATATATAACATTTAATTTTTTGTATAATCTGACTGTTAGGTTTTTTCAACAACTGTTCATCTCATTCTGTCCTTGTCTTGAGCAATTTTTCATGGGTGAAGTTTTTACCACCTGCAAAATCCATTACGAGTGTAATTTGCACTCACAAAATTTCTATTGCTCAGATTGCATTGTCATATACCTTGTCAATACCATAACACATCGCCAATTTGTCTTCTGCACTCCACCAAAAAATGGGATACTTCTTCCTACTTATATAAGACTCACTCTTAACTCAATGAATATTTTTAAAGATATTTTTACCAAATATAGTCATGGCTGCTGTAAAGCAACCATGACTAGATTTGATGAAAATCTTTTGCTAATTTAACTCACAAAATCATTGTTCAAAACTTAGATTTAGTTTAAAGGGGGTAAATTTAATTAAAAATGCCCAAATTTTACTTATTCTAGTGGCAAGAGATTTGCTGTCCAGGGCAGGAATATCTGCCTGCAGCAAAGAAAAGATTATATCATAATTTGGATTAATGTTTTAAAACAAAAAACTGCCACTAACACACAGGCTGGTATTTCTGATTTTTGGTGGGTGTGATTTTTCGCTCTCATTAATTAGAATTCAGGTGTTAACACACTTGCATCTGTCTCAAGGCATGGCTACTCTTTATAGCTGGTAAAAGGTAATTTTTGTCATGGTTGCAAAAAAATGAAAGTGTCAATGACACTGTAGCTTAACTTGTGTGTTGTGTTTGATGAAAAGGATAATGTTCAATGTTTATGAAAGGATTATGAAATAAGACAAGAATTGTGATAATTGGGAATATGTTCATTTCTGTTCCCTGTATGCTATGTTTATGATAAAAATAATATGAGGTGTACACTGTACTAAAGATCTGAGGGGTGGGTTAATATGACCTCACAGTTAATATATGTGGCCCTCACAGTTAACATATATCAACAAAATTACAATGAAATTATTCCAAAATGAGTCATCCTATCAAGTTACATTAAAATCCCTTCATAAATATGGCCTGTAGACTGTGCTAAAGGTTTTCGGGCTTCGGGCCCCTGTAGCCGTCAGTTTCCCAATTGCATCCAAAGGGGACGTTCTCATCTAGACATTATATGAAGTCAACCTACCAAGTTACAATGAAATCCCTCCATAAATACGACCTGTAGACTGTGCTAAAGGTTTTCGGGCTTCAGGCACCTGTAGACATCACAGTTGACCAACCACGACCAAAAGGGGATGTCATCATCTAGGCATTATATGGAGTCAACCTAACAAGTTACAATGAAATCCTTCCATAAATACGACCTACAGACATGCTAAAGGTTTTTGGGCTCGAGCAGCCATCAAGGCTGAATGATCGTGACCAAAAGGGGACGTTCTCATCTGGACACTATTTGGAGTCATCCTACCAAGCTACAATAAAATCCCTTCATAATTATGACCTGTAGACTGTTCTAAAGGTTTTCGGGCTTTAGGCCCCTGAAGCCGTCACAGTTTCCCACTTGTGTCCAAAAGGGGACGTTCTCATCTAGACATTATATGAAGTCAACCTACCAAGTTTACAATGAAATCCCTTCATAAATATGACCTTAGACTGTGCTAAAGGTTTTCGGGCTTCGGGCTTGGGCAGCCATCATGGTTGAATGATCGCAACCAAAGGGGACAATCTCATCTGGGCATCATCTGGAGTGATCCTGCGAAGTTACAATGAAATCCCTTCATAAATATGACCTGTAGACTGTGTTCAAGGTTTTCGGGCTTCGGGCACCTGTAGCCATCACAGTTGACCAATCACGACCAAAAGGGGATGTCATCATCTAGGCATTATATGGAGTCAACCTAACAATGTTACAATGAAATCCTTCTATAAATATAAACTTTTGCCTATGCTAAAGGTTTTTGGGCTCGGGCACCCATCAAGGCTGAATGATCACGGTCAAAATGGGACGTTCTCATCTTGACCTTATTTGGAGTCAACCTACCAAGTTACAATGAAATCCCTTCATAAATATGACCTGTAGTCAGTGCTAAAGGTTTTTGGGCTTCGGGCACCTTTAGCCGTCAAAGTTGCCCAAACATGTCCAAAAGGGGACGTTCTCATCTAGGCATTATATGAAGTCAACCTACCAAGTTACAATGAAATCCCTTCACAAATATGACTTGTAGACTGTGCTTAAGGTTTTTGGGTTTCGGGTTCGGGCAGCCATCATGGTTGAATAATCGCAACCAAAGGGGACAATCTCATCTGGGCATCATCTGGCATGATCCTATGAAGTTACAATGAAATCCCTTCATAAATATGGCCTGTAGACTGTGCTCAAGGTTTTTGGGCTTCGGGCACTTGTAGCCAACACAGCTGACCAATTACGACCAAAAGGGGATTTCATCATCTAGGCATTATATGGAGTCAACCTAATAGGTTACAATGAAATCCTTCCATAAATATGACCTTTTACCTATGCTAAAGGTTTTTGGGCTCGGGCACCCATCAAGGCTGAATGATCGCGATCAAAAGGGGACGTTCTCATCTAGACATTATTTGGAGTCATCCTACCAAGTTACAATGAAATCCCCTCATAAATATGACCTGTAGACTGTGCTAAAGGTTTTCGGGCTTCGGGCACCTTTAGCCATCACAGTTGCCCAATCATGTCCAAAAGGGGACGTTCTCATGTAGACATTATATGAAGTTAACCTACCAAGTTACAATGAAATCCCTCCATAAATACGACCTGTAGACTGTGCTAAAGGTTTTCGGGCTCGGGCAGCCATCATGGGTGAATGATCGCACGTTCTCATCTAGACATTATATGAAGTTAACCTACCAAGTTACAATGAAATCCCTTCATAAATATGACCTGTAGACTGTGCTGAAGGTTTTCGGGCTGCGGGCTTGGGCAGCCATCATGGGTGAATGATCGCAACCATAGGGGACAATCTCATCTGAGCATCATCTGGAGTGATCCTAAGAAGTTACAATGAAATCCCTTCATAAATATGATCTGTAGACTGTGCTCAAGGTTTTCGGGCTTCGGGCACTTGTAGCCATCACAACTGACCAATCACGACTGAAAGGGGATGTCATCATCTAGGCATTATATGGAGTCAACCTAACAGGTTACAATGAAATCCTTCCATAAATATGACCTTTTGCCTATGCTAAAGATTTTTGGGCTTGGGCACCCATCAAGGCTGCATGATCGCGATCAAAATGGGATGTTCTCATCTAGACATTATTTGGAGTCATCCTACCAAGTTACAATGAAATCATTTCATAAATATGACCTCTAGACTGTGCTAAAGGTTTTCGGGCTTCGGGCTCCTGTAGCCGTCACAGTTGCCCAATCACGTCCAAAGGGGGACTTTCTCATCTAGACATTGTATGAAGTCAACCCACAGAGTTACAATGAAATTCCTCAATAAATATGACCTGTAGACTGTGCTAAAGGTTTTCGGGTTTTGGGCTCGGGCAGTCGTCACAGTTGGCAGATCATGCCCAAATGGGGAAATTCGCATCTAGACATCATAAGGAGTCATCCTACCAAGTTACAATGAAATCCCTCCACATTAAACATGACCTGCAGACTGTGCTAAAAGTTTTTGGGTTTTGGGCTTGGGCAGCCATCATGGTTGATAGATCATGCCCAAAAGGGGACGTTCTCGTCTAGGCACTATACAGAGGCATCCTACCAAGTTACAATGAAATCCCTTCATAAATACGACCTGTAGACTGTGCTAATGGTTTTCGGGTTTTGGGCTCGGGCAGCCATACCGGTTGCCCGATCGCGACCAAAAGGGGACGTTCTCATCTAGACATGACCCCAAACCTGCATATGAAATTTCGTGACGATCAGACAAGAACTGCGGGGTGTAGCCCGTGCTAAAGGAAATGTGAACAGACGTCACAGACTCACAGACTAACAGACTAACAGACTTCCGCACGCGTGATGGCAATAGCTTATCTTGACTATGTCAAGTTAAGCTAATAAAGTTGCATCACAGTCTAGTCCTTCTACTATCTGATGTTTTGTCTGTGACAGTACATCCTATCCTCCACAATCCAACTTGTCATTCTTGTCTTTCCCTCATACTCTCATTTTCTGTCATTTTCATATGAGCATATTAATTACATTACTGTCACTGAAATCGGCACATTTTCGACATTTATAGGATCAAATTAATGTCTGGTAATAATTTAACCCTATACCTAAAGTAGCGGTCAAAACCAGGCAATGCTATGCACAAAACTCACCCTTCAAATTTTATTATTTATTCAGTTTTTGCCTAAAAAAAATAACTTAGGCCCCACAAAGTAGATCTCCCTTTTCTCAGGCCATTTTTTTGTAAAACTGCATGTGGGTTGGTTGTTTTTTGTTTTATTTTTGTAATTATTTTTTTTCCATCAAAAGTTCATATTGTTGTTTGTTTCATGTTTTAGGCTTTATAATCTGCAGAATAACATGGGTGGTGGTGTAATACGTCCCTTAAGTGCTAAAGCATTGCAAAGCCATGTTGCACTCAAGGGACAAATTTTTTTTAACTTGGGTAAAATATCAGACATAAACCATTTAATTTTTATTTTTTTTAAGTTTGCATGGCATAAGAAGAGAGCATGCGGCAGCCAAAATGTCAATGCGGGAATGCTTGAGAAACAAATTTTAAACTTTTTTAGGCCTTATGACCCATTGTGATCAGTCCAATGAGGGGACAAAAGCTAAGTTTTTGAGGCACAAAAATGCAATGTTTTAGTTATTCAAGAAATTTTATTGTTTTGCATGTGTTGTCTAAAAGTCATGTTAAGGAAAGGGTTAAAACCTATGATACACTTTCACCCTTATGTTTTCTTTCTGTAATCTTTGATAGTCCATGCACTTATGAAAATGAAGTGCATGGCACAAGGGCAATCCAATTAGCCTCCATACTTAAAGTTAGTAAAAATGTAGCATTCAGATGATGATCATCAGACAGACATCTTCTATAGAGAGTGGAATAGCCAGCCATGTGCAGGCCCCTACATATTGGACCATACCCTAAGAAGAAACACATTAAACGGCATCCTCCACCAAAGAAAAACAACCCTGTGAGGGAAAGGAAAAAATGTGAGACCACTGATGCATGAACTGAAGACAAACAGGCAGAATACAGAAAAGGAGTGGCGAATGTACTAAAATAGGAAGTCTATTCCCCACCTTTTCCCAGTTCTTCCAACTGCTGCCACAACAAGTATAATGTAAAAAACTAAATTTTGAACCTCCTTAACTCCTACATAAAACAAGAGGCCCCATGGGGCCTGGTAGTCTAAATATCAAACCAGGGACTTGATTTGAATAAGCTGCATACAACCCTCCTAAGAAAAGCATATACCAACTAGATGAAGCGATTGTGCCCACACAATACACAGGATTTTCCTTCTATTTTCAGTTCCCGCACTTTTACATCCCAAAACTGAGATAAACGCATAAATAACCCGGCCCCCAATTTTCAGTGTAAAAAAAAAATTTTTTTTGTCTTAAAATTGACAAAAACGCATAAAACACACACAAAAAAAAATTCCGGATTTTGGTCAAAAATTTTCGAAGTCCCACTCGGCCCCCAAATTTCCAGAGTAAAAAAAATTTTTTTTTTTGTCTTAATATTGACCAAAACGAATAAAAAAAAAAAAAAAAAAAAAAAAAAAATTTCCATATTTTGGTCAAACCTGGTCGGAACTTGGCTTGAACAAACTTGACTCTCACCCCCCTAAGGATGCTGCATACCAAATATCAAAGATTCTTATTGGTAGATCTGAAGAAGAAGACTTTTAAAGAATATTCCTCATACTGCACTAATTTAAACACTTGGTCTCCCATAGAGAGCCCAAATATGGACCCAGGAAATTGATTTCGATAAACATGCGAAACAATCTTCCAAAGATGTTATATGTGAAATTTGAAAGCTTTTGGAGCAGTGGTTTAGGAGGAAAAGAGTGTTAAATGTTTTTCCGATTACCCAGTGTTAAATAATGCAGACTCAGCACTTTTTCAAAGTCCCCAAAAAGTACCCCATTATAAAACTGATAGCAATTTAATTTTTTTTTACCATTCCACTCTGTTGGTCCTAAGGAAGCTTCACACTATAAATAAAAATTCTCAGTGCCGTGCAGTTTTGGAGATATGAGCATTTTAAATTTTTTCTATTTTTAGCTCCTGCAGTTCCCACAGGGAGACAGGAAAATTTTTTTTGGCATAAATCAACTACGTATGCCCCAATAAAATCTCACATCAAATTTGGTTCAAATCAGCCTCTCGGTTTGGAAAATAGAAAATTTGGGCGTGGCAAAAATTCTTGCCCCTCCCATAATGATGGCAAATATAGCCCCTAGAACTTCTCTTGAACAATCTGAGTCTACACCCCAAAAGGAAGCTGCACACCTAATATCAAGTCTCTGCTACTGCTGGTTCATGAGAAGAAGATTTTCAAAGATTTTGTTGCCCCTTGGAGGCGTGGCATCACCCAGGAGGAGGGGCAACTTCATCTGAACAAATCTGAATTGGCATTAGGTAATAAACATTTACCCAACATTTGAATAAAATTGGGCTAGTGGTTTTGCAGGAGAAGTCGATAAAGTCAAGTTAACACCGGTAAACGACGGACAGAATGTGATCAGTAAAGCTCCCACGGAGCTAAAAGTTCAACAACATATAGGAAGGCCTACGAAATGAGAATGCTAAATGAAACTAGCAGAATGGAGAAGTTCAGAAAGAACCTCTCAGCAGATGGCAATCATCCCAACTTGGTCACACACATCTTCAATCAACCACCTTAAAACCTGAAGGCAGTTACAAAAGTTAAATTCCAGGAGTACATGAAAGATAAACAGGTAGTATATCAACAACAGCTATAAGATGTTTAACAAGCGGCCCCATGGGGCCTGAGGCACACACCTGACAAAAGTTGTTTAAAGAAGGATTTAATTAACATCTATAGCTAGTTAACACTAAAGACATCAGTGTTCAGAGGGTTAATCGTGGAACAGAGAAAATTAAAACTGAAAATGATATAAAATATAGTTTTTTTTCAAAGTGATTTCTGCTCATAAAGGAAATATAAAATTCTAAGCTGACCACCATAGCTACCACCTTGTGTACACCATATCAGAATCACAATCTCCAATTGCCATTTAAATTATGTCACACAATTAATTCAACAAAATAAACAATTTTTTTTAAAATAATTTTGTCTTCATATTAATCCTATTTCAACAATCTGCTTTACGCTCTACACACTATGTTCCATCATCAAAATTTCAATCTGCAAATTTTCCCATAATGCAAATAGGAATTTGACTAATTCATTCTTGTTTCACTGAATTGGTTAAATTCTGAGTTGCAAGGTGGAAAAAACTGCTACTTGAAATTTTAGTGCGCAGTGGAACCCTATTAACCCTTAAGGGCAAGAACAAATTTCTTGAATACCCCCTTGACCGCCACCTGCGCATTGTTAGTAGCTACGCAATGACTTCTAATCAAGTTTTGGCTGCTCATTTAGGCAACCAAGACTTTACTAGAAACCACTGTGAAGGTAATGTGTCTATTTTTTCAGCAGGTCTCCTCATGATTGCATGTTAAGGGACCCTGTTCTGAGGACATAAAAGTCAGAAATTGGTCTTTAAGGGTTAAGGCCTAATTCCAACGTTGATAACTATTTAATGTAAAGGAACAGGTGCCCCAACATGCATTGTTTGGGTAAACTCAAAACTTGTTTTCTAAGTACCTTGTCAGTTGTTTCTAGGCAAGTTTTTTGATGCCTCTGTAGGCAGCAAAGACTTGACTAGAAACAACTGTAAAGTCACTGGAGGTAGACTTTTAAAGTACAGCGAAAATGTATAAAAATCAAATGAATAACCACTTTGCCAGAGAAAAATATTCAATTAACAGGTGTATACAGTTATCATGAATTGGGTCATTTTCTTACCTTCTCGTTACAAACTGAGCATTTATTCCACTACATCTTGTTTAGTGTCATTTTGAGCTCTGTCAAACATGATACAATAAATTTAATATCTTCACTGGATTTTTTATAACAATAATGTCTATAAATTAATGTGGAGAATTCAGTGGAGATGTCAGAGTAATTCTTCAACAGATTACAAGGTTTTTTTTATTCAATTAACAAGAGTTTACTCTCTAACTGTACAGGTAAAATTTGTACTAAATTATGGTAAATGATTTGGTGATTGTACATAATATTCAATTAACAGGGTTATTCAATTAAAATTAAAAGATATGAAATTAACTGTATTGATATCAGTGTGTAGAGGGTTAACAAAACAGTTCAATCTCAAAAAAGAGGAAATAAGTTTACAATTTCTTGTTTTTCATCAGAGAGAGGTCATGTGTTCAAACCATTAGGCTGAACTGATGGCAAAGGAAACATGGAACTAAAAGTTCAAATAAGACAATTACATGTTGAATACACCAATTACTTTTGAAAAAACAAAGTTTGAAATTTCATTATTTTAGCATCTTCCATCTGGTGTTTCAGAATGAAATAAATAATTCTACCCAATTTGTCTGAGCAAATCCGTTTTTGATCTGTAGAGTGCATTTGTAATAATAATAAACACAACAGAAAATATTGTAACTGATCTTTCTTTTCTATTTATTGCTTGGACTCAGATATTTGATTTCAAGTGCAAAGATGATGCTAATGACCAACAAAATTATCTGTGCTATCACTGATTTTTTTTAACAACAAAATCTATTAAAACTTTTAGATTAGAGGTTTGAACATACATTTGGTTTTACAAATCTGAGTTTCAAAAGAATGAATAAAACAATATGTGGAGAATGAGCCACTTCTGCATGTTAAAAGTAGTCAGGGTTCCTGCAGTTAATCAGTAAGCAGATTCCAGGCTTTTCAGGGCCATTTTCATGCCATATTGAAGGTTTTTCAAGGCTTCATAGAAGGTAAATTCAAAGATTTTCAAGGTTATAGATGTGATTTCTGGACGTTATTGCCTCCACATTTTATGAAGCCCATCACAAAAATGATTTTTATATTTAGAAAGGTTGTTTTCAAGGATTTTCCAGCCCACGTTTGAGGAAATTGAATGACTTTCCAGACCTTGAAAATTGATTTTCAAATTCAAAGCCCGCGGGAACCCTGGTATATGGAGATAAAATGCCATACATAACAATTTGTCCTCTATGAACAAATTGCCCATTTTAATATGAACAACTGCAATGTCTTCATCAATGATTACATGATTAGAAAAGGCAATTGCTGAACTCTTCCCCCCCCCCCCCCCCCCAAAAAAAAAAAACAAAAAAAACCCAAAAAACAAAACAAAACAACAAATAAACAACATACATGTGGGTCAGGGAGGGCAGTCACAAATATCAGTCCTGGAGTTGAAGCAGTCTTTAGAGCTGGGAAGTATACCTTACATACCATGTGGGATTGCTATTATGCCAATACTGATTTACAGTACTGAGGCAGTCTCAAAATACCAAAATGTTGGTAGTGAAAACTATTTCCACCATTAGTTAACACCACTGCTTTTTAGTTGCTTGTTGGGGCACCTGTTCCAAGAGTCGCATATTCTGTCAAAGTCGTAAATAGGCCTTACGGGCTAAAACTAGTTAAGACAACAGCACATTAACCCATAATGGCAGACAAGAGGGTGTGGACTACTTTTACAATGTATCAACAGAAAAATATGCAAACAAGGAATATTAACAGACCATAACAAGCATACACCATGACATAGCAAAATCCCTTGTCCATAAAGAAAAAGGGGATCTAAATGTTTATGAAAAAAACAAGATCATCACACACTGAATCCCCACAGAAAGCTCCATGAAAATCTAATGGCATTTTTTCAAGTTAATGCATGCAAAAAGTCATTATCTGCGAAACATCAAGTTTTCAACAAAAAGGGACATAACTCCTATAGAAGCTGACACAATTTGGTAAATACTGAACTTGAGATGTTCTCCAAATGGTTTCCTATACAAAGTTCTGTGAAAACCCAAATACTATTGTTCAAATTATCGCGTTCACAAAGTAATTATCTGGCAAACACAAATTTAAAAAAAAGGGCATAACTCCTACAAAAGAAAAGGAAATTTGGGGATTACCAAACTCAACCAAGATCTTCCCACAATGTATGACTGTAGCAAGTTTCATAAATATCTGATTACATTTTTTCGAGTTATCTCGTTCCCAATGTCATTATCAGAAAAAATGATTAATTTAAAGTAATTTGTATATTTTTTATACTTACTAATGGCCCAGACTAGCTGGTGCAAACTCAAAGTTATCAAGGGTCAAACACAAATTTTGAACCCCCCAATCCCCCAAATTTGCTTGTAAAACCAATAAGTAAAAGTCCTATCTGGTCCTTCATACTTTTACCCTGCGCACACGCACAACCATCAGGAAGTGACCGGAATTGGCGCCAACATCATTCTTTGTAAAAGAGCATACTACATAATAACTCAGCGGGGAGGTATGAGTGCCCAGTCATGGGGAGGGCCATACCCATCTGGGCCACTGGTAAGTATAAAAAATATACAAATTACTTTAAATTTATATTTTTATACTATAAACCAATGGCCCAGACTAGCTGAATGGTAAAAAGGCAGAGGGCCTAGGACTTCAGAATTAGCAGACCAACATAGTTCCCAAGCCTGCAATCAAAGGTGAAAGGAAATTAAATTTAAAAGGAATTACACGTATGTCTCTCTATACAATAATAGAGAAGACATATCATCAGTAAGGAGCCAAATTCAAGTAATTCCATATTCTTAGCATGAATGACTATGCTAATGGGATGTAACAAGTTCCCAATTTTAAGGCTAGTCCGGACTAAGCTCCCAAAATTAGGAGAAATAAGACAAAACAGCTTCACTCATAGTTACACACTTATCAAACAGGAGGAGATTTAGGAGAAGGAATCTTCTTCAAAGACAAAAAGGGGAACAGTCGGGATTCAGTAAAAGCGGTACCAAATAACAATATATATTCGCCAAACAGGCACCCACATATTAATTATTATTAATAAATTGGTGCTTAATGCCACTTCAGAAGCTAAGGCTATCGTGGCAATCCTGGTAATTAATAGTGCACGCATGTAATGTATACCTGAGTCGGCATACGTAGATAGGTCGAAAACCACTGATATAATATGTACAACATACACTTGTCCAATAGAATCACAATGGATGATCTCTGGAGAGTAAACACACTTCCGAGGCAACCTACAGGCGACCCCGTTCAGGTGTACAATAAATTCCAATAAATAACACTCCCAGACACGTGCGAATATACGAGAATGCATAGAAATGTTATATTCGATTTGTGTACCAAAACTTGTAGAAACCTGGATTTAGAAATGGAACAAGCTATGATTAACACTCATCACGGGCCACCCCCAAAATAATTCATTGTTTTTTAAGTCCATAACATACAATAATGCGTCTGCCTAATAATACACTTATTATGCACGCGAGCATTGAAATCCCGCATGTAATCATCTGAATACCAGTTAACTGACTTGACAGCCATACAGGTACACAAAGGCTAGCAATTTATTGATGATGAATCATATGCTCGTAAATGACATATAAATGAACAACCACAGGAAACAAATAAACTAAAAAGTGGATGTGCCCATGAGGTCGCCATAGAACATGACCCAGCCGCCAATCGAGAAGTCATGAAAGGCAAGTATATATTTAAATGCATACAAGGCTTACAGGAAGAAAACTACGTCTTGCCCAGTAATTGCCTCTTAACACATTGACGGTAGGGATTCAAATTCATATCGAACCCCCCTCACCCACATTACTTGAATCGTTCTTGTGTTAGTCAACAAATAGTATAGTAACCATAAGGCTCCCTCACGTCTGACCTACTCCATAATGCCACTAAGGGCGGAGAAGGATGTGATGAACAAATACACCATATTTACTTAATAACTCACACCAAACCATACCCGTTTGAAGAGAATAACCTCCTCTAAGAAACTGTATCATGTCCGATAGGACAACAAACTTGGCCCAGCTGAAGTAGCTAAAGGTCTTCCTGTACGTTAAGACCATTAAAAGCTGATAACTGAGGCCCTAAAAGCTCACTAAGGAGACTTACAATGCTAGCCATAGCTTATAAGGCTCCCTCACGTCTAACCGACTCCATAATGCCATTGAGGGCAGAAAAGGACGTGATGAACAAATACACTGTATTTACATAATAACTCACACCAAACCATACCAGTTTGAAGAGAATAACCTTCTCTAACAAACTGTATCATGTCCGATAGGACAATGAACTCAGCCTAGCTGAAGCAGCTAAAGGTCTTCCTGTACGTGAAGACCACTGAAAGCGGATAACTTGAGGCCCTAAAAGCTCACTAAGGAGACTTAGAATGCTAGCCATAGCCTATAAGTCTTCATCTTTGGGAAGACAGAAATATCGGTGTAAGTTGCGACCCTGAAGGTCACTTTACAGAGACTTACAATTATCGTCACGCAAGGTAGGGAATGAAGAGCCGCTATATAAACAGCCCTGAATTCCCAAAGAGACTGCAGTCCCAAGAGATAATAAATTCAGTTATGCCACTGCATAATACTGAAAAAATCTTACTCATGATTCTAGCTAGGCTACTATGGTGTAACAATAAGACAAGTCTATGACACCTAGGAAAAACAAACCGAAAAGCACAGTATCTTTTTCGGTTTTATTCCCAAAGACTGTGGTCAGAGCCTAACCCAAAAGACCGCTGTAACCATACAGAAGGCTACTATGGCGTCCACAATGACATAAACTGTCTTGACGCCAAGGAATATCTCAGCCTATCTATGCACTATCCATCCGGATTCAGAAGAGAAACAGGTGAGAATAAAAAAACTGGAGAATAATTTCGATGACGTCTAATGCTTTTCTTCAATAGGAGAGCTTGTACCTCCAGAAGAAAAGCCTCTCTTGGAAGATTTGTCCAACAAGTATTCTTGTAAGTGGAGCTTGCTCGGGCTGATAGTCGCAAGCCTGCCGAGACTATGTTCTCATCCACTGATCTTCCACAATTTATCCACTTAATTGCGAGGCTGATAACCTATCGCCAAGTGGGAAGCAACGAAAATCTATTCTCGACGAACTCAATGGTTCCCTTCAATAAAAGAGCCTTACCTCCACTAGGAGCACCTCTCTTTGAAAGGAACTTCCTTAATTAACATCTAGTTTATCGTGAAGTTGATACCCTTCCATCAACTGGCAAGCAATAGAGGTCATGTCCATCACCTGTACGACTTACGATGCTTACAGGAGGAGAAACTAAGTCCTCCCCACGAAGAAGCTTGTCTCGTCGAGCTCAATTGTTCCCTTCAATAAGAGAGCCTTTTCCTCCACTAGGAACGACTCTCTTTGAAAGAAACTTCCGTGAATAACATGCAGTTTATCATGAAGATGATAACCCTCTGTTAATCGCCGACCTAGGGGCATCAGATCCATTGCCTTGATTAGATCTATGCCCCTTTTCCAAGTCGCTATAATGACGACTTCCAAAGTAAATATAAGAGGGTTATTGTACTCTCGTGAGACATTCTCTTGATGCTTTCTTAGAAGAAGAACGGCCTCGCTTACCCCAGCCTGATGAAGTGTGTTGATGAGACACTGACTTCAATAGCAGAGCACTAGAAGCTTTCTTGTAGCCTGCTCATATAGCAACGTAAGCTTGTTGTCAAATAGTATATTTCTGGTAACCGGAGTGACTCAGAGAGAGCTTTTCACCTTGTCATCTATAAGTGATGATGACGCAAGGGCAGCATCACGTCTGAACAACTCCAAATTCCACTGTCCGTGTGGAGTTGTACGTGGCATACATGACTGCCCTGGAAAGAACTCTTGGCGAGGAACCATATCCTCATATTCCTTTCCATTGAGACTTTGCGCCATAGCTCTGGTAAGGTGATCTTCTTAGGACATTGCGACCAGATTAGCTCTTTTGAAAGAAACAGCACATTTCATTATTTCCGAGCATATATAAAATGATGCAGGTAGGGACACATCTTCATCCCCAGCCTGCTCATCTAAATGCAGACTTATATTCAGATGGAATAATATTCTAAGAGCTTAAGACTGAAATTTCATAGTCTAAAAGTGCCCTTATCTGAGGGATGGAGACTCACACTCCGTAGCCCTCTCACCATCCAAATGTTCCATCAGCAAATATGGTCAACTCCATCCGACTGAACGGATGACTGGACCAACGCAGCACCGTCTGACAGCTCACCATTGGAGTCTGTTAAACTGTAGTACCAGCGACTACTACTAGAATGCTGCGATATGCAGAGCAAACTGCGGCAGCCGGTCCATGACCGAGGCTAGCAGAGCAATGATAATCCACTTGTTACCATAAGCTGCTCACGGGACTGAGATCTGGCCCCAGATCCTCGACACATGTCCCATATAAAAAAGTCTCAAATGACTAGCTAACGACCCGAACCTGCGAAGGCAGATAGCTAGTCTGGGGTCAAAGTGCTTCATTAATGAAGCAAGGGAAGATGCCATAGCTGCCACCAAATCCTGCTGCAGTGTGGAAGGAGCGTCCTGAACCACAATCATGAATGGATGTCCCAACTTAAAAGTTTCTCGAACCAAAAACAGTCGACTCCGACTGCTGATGGAAAGGAGAAGAATCTCCAGCTCACAGTCTGCTCCAGACTACGCCGGGAATTCCGTTAGAAACTTGTAGGTATCTATCCCTTATCATGCATATCCATGGAAGAAGCGGAAGCCATAACCACAGCCGACCCCGGCTGAAGTGTGGAAAAAGCATCCCGACTCGTCACATAGGACGGATGCTCCTCCTCACTGATGTTTTTTAAAACACAAAACAGTCGTCCCCAACTGTTATCGGGAAGAAAAACGCTCTGTACTCGCAATCTGTCCCCAGATCTCTCAGAGTATCCCACTTAGAAACTTCTGGGCTTTATCCTGTTTCGTGCGCTTCCATTTAAGTAGAAGAAGCCATAACTGCTGCCAGCCTGGCTGCAGTGTGGAAGGAACGTTTCGATGGGTATTCCGACTCAATATGGTTTCTCACAATGGACACAGTAGACCCAGACTGTTAACAGGACGGAGAAGGTTCTCCAAACGGAGATCTGACCCCAGATCTAGCCAAGTGTCCCGTAGAGAAACTTCTGGCTTCTTCTACATGCACAATTGACCGGACCGACCCAGCACCGTCCGACAGCTCACCAATGGAGTCTGATCTTGCATTTGCTGGGATGCTGCTAATGGCTGCGCAAACTGCGACAGCAAGTCCGCTCCCGAGGCTTGAGGAGCAGGAGGCTACTGTTTTTAAGTCGCTTGCTGCTCCTGGGACGAAGTTCCGGAGATAGATCTCTTCTCCGAATGTCCCATTGATCGATGACTCAGGTCGCTAACTACCGGATGGTCCGACTTCACGGGCGAAGAATGGCTCCATCCTCGCGCAACTCACTGGATATCTGAAGTCAGCTAGGTAGCCTGCGGTCATGTGTGCTTTAATAACATAGCGGAGGAAGCCGTGACTGAAGCAGACCCCAGCTGCAGACTAGATGGAGCGTCCCGAGCCACGGGTAGACGTATGCTCCGGCTCGTGGAAGTTTCTCATAACATTTGGCCCCAAATGTTGTTGGGTTAGAAAGGGGTCTCTCCCGCTCGCAGTCTATTAGACCTCGCCGAGCCTCTTAACAAGAAACTTGCTGACTTCCTCCCTATATCCTCCCTATTTCCGTCATCGCTGGGTGAGCTTTTTTATTTTTAAGGGCTCGCTCTACCCACATCTACACTTCCTTTGACCGCAACGGACTTACCCAGTGTCACGGCTCCCACGGATGGAGTAACCGCTTGCAAGAGATTAAGAACACTAACTAGGGCCCTTATCCCTTGCTTATCATGAGCACTGCAGCTAGCTCTATTTGCTCAATAGAGCGTGACGACGGTAGCACAGTTGAATGAGTGTCACAATATCATCACCATGTTCATGTTCCTCTGAAATAGAAACTGAAATGAAAGTGTCAATGACACTGTAGCTCAACTTGTCAAGACATGTACATGTATAATATGTGACACAGCAATGACAAACATCAAGGTAATGACCTGATAACAAAGGTACATATAAAGTATTGTAACGGTCTGTACATAAATACTGACCATTGTCTGTAACAAATGTATAGGTAAAGTATTGTAAAGGTGGATGACAGTCAGATGCTAAACTAGAAAAGAAATCTTTTGAGTCCCAGAGTGGGTCTGACTGAACCCCAAAATATTTGTTCTCATAGCACAGTGATAACAAAGGCACCCCAAAACACACTTGTTCCTGTCCCAAGGTGAAAACAAAGGTACCCAAGAAGTTTTGTGAAGATCAGTTCATGAATACGAGCTGTATAGAACTTGTGACAAAAAACTGATTGGACCTAATTTCGGTACAAAATGGCCACTGGCAGCCATCTTGAATTTTGGACCGCACCCAGAAACACTCATTCTCGTCCCAAGGTGATAACAAAGGTACCCAAGAAGTTTTGTGAAGATCGGTTCATAAATACAGCCTCTACCCTGAGCCGTATTGACATGTGTGCTTACATTGTGTAAGCAGCACTGAATAAATCAAAGTTCTTCTAATTTGCATAATTTCTGCACAAACCCCCCCCCCCCCTCGTTCTCATCCCATGGTGATAACAAAGGTACCCAAGAAGTTTCGTAAAGATCAGTTCATAAATACAGCCTCTACCCTGAGCCATATAGAAGTTGTGTACAAAAAACTGATTAGACCTAATTTCGGTACAAAATGGCCACTGGCAGCCATCTTGAATTTTAGACCGCACCCAGAAACACTCGTTCTCGTCCCAAGGTGATGACAAAGGTACCCAAGACATTTCGTGAAGATCAGTTTATAAATACAGACTCTAGCCCGAGCCGAATTGACATGTGTACTTACTGTGTGTAAAAAAAAAAAAAAAAATCAAAGTTCATCTAATTTGCATAATTTCTGCACGAGAAAAATACCCGGAATTATATGTGATGTATCCCATGGTAATGAAAACTCACACAAAAAATTATTCAAATCAGCGCTTTCATATGGAAGTTCTGTGCAAAAATCTGATTGCACCTAATTTTGTACAAAATGGCTGCCATCGGCCATCTTGAATTTCGGACTGGACCCAAAAACACTCATTCTTGTCCCACGGTGATACCAAAGGTACCCAAGAAGTTTCGTAAAGATCGGTTCATAAATACGGCCTCTAGCCCAAGCCGTATTGGCATTTGCACTTACAGTGCTGAAAGTAACACCAAAAAACATCAAAATTAGTCTAATTTGCACAATTTAAGCACGAGAATAAAACCTGTATTATAAGTGATGTATCCCATGGTACTAAACATTCATACAAAAAATTATTCAAATCAGAGCTTTCATATGGAAGTTCTGTACAAAAAACAGATTTCTGCATTGTCGGCACAAAATGGCGGCTGGCAGCCATCTTGAATTTTGGACCGCACCCCAAAACACTCGTTCTCATCCCATGGTCATAACAAAGGTACCCAAGAAGTTTCGTAAAGATTGGTTCATAAATACGGCCTCTAGCCCGAGCCGTATCCAATTGCTGACGTACGGACAGATGGACAGATGGACGACAGGCCATGACAAAAGCTCAAATTTGGCTTCGCCAAAGTTGAGCTAAAAATGAATTAAAACGCGGAGCAAGGTCCGGTCTATAAAGCTCACAGCCATCAACGTTCTGCGACACCCGTCTCCAACGTTAATCATCCCAGTGTACACAAGTAGGACAAGAATCCGCAGGAGAGCATCGACTGAAGTCGATATCACTCCTACAAACTCCACAACAAAATATATAATTAAGATATATGAATAATAGCAATCAAAATTAAATTCAATAATATTTTAAGAAAAATTTTTGAAAAAATGCCCAAGTTCCCAAAGGGAACATTATGAGCCCAAGGGCATCCCGATAGAGCCTAAGTGCAAACAAAATCCAAATTTTTGAGCTACACTACCTGAATAATAATCAATGTATCCTGTAGTAATTCTACAGTAATATAATATAAAATACTACATATAAATGAGAATGTTGTCAATGTAAACAACGTCAATAAAAATGAAAGTGTCAATGACACTGTAGCTCAACTTGGCAAGACATGTACATGTATAGTATGTGACACAGCAATGACAAACATCTAGGTAATGACCTGATAACAAAGGTACATATAAAGTATTGTAACGGTCTGTACATAAATACTGATCGTAGCCTGTAACAAATGAATAGGTAAAGTATTGTAAAGGTGGGTGACAGTCAGATGCTAAACTAGAAAAGAAATCTTTGAGTCCCAGAGTGGGTCTGACTGAACCCCAAAATATTTGTTCTCATAGCACAATGATAACAAAGGCACACCAAAACACACTCATTCCTGTCCCAAGGGGAAAACAAAGGTACCCAAGAAGTTTCGTGAAGATCAGTTCATAAATACGAGCTGTATAGAAGTTGTGACAAAAAACTGATTGGACCTAATTTCGGTACAAAATGGCCACTGGCAGCCATCTTGAATTTTGGACCGCACTCAGAAACACTCGTTCTCGTCCCAAGGTGATAACAAAGGTACCCAAGACGTTTCGTGAAGATCGGTTGGTAAATACAGCCTCTAGCCCGAGCCGTATTGCCATGTGCACTTACAGTGTTTAAGTAGCACTAAATAAATCAAAATTCATCTAATTTGCATAATTTCCGCACGAGAAAAAAACCCATACTCCATATATGTGATGTATTCCATTTTACTAAACATTCATACAAAAATTTATTCAAATCAGAAGTTCTGTACAAAAGACTGATTGCTCCAATTTTGGTACAAAATGGCTGCTGGTGGCCATCTTGAATTTCGGACCACACCCAAAAACACTCGTTCTCATCCCACGGTGATAACAAAGGTACCCAAGAAGTTTTGTAAAGATCGGTTCATAAATACGGCCTCTAGCCTGAGCCATATAGAAGTTGTGTACAAAAAACTGATTAGACCTAATTTTGGTACAAAATGGCCACTGGCAGCCATCTTGAATTTTGGACTGCACTCAGAAACACTCGTTTTCGTCCCAAGGTGATAACAGAGGTACCCAAGAAGTTTCGTGATGATCGGTTGATAAATACAGCCTCTAGCCCGAGCCTTATTGACATGTGTACTTACTGTGCGTAAGTAGCACTGAAAAAATCAAAGTTCATCTAATTTGCATAATTTCTGCACGAGAAAAAAACCCGTATTATATGTGATGTATCCCATGGTACTAAACATTCACACAAAAATTTTTTCAAATCAGTGCTTTCATATGGAAGTTCTGTGCAAAAATCTGATTGCACCTAATTTTGTACAAAATGGCTGCCATCGGCCATCTTGAATTTTGGACTGCACCCAAAAACACTTGTTCTCGTCCCACGGTGATACCAAAGGTACTCAAGAAGTTTCATAAAGATCGGTTTATAAATACGGTCTCTAGCCCGAGCCGTATTGGCATTTGCACTTACAGTGCTGAAAGTAACACTAAATACATCAAAGTTAGTCTAATTTGCATAATTTACGTACGAGAAAAAAACCCGTATTATATGTGATGTATCCCATGGTACTAAACATTTATACAAAAAATTATTCAAATCAGCGCTTTCATATGGAAGTTCTGTGCAAAAATTTGATTGCACCTAAGTCTGTACAAAATGGCTGCCAGCGGCCAACTTGAATTTCGGATCGGACCCCAAAACACTCGTTCTCGTCCCACGGTCATAACAAAGGTACCCAAGAAGTTTCGTAAAGATCGGTTCATAAATACGGCCTCTAGCCCGAGCCGTATTGAATTGTTGACGGACAGACAGCCAGACGGACGACTGGCCATGGCATAAGCTCAAATTTGGCTTCGCCAAAGTTGAGCTAAAAATGGAAACAAGACATCAGGCACACAAAAAGGCCCGATGTCAGTAACGAATTTAAATGCTACCAGATGCAAAGCTAGATCTTCATACGAAGAAAAAACGATACATCGGATAGAAGATGCAAGACTAAACAACCTAACACCCCTAGGGTGAGGACGTAACCATGATAACTTTTGAGTTTGCACCTGCTAGTCTGGGCCATTGGTTTATAGTATAAAAATACAGTGAGTTCCAATAAAAAGGGGCATAACTCCTACAAAACTAGATTTAGTGAACTTCGAACTTGACAGAGAGTTTCACCAAATTATTGCGAAAAGCAAGTTACAGGGATGGACAAACGGATGGATGCACTCCTATGGGGACGGATGTAATACAGTACACAATTGGATGACATATAACATCAGTGTACAGCATATTTCAAGATACCTGATCGTAACATTACTTCTGAGACATTTAATAATAATGACATTTCAAAGCATTTATTACATGCTACTTTATAAGATAGTGGGAAATATCTAATAAATATTTTTTTATATCTATTGCAAAGAATGATGTAATAGAATATCTGTCTGGGAGTGAGGTACATTAGGCTCCACAAAGTAGATCTTCTGTTTCTCAGGCCATTTTTTGTAAAACTGCATGTGGGCGGGCAGTGTTTAATTTTATTTTTTGATTTTTGTAATTATTTCTTTGCCATCAAAAGTTCATGTTCTTGGTTTGTTTTATGTTTTAGGCCTCACAGTCTACAGAATAGCATGGGCGGTTGTGTATTTCATCCCTTGGGTGCAAGAAGGCTTTGCAGTGCTAAAGCATTGCAAAGCCTTGTTGCAAACAAGAGGCAAATTTTGTTTATTTTTTTAAGACCATGCAGGAGGGCCAGAGAATCAGATTTTTAACTTTTTTAGGCCTTACACATCAAGTTTATATTGATATCACTTCACATTTTCAGCATTTGGGTATTTTAATTGCACTAAAACATCACAATGCATATAATGAAAAGAATACCTAGCATTTTGAGTAGGTAGCAGAATTATCTTATATTCATGACTACAAGGAAATCTAAGTTTTTACGAGCAGCTTTCATATATTCCTTTTATTCGTAACTCCAAAGAAACCTACCTTTTCAGCTGAAAGCTGCTCAAGAAAACTTGTGTTTCCTTGCTAATTCTGGTACCTACTCAAAAACAGTAGGTATCCTCTACATGGTCCATAGCAAGCATCTGCAGGTTGGAATCAGACAAGGGGGAGAGACATGTTATGTGTTTACATCAAATGTTTACCATAAGCAATCTCATTTCCGAAAAACAGCAGCACTTAGTGCTAACCAGAACCCGATAGTCATTACCTCCATTTCTAAATTCTCTACACAGACATGAGAGATCAAAGCATCAATAGATCTAATTTTCATGGCGCTGTTCCTTTCGGCAATTAGTTGTTTGAAAATCTGTTTGCAGTGGAAAATTTGGTTAGGAGTATCCACTGATTTTTTCCTCTCTTTGATTTCATTAAATTGCTAAGCCTACTGTGTCTTTTTCTGTGTCCACTTTGAAACATGATTATAATACAAGGTGAAAAAACTGTCATACTATTGATATGAAGTTAACTTCAGCTATTGGTATATATCTATGCAGCCAACTTAACCCTTAAGGGCCCATTTTTGACTTTTACAACCACAGAACAGGCACCCTTAACATTGAATCATGAGATCATGAGGAGATCCTGCTGAAAATAGACATATTACCTTGGCAGTGGTTTCTAGTCAAGTCTTGGCTGCCTAAATGGGCAGCCAAGACTTGACTAGAAGTCACTGCTTAGCTACTGGCAATGCACAGGTGGTGGTCATGTGGGGATGCAAAAAATTTGTCCAGGCCCTTAAGGGTTGGAGGATTTGCACTTACGTTGGTCACTAAGTTTAACAGTATCAATTAATACAGTAGACACAGCTTGCCATTTCACGAGTTCCAACAAATATATAATGTAAATAAAATGATCTAATATTCCCTATTTCATGAAAATTGTAACTCAACTGCATAATTGGAAAGAGTCAGAGTGCAGTGAAGATGACCGATTGGAGAGGTTTAAACCTGATTTGTCCTGACTGTGATGGCTCAAGTCCCAACTGATCAAATCTTCCAACTTCATCATCAAGGCATATACCTTTGTCGAAGACATGCTATGATGATTAGTTGGAATATTAGTCAGTTGAGATTATAGGTAAAAAAAACCAAACACTTATTGAAAATTTACGAGTGAATAAATAAGAGGCCGCAGGGGGCCTGAGGGCACTCACCTGACATGGTAGTCTAAATATCAAACCATGGACTTGACTTGAATAAGCTGCATACGCCCCTCCTAAGAAAAGCATATACCAACTAGATGAAGCGGACTCCAAATTTTCAGTGTAGAAAATTTTTTTTTTTTTTGTCTTAAAATTGACCAAAACGCATAAAAAACCAAAAAACTAATTTTCGGATTTTGGTCCAAAATTTTCTAAATCCCACCCAGCCCCCCCCCCCCCCCCCCCCCTCCCCCCCAAAAAATTCTCAGTGTAAAAAAAAAATAAAATTTTGTCTTAAAATTGACCGAAACGCATAAAAAAACAAACAAAAAAATGTCCGGATTTTGGTCCAAAATTTCTAAGTCTGGAACGGGACCCCAAATTTTCAGCCTAAATCTGAATCCAGGGACTTGGCTTGAATCTCACCCCACTAAGGATGCTGCATACCAAATATCAAAAGATTCTTATGGGTTGATCGGAAGACGAAGATTTTGAAAGAAAAGTCCTCATATTGCACTAAGTTAAAATTCGGGCTCCCATAGAGAGCCGAAATGTGGACCCAGGAACTCAATTTGTACAAATTTGAATCTGACGTCCCTGGAGATGTTGTATACCAAATATGAAATGATTCTGACTGGTGGATCTGAAGAAGATTTTGAAAAAATAATCCTTTAGTTAAAATTTGGACTCCCATAGGGAGCCTAAGTTTGAACCCAGGGACTCAATTTGAACAAACTTGAATCTGACGCCCCCTAAAGATGATGTATACCAAATAGGAAAGAATTCTGCCAGGTGGATCTGAAGAAGATTGTTTTGAATTTTGGAAAGAAATTCATGGGTGCTATCAGAGTTATGCCCCTTGTGATGCCCCTGTGGGTGTGTCAAGTTTATTTGTACAAGTTTGAATTGACATATGATAGGGAACATGCACACCAAATTTGGTTCAATTTGATCCAGTAGTTTGTGAGGAGAAGTCGATAATGTAAAGTTCACGACGGACGACGGATGGCAAGTGATAAGTTAAGCTCCTTTCGGTGAGCTAATAAAATATGCATTTAGCTGTCATGCTGCAAATTCTTATTCAATACATACCGTACCAGTTCTCCAAATTGGTTATGCAGGGCCCCCAACAACCCAAATCAGGTACTACAGACGTATGAATGACTGTGTGTGTGACACATGTCCAATGATTAAATCTATTTTTTTGAGAAATTGATATCTTAAGACTCTAAACCTGATAAAAATGCCCCGAGTAGAATTAATATGGAGATTGGGGAGGGGGGAGGGGGAGGTATCAACCCTGTCACCCCCAGAAAAAGTTTGTTATTGGGGAGCATGATTGGAGAGGGGAATGGTTCCATTCACCCGACTCAAAGCCATCCCAGTGGAAAACCAGGGCTATGCATTTGATGACTGCAGTCTCTTGAGTATCACATACAAGAAGATTCAGAATTAGTACATTTTTTATACCTTCTTCCCTGGAATGATGGAGACTTGTGATTGATTAATTCAATAAGTATATACTTTAATACTTTTAACAATGATGCTCAAATGTTTGTTTCAATCATCAACTTTTTTACTCTCTCTATATCCACCTGATTGTTTATTCTAATTTTCTTTTCCTCATCCACCTCATGGATTAGTTCTCTTAGTTTCCGTAATGTGGAAGACTTAAAACTATCAAATTCAGATTTCAGTTTTTCATTTTCTGCCTTTAGTTCATTATAAACAGATTTACTAACAGAATTGTATCGAAGTTCTTGAATTTCTTTCCTCAGATCATCAACAGTTGAATGAAAAACACCCAAATCTGAAAAACAGGAAAAACCTATGTTAAAATGTTTCTACATGTACTATAATTCTTTACACTGCAGTGATTACAAATTCCTGTGTCAAGTTGATTCCAGTGTCAAGTTGATTCCAGTGCCATGTTGATCCCAGTGCCATATTGATTCCAGTGCCATGTTGATTCCATTGCCATGTTCATGTTGAAAAAAAAAACTACAGCTGTTTGGTTGTGAAATTTTGCCTCAGTTACAGTTATCACTTGTGATAAAAGTGTTTAGTCCCTGTTCTAGTTTCGTTTATTTCTTTTTAAACAAATTGGAAAAACTCAACAAAACAAGAGGTAGGCCACGCCCCGGAGCATACCCCCACACTGCGTTCTGCCAAACAATGGCAAGAGAAGAATTAAACCATGATACTGTGAAAGCCTTTCCCATAAACAATCTTCATTCCAAATTTTATTGAGATCTGATAACCCAAACCAGAGATACAAGGTGAATAGACAAATGAAAGTGTCAATGACACTGTAGCTTAACTTGTGTGTTGTGTTTGATGAAAAGGATAATGTTCAATGTTTATGAAAGGATTATGAAATAAGACAAGAATTGTGATAATTGGGAATATGTTCATTTCTGTTCCCTGTATGCTATGTTTTGATAAAAATAATATAAGGTGTACACTGTACTAAAGAGCTGAGGGTGCTTTAATGTGACCTCACAGTTAATGTATGTGGCCCTCACACTTAACGTATATCAACGAAAGTTACCAAGTTACAGTGAAATTATTCCAAAACGAGGCATCCTAACATGTTACATTGAAATCCCTTCATAAATATGGCCTGTAGACTGTGCTAAAGGTTTTCTGGCCCCTGTAGCTGTCAGATTCCCAATTGCGTCCAAAGGGGATGTTCTCATCTAGACATTATATGAAGTCAACCTACCAAGTTACAATGAAATCCCTTCAAAAATATGACCTGTAGACTGTGCTTAAGGTTTTTGGGCTTTGGGCTCGGGCAGCCATCATGGTTGAATGATCACAACCAAGGGGACATTCTCATCTGGGCATCATCTGGAGTGATCCTACGAAGATATAATGAAATCCCTTCATAAATATGACCTGTAGACTGTGCTCAAGGTTTTCAGGCTTCGGGCCCCTGAAGCCGTCACAGTTTCAATCAATCACGACCAAAAGGAGATGTCATCATGTAGGCATTATATGGGGTCAAACTTACAGGTTACAATGAAATCCTTCCATAAATATGATCTATAGACTGTGCTAAAGGTTTTGGGGTTTTGGGCTCGGGCAGCCATCAAGGCTGAATGATCGTGACCAAAAGGGAACGTTCTCATCTAGACATTATTT
The DNA here is from genome assembly GCA_031216915.1 of Pictodentalium vernedei. Classification (NCBI taxonomy): domain Eukaryota; kingdom Metazoa; phylum Mollusca; class Scaphopoda; order Dentaliida; family Dentaliidae; genus Pictodentalium; species Pictodentalium vernedei. The sequence continues at coordinate 305,773,286 of CM062296.1, read as the reverse complement.
GGAGTCAGCCTAACCAAGGTACAATGAAATTCCTTCATAAATATCACCTGTAGACTGAACTAAAGGTTTTTGGGCTTCAGGCTCCTGTCGCCGTCACAGTTGCCTAATGGTGTCCAAAAGGGGCTGTTCTCATCTAGACATTATATGAAGTCAACCTACCAAGTTACAATGAAGTCCCTTCATAAATATGACCTGAAGACTGTGCTCAAGGTTTTCAGGCTTTGGGCTCGGGCAGCCATCATGGTTGAATGATCGCAACCAAAAGGGGACATTCTCATCTGGACATCATCTGGAGTGATCCTAGGAAGTTACAATGAAATCCCTTCATAAATATGACCTGTAGACTGTGCTCAAGATTTTCGGGCTTCAGGCACCTGTAGCCACCACAGTTGACCAATCACGACCAGAAGGGAATGTCATCATCTAGGCATTATATGGAGTCAACCTAATGAGTTACAATGAAATCCTTCCATAAATATGACCTATAAACTATGCTAAAGGTTTTTGGGCTCGGGCAACCATCAAGGCTGAATGATTGTGACCAAAAGGGGACGTTCTCATCTAAACATTATTTGGAGTCATCCTACCAAGCTACAATGAAATCCCTTCATAATTATGACCTGTAGACTGTTCTAAAGGATTTCGGGCTTCGGGCCCCTGTAGCTGTCACAGTTGCCCAGTTGTGTCCAAAAGGAAACGGTCTCATCTAGACGTTATATGAAGTCAAACCTACCAAGTTACAATGAAATCCCTTCATAAATATGACCTATAGACTATGCTAAAGGTATTCGTGCTTCGGGCAGCCATAATGGTTGAATGATCGCAACCAAAAGGGGACATTCTCATCTGGCCATCATCTGGAGTGATCCTACGAAGTTACAATGAAATCCCTTCATAAATATGACCTGTAGACTGTGCTCAAGATTTTCGAGCTTTGGGCACCTGTAGCCATCACAGTGGACCAAACATGACCAAAAGGGGATGTCATCATCTAGGCATTATATGGAGTCAACCTAACAAGTTGCAATGAAATCCTCCATACATACGACCGACAGACTATGCTAAAGGTCTTTGGGCTCGGGCAGCCATAAAGGCTGAATGATCGCGACCAAAAGGGGATGTTCTCATCTAGACATTATTTGGAGTCATCCTACAAAGCTACAATGAAATCCCTTCATAATTATGACCTGTAGACTGTCCTAAAGGTTTTCAGGCTTCGGGCCCCTGTAGCCGTCACAGTTGCCCAATCGTGTCCAAAAGGGGAGGTTCTCATCTAGACATTATATGAAGTCAACCTACCAAGTTACTATGAAATCCCTTCATAAACATGACCTGTAGACTGTGCTAAGGGTTTTCGAGCTTCAGGCTCGGGCAGCCATCATGGCTGAATGATCGCAACCAAAGGGGACAATCTCATCTGGGCATCATCTGGAGTGAGCCTACAAAGTTACAATGAAATCCCTTCATAAATATGACCTGTAGACTGTGCTCAAGGTTTTCGGGCTTTGTGCACCTGTAGCCATCACAGTTGACCAATCACGACGAAAAGGGGATGTCATCATCTAGGCATTATATGGAATCAACCTAACAGGTTACAATGAAATCCTTCCATAAATATGACTTTTTGCCTATGCTCAAGGTTTTTGGGCTTGGGCACCCATCAAGGAAAGATCACGAGCAAAATGGGACATTCTCATCTAGACATTATTTGGAGTGTCCTACCAAGTTACAATGAAATCCCTTCATAAATATGACCTGTAGACTGTGCTAAAGGTTTTCGGCCTTCAGGGCCCCTGTAGCCGTCACACTTGCCCAATCACATCCATAAGGGGACTTTCTCATCTAGACAGTATATGAAGTCAACCCACCAAGTTACAATGAAATTCCTCAATAAATATGACCTGTAGGCTGTGCTAAAGGTTTTCGCGTTTTGGGCTCGGGCAGTCATCACGGTTGGCAGATCATGCCCAAATGGGGAAATTCTCATCTAGACATCATAAGGAGTCATCCTACCAAGTTACAATGAATTCCCTCCATATTAAACATGACCTGCAGACTGTGCTAAAAGTTTTTGGGCTTCGGGCTTGGGCAGCCATCAAGGTTGACAGATCAGACCCAAAAGGGGACGTTCTCTTCTAGGCATTATATAGAGGCATCCTACCAAGTTACAATGAAATCCCTTCATAAATACGACCTGTAGACTGTGCTAATGGTTTTGGGCTTGGGCAGCCATACTGGTTGACCAATCATGACCAAAAGGGGATGTTCTCATCTCAACATGACCACAAACCTGCATATGAAATTTCATGACGATCAGACAAGAACTGCAGGGTGTTGCCCGTGCTAAAGGAAAATGTGAACAGACTCGCAGACTAACAGACTTCCGCTCGCCTGATGGCAATAGCTTATCTTGACTTGTCAAGTTAAGCTAAAAATTGGCTATTTTATAAGGTAAACAGCAAACTTATTGTCTTTGTTTTACAAGGATGGCAAATCCTCCTGAAAAATCACCCTGATAAGTAACCTTGGTAATATATTACATTAAATTAACATAGCCACTGTTGGTATTATTTACTGAAATAATACAGATAAGATTACCTGTATTTGATGACATGTCGATTTGGTTTCAAAGCGGACCGATAAAATTTCAAGTTCAAGGTCACTGTGACCTTGACCTTTGGCATAATGACCTAAAAATATGTAGGGTTCTTCCTCTCATCATGCTCAACCCACATGCCACACTGTGACACTGACCTTTCGCACAATGATCCAAAAATAAATAGGGTTCTTCCTCTCATCTTGTCTCACCCACATGCCAAGTTTAGCTTCAGTCGACCAAGTGGTATTTTAGTTAGAGAGCAGAAACCAACTTCGTCTACAGACAGACAGATGGAGATAGACGGACAGTGCCATGGCGAAAATAAAATTTTGGGGGGGATAAAAAACAAGAGGCCCCACGTGGCCTTAATCGCTCACCTGACAAAGTGACTCTAAGAAGTATTTTAGGTCACCTTCACCATGTCATGCCTCATCAACATTAACTGGTTGAGTGATAGATTTTGTTTGAAGTTCAACATTTGTTACCTAAAATTAGTTTTAGGCCAATCTCCAATGATTTTTAATAAAGCAAATTTATCTCTGCAGACAAACTGGTTTAGCATGAAGCACAAACAAGGAATGTGAAGAGATAGCCTTGGACATCTCTCCCCAACTGTGGATATCTTCCATGTGCTACATGTATATATTTGCATGCAAGAAAACAAAAATTTTCACAAATTTTCCAAAATATTAGTTTTTTTTATCATCATTGGAACAAGCTCAAACAGCTTATTCCAATAGGGGTATGGGATGATCAGGTATATTTTTGAGACAGAAATGTGAATATATAAATAATGGTGTTTTTTTGTGAATGATGCTGGAGAATTTTGCGTAAAGATATGGTAAATGGTTTGTTCTAGATACAGAATGATGCAAAAGTATTTAAATTTGATTAGGCAAGTTGTTCCTATAATGCATTTAAAAATTGAAGTAACTGTTTTTTTGCTGACAAACTTTTAGATGTGTGTGTCTGTGTTTGTGTGTGTGTGTGTGTGTTTGTGTGTGTGTGTGTGGGGGGGGGGGGGGGGTAAGAGTGTTCTTGCAAACAAAATTCCTGAATAAATGGAAAATTTTATTTTTTGTGTGAAAGACATAGTGCGTGAATGTTGATTGGAACAAGCTTAGAGAGCTCATTTTAATGTGAAGTCATAAAGCTGTGTTTTACGTACGAAATTCTGGAATAACTAAAAAAATTGCTTTTTTGACTCAAAAAGCATGGTGTGCGACCTCTCATTGGAATGAGCTCAAAAAGCTCATTCCAATGGGGTATTTACAAGCGATAAGTACATGTATGTTTAAGAGACAAAAATTAAAATTTGAATAGCGATTTTTGCGAAGAATGCTGACAAGTTTTGGCAGTTATGCTGGTAAAAAGGTAAGATATGCAAAGTGGTTGTTTTTAGAGGCGACATTTAATTAAGGGGAATTAACCCTTGATTACTGAGGTAACTTCTAAAAGTACTGAAATTTCATGAAGCAATGTGAATAACAGACAACAGTTGCCTAAAAATTTCATGAATAACTAAAATGTTTATTCCTTTGTCTCGAAAACATGGCATATGACCTTTGTTGGAATGAGCTGAATGCGTGTGTTCCAATGAGGGGGTCATAAAATTTGAACGGAGATTTGTGTGAATAATGCATTAGTACTGCTAGATTTGGGTAAACGGTTCACCCTGGATACCACCCCTTCTATAGTAGATCTTTTCTGCAAATTTTGTCTAAGATTCTATCAACTTTACAAATAAATACGTTCATGAATCACAATCAGATCCACCCCACAATGTTGCATACCAAATATCAAAAGATTCTGCCTGCTGGATCTGGAGAAGAAGATTTTTTAAGAAATATGCCTGAAATGCACTAAGTTAAAATTTGGGCTCCTATACGGAGCTCAAATATAAACCCAGGGGGCTGATTTGAACAAACTTGAATCAGATCCACCCCACAATGTTGCTTACCAAATATGAAAAGATTCTGAAGCTGGATCTGGAGAAGAAGATTTTTTAAGAAATTTGCCTGAAATGCACTAAGTTCGAATTCGAGCTTCTATAGTGAGCCCAAATATGAAACTAGGAAGCCGATTTGAACAAACTTGAATCAGATCCACCCCACAATGTTGCATACCAAATATCAAAAGATTCTGCCTGCTGGATCTGGAGAAGAAGATTTTTTAATAAATTTGCCCGAAATGCACTAAGTGCGAATTCGGGCTTCTATATTAAGCCCAAATATGAATCCAGGGGGCCGATTTGAACAAACTTGAATCAGATCCACCCCGCAATGTCGCATACCAAATATCAAAAGATTCTGCCTGCTGGATCTGGAGAAGAAGATTTTTGAAGAAATTTGCCCAAAATGCACTAAGTTTGAATTCGAGCTTCTATAGTGAGCCCAAATATGAATCCAGGGGGCCGATTTGAACAAACTTGAATCAGATCCACCCCGCAATGTTGCATACCAAATATCAAAAGATTCTGCCTGCTGGATCTGGAGAAGATGATTTTTTAAGAAATTTGCCTGAAATGCACTAAGTTCGAATTCGAGCTTCTATAGTGAGCCCAAATATGAATCTAGGAAGCCGATTTGAACAAACTTGAATCAGATCCACCCCACAATGTTGCATACCAAATATCAAAAGATTCTGCCTGCTGGATCTGGAGAAGAAGATTTTTTAATAAATTTGCCCGAAATGCACTAAGTCCGAATTCGGGCTTCTATATTAAGCCCAAATATGAATCCAGGTCGCCGATTTGAACAAACTTGAATCAGATCCACCCCGCAATGTTGCATACCAAATATCAAAAGATTCTGCCTGCTGGATCTGGAGAAGAAGATTTTTTAAGAAATTTGCCCGAAATGCACTAAGTTCAAATTCGAGCTTCTATAGTGAGCCCAAATATGAATCTAGAAAGCCGATTTGAACAAACTTGAATCAGATCCACCCCACAATGTTGCAAACCAAATATCAAAAGATTCTGCCTGCTGGATCTGGAGAAGAAGATTTTTTAAGAAATTTGCCTGAAATGCACTAAGTTCGAAATCGGGCTCCTATACTGAGCCCAAATATGAACCCAGGGGGCCGATTTGAACAAACTTGAATCAGATCCACCCTACAATGTTGCATACCAAATATCAAAAGATTCTGCCTGCTGGATCTGGAGAAGAAGATTTTTTAAGAAATTTGCCTGAAATGCACTAAGTTCGAAATCGGGCTCCTATACTGAGCCCAAATATTAACCCAGGGGGCCGATTTGAACAATCTTGAATCAGATCCACCCCACAATGTTGCTTACCAAATATCAAAAGATTCTGCCTGCTGGATCTGGAGAAGAAGATTTTTTAAGAAATTTGCCTGAAATGCACTAAGTTCGAATTCGGGCTTCTATAGTAAGCCCAAATAGGTATCCAGGGGGCCGATTTGAACAAACTTGAATCAGATCTACCCCGCAACATTGCATACCAAATATCAAAAGATTCTGCCTGCTGGATCTGGAGAAGAAGATTTTTGAAGAAATTTGCCTGAAATGCACTAAATTCGAATTCAAGCTCCTATAGTGAGCCCAAATATGAATCTAGGGAGCCGATTTGAACAAACTTGAATCAGATCCACCCTACAATGTTGCATACCAAATATCAAAAGATTCTGCCTGCTGGATCTGGAGAAGAAGATTTTCAAAGAAATTTGCCTGAAATGCAGTAAGTTCAAATTTGGGCTCCTATACTGAGCCCAAATATAAACCCAGGGGGCCGATTTGAACAAACTTGAATCAGATCCACCCCACAATGTTGCATACCAAATATCAAAAGATTCTGCCTGCTGGATCTGGAGAAGAAGATTTTTTAAGAAATTTGCCTGAAATGCACTAAGTTCGAAATCAGGCTCCTATACTGAGCCCAAATATGAACCCAGGGGGCCGATTTGAACAAACTTGAATCAGATCCACCCTACAATGTTGCATACCAAATATCAAAAGATTCTGCCTGCTGGATCTGGAGAAGAAGATTTTTTAATGTTTTTCCCATTGCCTACAGTGTTAAAAAGTGCTGACTCAGCACTTTTTCAAAGTCCCGAAACTGTACCCTATGATAAAACCGATGGCAATTTTTTTTTACCAATCCTTTCTGTTGGTCCTAAGGAAGCTGCACACCAAATAAAAATTCTCAGTGCCGTGCAGTTTTGGAGATATGGGCGTTTTAAATTTTTTCTATTTTTAGCTCCTGCGGTTCCCACGGGGCTGCGGGAAAATTTTTTTTTGCATAAATCAAGTACTCATGACCCAATAAGCCCTCACATAAAATTTGGTTCAAATCAGCCTCTCGGTTTGGAAAATAGAAATTTTGGGCGGGGCAAAAAATTTTGCCCCTCTCATAACAACGCCAAGTATAGCCCCACAAACTTCTCTTGAACAAATCTGAGTCTACACCTCAAAAGGAAGCTGCACACCAAATATCAAGTCTCTGCTACTGCTGGTTCATGAGAAGAAGATTTACAAAGATTTTGGTGCCCCTTGGGGGCGTGGCACCACCCAGGAGGAGGGGCACCTTCATTTGAACAAATCTGAATTGGCATTAGGTAATAAACATTTAGCCAACATTTGAATAAAATTGGGCTAGTGGTTTAGGAGGAGAAGTCGATAATGTAAAGTTAACGCCGGACGGACGACGACGGACGACGGACGACGGACAGAAAGTGATTAGTAAAGCTCCCCTTGAGCTTCGCTCAGGTGAGCTAAAAAGTGGGGGTATAATAACAAACTCTAAAAATAGGCCAGGGATGGGAGTGGAAGGTAACTAAATGAGCTGAAACAAGCCAAAACTATGGAAATCCTGGACCAACATATAACATGCGATATACGACATGCAACATATGACATATACTGAGTCAAAAAAAAATGTGTAATACAAACAAATGTGAAAAATAGCACAAAGGATGAAATATAATAGTTCTAATGCTGCAAGTTTGTGGACAAGAAGTCGTGCAAAGAGTTTAATGACATGTTGTTGTTGTCCACCCAACTGTATAAAATTTTGCTACGGATTTCAAAATAGCAAGTGCTACCCGAGAATTTCAAATTGAATGGGTGACTGATGATTTTCTTTGTGTTATGTTGTGCTAGAGAGCCTGGGTTACTGAGAAAACACGCTAGTTTTTGTCTTCCGATATTTTAAAAAATACCAAGGTTAACCGAAAATCAGAGGTTGCATACCATTGGTATGCATGAGGCTGGGATACCTCCAGATGAGCTCGCTGCTGAGTTTGGAGTCAGAGTTACTGTGGCCACTATTTACCATCTCATTGGAAGGTATACAACCACTGGATCTACTGGCGACTGACCGCGTTCAGGTCGACCAAGAGTTATGACCCCTGAACAAGACCGACACATTAGGACGTCTCACTTGCAGGATCGCTTCCTTTTGGCGAGGAGGACAGCAGCAATTACTCCTGGTAAAACTAACAATAGAATCAGTGCACAAACTGTCCACAACAGACTCACTGTACATGGCATCTGAAGTAGGCATCCATACCATGAACCAATCCTTATCCAACATCATTGTACCGTCAGAATGGAATGGGTTACGTCAGCAGGTTTGTTGGACTCAGCAGAGTTTGAACACAGTTTTCTTTAGTGACGAATCACGAGTTTGTCTACGGCGCATTGATGGTAGGGCAAGAGTGTATCGCCGATTAGGTTTTCTGATGCCTGCATGTGGGAATGCGACTGTTTTGGCGGGGGTGGTGTAAAGGTTTGGACAGGAATTTCCTTGCATCATCGAACACAGTTGATCTTCATTGATGGTAATCTGAATGACTGCAATATACGGACGAAATTCCTAACACTGTTGTCCCGTTGTTCAACGCTAACGTTGGCTATTTACTTAATCCTCACCTGTGTGGCTTATAAGACAGCTATACTGCTTCTGCAAATCCATTACTATTAGGCCTATGTAGGTAACCTTTCTCCCGTTTTGTCTATATCTTCATGCGTGCGTGTAAGGTGGATAAAATAGGCATACATGTACTCATTAGTTTAAATCTTTGAAGTCATCTAGGCCTAATTACTCATTAACAAACAAGAGGCCCCACGGGGCCTGAAGCGCTCATCTTGTACAGAACACAATTTAAACAGAGTCCAAGAATGAGTCTACATTAAGCAAGTCATCTCCATAGGCTACACTGTCAATCCTTGAGTCCCTCAGGAATGGCAAAAATAATCTGGGCATCATGCCTTTTCTTCAGTGGATCATAAGTAAAATGTAGAGCTCCCCTATGAAGCCCCTTGATTCAACCTATGTGGATTAATCTTAGTACCTCTAGAGGGTACTGAATACAAAATTTTTAATATTCAGCAAAATGGCCAATTCTGGCTCCCATAGAGAGTCCAAATATTAACCCAGGCTCTTGATTTGAACACAGTTAAATCTGACTTCCCTAGAGATGTTGTGTACCGAATATGAAAGCATTCTGACTGTTGGATCTGAAGAAGAGAAATTGTAAAGAAATTTCTTCGAATTGCACTAACTTCAAATTTAGGCTACCATAGCGAGCCCAAATATTAACATATGGATCCGATTTGAACAAACTTGAATCTGACCCCCCTAGAGATGTTGTATACCAAATGTGAAAGCATTCTGACAAGTGAATCTGAAGAAGATTTTTGAAGAAATTCCCTCATATTGTACGAAGTTAAATTTCATGTTCCCATATGGAGCCCAAATATTAACCTAGGCACTCGAATTGCACAACCTGGAATCTGATCCCCCTAGAGATTTTGTATACCAAATATAAAAGCATTCCGACTGGTGGATCTGAAGAAGAAGATTTTTAAAGAAATTTCCTCACCTCATGTTGCACTAAGTAAAAATTTGGGCTACCATAGTGAGCCCAAATATATACCTGGGGATTTGATTTGAACAAACTTGAATCTGACCCCCATAGAGAGGTTGCATACCAAATATCACAGCATTCTGACTGATGGATCTGAAGAAGAAGATTTTTTTAAATTACTCTCCATATTGAACAAAGATAAAATTTGGGCTTCCGTAGGAAGCCCAAATATTAACCTAGGGACTTGGTTTGAACAATCTAGAATCTGACCCTCATAACAGTGATGTATACCAAATATTAAAAGATTCTGACTGGTGGTTCTGAAGAAGAAGATTTTTAAAGAATATTCCCCATATTACCCTATGTTAAAACTTCGGGCTCCTGTAGAGAGCCCAAATATGAACCAATGAGCTTTATTTCAACAAACTTTTATCTGACCCCCCTATGAATGCTGTATACCAAATATCAAAAGATTGTGATGATTGGTTCTGGAGAAAAGATTTTTTAAAATTTTTGCGAATATGCTGACTCAGCATTTTTTCGATGCCCATTACAGAACACCCTAACATAACAGATGGCAATTTTTTTTTACCATTCAATTCTACTGGTCATAAGGATACTTCATACCAAATAAAAGGTCTCTGTTCCGTGGGGTTTGGGAAATATGGGCGTTTGAAAATATTTCTATTTTTAGCTCCCAGGGTTCCCATGGGGATGCGGGAATTTTTTTTTTTGCATGGGTCAAGTACTTATGACCCAATACTACCACAAACCAAATTTGGTTCATACCGGACCATCGCTTCAGAAAATAGAAATTTTGGGCGGGGCCAAAAATCTTACCCCTCCTATTACAAAGCCAAATATTACTTCACGAACTTCGTTTGAACAAACTTGATTCTACTCCTCATATGGAAGCTCCATAGCAAATATCAAGTCATTGTACACACTGGTTCTTGAGAAGATTTAAAAAATATTTTGGAGCATTTTCCCCCACTCCCTCCCTATTGGGCTGGGCATGCTGAGTTGAACAAAAATGAAATGCCCCTTTGGGACCATCACTCACACAATCCCCCCCCCCCCCCCCCCCCCCCCCCACCCCCACACTTGTTCTTATGGTTGTTGGTCATCATGACATTGTTTTGTTGGGCTTTTGGGCTTTAAGACATAGGGTCTAGATACAACTAGAGGTAGATGCCAAGGGTGGCAAAACCCGCCGAAAAATCACCCTGAAACAGTAATCTTGGTAAAATATAACATTAAATGAACACAGCCACTGTTGGTATTATTTACTCAAATAATACAGATGAGATTACCTGTATTCAATGACATGTCAAGTTTGGTTTCAATCATGACCATAAAATTTCAAGTTCACTGCGACGTTGACCTTTGGCACAATAATCTACACAAATATGTACGGTTCTTCCTGTCATCAAGTGCAACCCAGATGCCAAGTTGGGCTTCGATCAAGAATGCATAATTTTAATAATTAAGAGAGCCGAAACCAGCTCTGATTGATAAAATTTCAATTTCAAGGTCACTGTGACCTTGACCTTTGGCATTATAACCTAAAAATAAATAGGGTTCTTCCTTTCATCATGCTCAACCCACAGGCCAAGTCTAGTATCAATCGGGCAAGCAAAGTTTCAATTACAGAAGCAAACTCTGGTAAATGTTTATGGTCAAAGTCACAGTGACTTTGACCTTTGGCACAATGACCTCCAAATAAATAGGGTTCTTCCTCTCATCATGACTAACCCACATGCCAAGTTGGGTTTCAGTTGGCCACGCGGAACTTAAATTACAGAGCAGAAACCAACACTGATAAAAATTGAAGTTCAAGGTAATGAAGTTCAAGGTCAATGTAACCTTGACCTTCGGCACAATGACTTCAAATTAAATAGGGTTCTTCCTCTCATAATGCCCAACCCACATGGCAAGGTTGGGCAGAACTTTAATTACAGAGTGGAAACCAACACTGATAAAAATTAAAGTTCAAGGTCACTGTGATCTGAACCTTTGGTACAATGTACTAAAGGAATCTAAGTAACGTGTCCTTGCGACCATCACGGCTGACTGAACCTGACTAAAATAGGACGTTCTCATCTAGACATTATACCAAGTCATCCTACCAATTTACAATGAATTCCCTTCATAAATGCAACCTGTAGACTGTACTAAAGGAATCTAGGTAACGTGTCCCTGCGGCCATTACGGTTGACTGAACCTGACCAAACTAGAGGTACTGTGAGCAAGCTCACAAAGTGATACCCCCCACGCCTGTCAGAACGGAATTATATTGCTTCATGCACATCTTCATATGGAGTTCTTCCATTGTGTAAAGTTTCATGAAAATTCTTCAAACGGTTTAGGAGTTAGGAGGAGTTGCGCTTATAAGGATGGACAGACAGATGGACAGACGGATGGACATGGTGATTCCTATATACCCCCCCAAACTTTTGTTTGCGGGGGGAATAAATAGGACGTTCTTATCTAGACATTATACAGATTCATCCTACCAAGTTACAATGAAATTTCTTCATAAATACAACCTGTAGACTATGTTAAAAATTTTCGGGTTTCGAGCCAGCGCAGCCGTCATGGTTGAACCATTGCAACCAAAAGGGTACGTTCTCATCTAGACATGACCTCGAACCTACATATGAAATTTTGTGATCATTGGACAAGAACTACGAGGTGTAGCCTGTGCTAAAGAACACGGGCAAAAATTAACAGACTCACAGACCTTCGCATACATGATGGCAATAGCTTATCTTGACATTGTGAGGTTAAGATAAAAAAACATTTGATGAGATCCCCAGAATGGTTTTAAAATTATAACCCTTTAGTCTAATAACCGCCATATTGTGGTAAAATTCCTGAAAAATATTACATGCTGAGAATTTCTTTTCTCAGAATATTCTGTGTTAAAAGGGTTAACTATTTCATTGTTTGCTACCAGATTACCAAATTGTCATTCATGCGAATATTTCTATATATACTGCTTTGAATGGGTTAATAGTATATCTAGTGGGTCATCATTTCCATGACATATACAGGCATTGTGTATGATATGTACATAAATTTAATGTATTTTTAGCAAAACTTACTAATGCCCACAGGATCAGCTGGCCTTGATGGTGGTAAATGCTTGTCCGATTCCTTCTGATGTTCCAAAAAATAAAATAAAAAGATGACATTTTTAGTATGTAATTATGGTTAATGATAATTTAAAGAAACATCACATGACACTACTTTCATACACAAAGTTAATACAGTCTATGGTTATGAAGACCAGTATTTGTCCCAAGTGTTTCAGCTCTGAGAGAGGTGTAAAGTATTTAAAATCACTTATCAGTGATGGCCCATAATTATTCAGTTTAAGAAAATAAACAACATCAGTATATATGGTCTCTATCTTTTCTTTGTTTTATTTATAAATTTTACAAAACTTTGTTTGGCCTTTCTGAAGGTGATCCGGTCTGCCTCACAATAGCTATATGATCTAATGACAGTAATCATCACGTTGTGATGCATGACCGTCACTGATAAATGTGACGGAGAACTGATACGACTGATTGTCACGATGTGACAGAAAGCAAATACTAGGTGCAAAGTCCACCATGGGTGAAGATTATATTGCAGCCTAGGTAAGCAACTGAATTGGGGAGGCGAGCTTGAGAGCATGCAAGTGTTCTCAAGCTCGCCACCGCCAAGCATCATGAAACAACCAGATCACATTCATGAAGAACAGAGGAGAGAAGCTGAAAGAAAAACATAACCCGAAACCAACATAGGCAGACGTCATAGATTGGGTGAATGGCGGGGTCGGCGGGTGGTAAGGAGAACAATTTCATATGATCTGAACAGCTTGCCAAACACAGAAAAACTGAATCTGCTAAGGGGGGCCTGGGAACAACAATAAGGTACTGTGTAATTTGGGTTACCATATTTGGTTATGCCTCCCTGTATGTATTATGTAGAAATTTACTTGGTGTGAGTCACTTCAATGCTTTGAAATTGTGTTTGCAAAGCTGTTGCCCTACATGGTATGACCTGGAGTAGCTGCAGGGAAATTTCCTAGAATTCTACTCAGTCAGCTAAAATCTTTGCAACTTTTACATGGAAAGTTGGTGATTGTAAATATAGCATTCCCTTTAATGGATATACAGGGCAGCATGTTACCATTTATACCTATGAGTGCTGAATCAGCATTGAAGTTACAAATGGTAAAACCAGGACCCTGTTTCTGTGGTGGATGTGGGACAGAAAAGTGTTCAGATGTGGTTCTGTTATTAATTAAAGCTGCACTGCTAATTGTTATAATAAATGCAATGGCATTCCCACGATTGATTTGGACTAAAGGTCCTATAGTATGGGTGGCTATGGGGGGCTAGCATGCATTAGCTGAGGACATTGCCGTTCAATAGCTCAAACTCACATTAATACAATTTTTATGTATTAATTTAGAATTTAAGAAAATAAACAACAACATCAGTATATATGGTCTCTATCTTTTCTTTGTTTTATTTATAAATTTTACAAAACTTTGTTTGGCCTTTCTGAAGGTGATCCGGTCTGCCTCACAATAGCTATATGATCTAATGACAGTAATCATCATGTTGTGATGCATGGCCGTCACTGATAAATGTGACGGAGAACTGATACGACTGATTGTCACGATGTGACAGAAAGCAAATACTAGGTGCAAAGTCCACCATGGGTGAAGATTATATTGCAGCCTAGGTAAGCGACTGAATTGGGGAGGCGAGCTTGAGAGCATGCAAGTGTTCTCAAGCTCGCCACCGCCATGGAGAGGATTGTGAAGCAAACCGAATACCCCCAAGAAGGAAGCGAGGGAGGAAGAAGCTGATAGACGGACAAGACATGGAGTCGGTAGGTACACTGCCGAGACTAGGAGGTCGAGGGTGAAGAGAGCGGCAATTGGCGGCAAATGAAATATTGCGCTGTGAGCCCAGAATGGACAGGGCTAAACCACTGGTGGAAATGTTAATGATAGTTCGATGTTAATGACAGTTCAGAAGGACTCTGGAGTCCTCCATAGTGTGAAACATATGGAGCCAGCAGTCAACGTGAAGGCAGTTCCTGGTGAAAGATCCATTAGACGAATCAGGTAAACCAGCACATACAGAGTTGATCTGGCAAACTGGAATGAGCTCACCAACTGGAAAAAGGCCATCCATCTCATCGCGTGAGCTGCTTAAACCCTCAGACTCATTGTTTGGTTCGCAAGCAATTTTAAGCGAAGCAGTATGTGCATTATTAAACATACACCTGGCATCATGGGAGTCCGCCGCATCAGTCACATTCCAATTGTTTGACGGGCATTCAGGCGCAGTCTCACAGAGGAAGAGGGACTGATGGAGGGGAGCTCCTCCTAATGGAGGTAGTCACTTGTTAGAACCCTGAACTCTACAATTAGCAACAGAATGGTCACCTTTGTATTGTACACAAGCATGCAAAAAATTACATGACGAGCGATTGCACCCTCTGGAAGAATTGAAATTGTTGCAAATTTCCTTACCCATATGTAGAACTCTCTGACGGCCTTGAACGTCCAAACCACTTTTCGCGGTCCGCTTGGTCACATGACTGGAGGACCTCGAAAAATAATTGGTATGAGTATTAGTATTTACCCGGGGACAAAATTCCGTTGAATGGTCCTCAAGATTGCAAATTTTGCATTTTAGCATTTGGTGCCCAGCAAAAATGGTGCTGAACAGCCTTGTGTCCCTTCTACTCCAATCAACCCGTCGTTCATTGTAAAGCAATTGATTAGCGGCCTGGGCTGAAAAGGCCTTGTGGTAGGAATAGAAGAGGGTACCACCAAACTGTTGAGCCATTTCAACAATATCATTTTCATAATGGTCCAGCTCTTGACGCCTACCTGGGAAAGTTTCACACATTATACTTTTAAAGATTGTAAACGCCATGATAAATTCTCCCAGAGAAAGCTGTCGAGACAATCTAGGGTCCGGACGTAAGTTGGCTTGTCCGTCACCTGTATTGATCGAACGGTTGGTGCAATCGACGCCATAATGGGGAATTAATAAACTTGCCATGTTTACATCTTTACCTGTTAAAATTTGAGAACGTAAAGTAGGTGAGATTGTATCGATTCGTTGTAAAGTATTAGGGTCACTGCCTGGTTGTGACAGGAGAGCAGAAACTTTGTGTGACTGACTCGAACGAGCACCCGGAGCTGTACCTGTATGAAAATTTTCCAAGAAGTTAAAAAATTTATAGTAATTTATATATTTTTTATACTTACCAATGACCCAGACATAGCTGGTGCTAACTCTTAAAATATAGGGCCAAACACAAATTTTGCCCCCCAATCCCCAAAATTTGCATCTAAAACCAAAGAAAACATGTCCTGAATGGCCCTCCACACTTCACCTCTACTGCGCATGCGCAGTGTCAAGGACGTTCCGAAATTTGCGCCATTAATCATTCTTATAACCAGTGCCTGGTAAGCGCTATGTACTCAGCGGGGAGGTATGAGTTCCCAACTCCTGGGAGGGCCATCCCCGTCTGGGTCATTGGTAAGTATAAAAAATATATAAATTACTATAAATTTTTTAACATTTTTATACTGTACCAATGACCCAGACATAGCTGAATAGTAAAAAGGCTCGAGGGCCTAGGACATAGAGCAAGTTGGAATACGCTCAATTATATAAAATAGAGTCATCCCCTCTAGGGAAAAAGAAGTATTAGGCCTTACATGTATCTTTCTTATTTATGATAAATTAGAAAGATACAACACCTTCCAAAATTGAGCATCATACATCCATGTACTCTATTAATATCTAGTATAATCCTTATACTAATAATTTTTAAAGTACGCCAATAAATAAAGTAAGTCTAGAGAATAGAGACTCTTTATACTCCTTAAAAGTGTCTGAGGATTGTATAATAACGTCCGTTTGACACGTGCTATATTCAAAAGCTATACTTTAAAAACTAAGACCTGAATGAATTTTTAAAACCTCACTAAAAAACCATCCCAATAACAGCTCAGAATTACTAACTCCGGAGGAGGTATCCCCTTGTTTTCATAGTAAAACAGGTGACCCAAGGGAACACCCTCCCCCCCCCCCCCCCCCCCTTTTTCTTGCCCTGGGTCAAATAGCCCAGAGCGAAGAGGGCAGCAGAACAGAGTCACTGCCAAAACAGACAGCCTACCTAGCTATAGTAGCAACTGTTAAGTGAATGACATTCTGAGCAGTAGATAATAGACCTAACAACAGAGGCCTCCAGAAATGGACTCGATATTTCTGAGATAAAAATTCATGAATGTGGATGGCTAAGCGCAATGAGCAGCCTTCAAAAATCTATAAAAGCGACACTATCTGTTTATAAATACGTAAACTCTAACCGGACAGAGTAAAGGCCTATGCCCGTACGAAGACGGAAGGACCTTAATAACAATAGGTTCCGGATATTTATTAGGAGCCTGACTCTTATGCAAAAATCCAACCTAAATAGTAAAGGAAGTAGTGATTCCGAAACTATGAAAGTGAGAATCATCCACCGATAGTGCATGAAGCTCACTGACTCTTCAGTAAAAGAGAAGCCAACAGAATTACTGTCTAAAAGGTCAGAATTTGAAAACTACTGTTTACAGAGGCTCAAATGATTACTTAGCTAATTAAGAACCGAAGTTAAATTCGGTATAGAAATTTAATCTAATGATTCTAAGTCTATTTATCGAAAAGTTACTAACTGACTTAGATAAAGAGACATAAGACCCAATTGTAAACTATCATAGAGTGCATAGGTATGAGATAACATAAACCTATAACCTTAATAGTAACAGGCTGCAGTAGATCTTGTCAAACAAGTATACTAGAAAGTTGCAATGACTAGTATGGAGGGATCAACAATATTAACTTAGTAATCCCTACACCAACGACGGAAGAGCCTCCACTTTAGCCGCATAGTATAGCGAAGAAGAGGTTCTCCTACAGTAGGAAATCACGTCCAAAGCTCGTCCAGTACAATGCTAACAATGCAATAAGGACCACACAATGGAATACGTGAAGGTTGAGACCTTGCGGGTTGTGATGAAGATGACACGATTTTCCCCAGCGAAAGAAGATCCTCTCATGGAGGAAGTTTTCGCGTTAAGTCCCACAGTAGACATCTGAGTAAATTTACCACGCGGTCTCTGTGAAGACAGAGATGCTATCAACAGAAATGTATTGTGGTTGTTTATCTTAGCAATACTTGCTGAAACAACAGCGCAGGAGGATATGCATATCCTACCATTCCGTCCTATTAGATCAATAGAGCGTTAACAACATAAGCTCAGAGATCCGGACA
This sequence comes from Pictodentalium vernedei, assembly GCA_031216915.1. Classification (NCBI taxonomy): domain Eukaryota; kingdom Metazoa; phylum Mollusca; class Scaphopoda; order Dentaliida; family Dentaliidae; genus Pictodentalium; species Pictodentalium vernedei. Next base: position 305,755,513 of record CM062296.1, on the reverse strand, counting down.
TGTAAACACATACGTCTCCAATTGATTAGCAAGTTGTGTCGTAAATAAATTATCATTGGGCGCTCCCATTGATAGCAAATCTGATTGAATACTTGTTTGTTGAGAGTCCATTCTGATGGCAACAAGCGACCCATAAGTGAAAGGGAGTCCGGTAATACAATCAGACGACCCGGAATATGACGGACCGAAGCAGAACTTGGTGTACTATAACAAACAGAAGGATTCTTTCCATTAAATTGAATAACGGAAACGAATGAGTGCCTCCCTGGTTCCGGAGATACGCCACTACTGTCGTATTATCGGACAGGATTTGGACATGCGTTTCTGAATAATGTTCATCCAATGACATAAAGCAAGCCTAAAAAACATTATTCCGTGGAAGATAAGTGCTTGCCTAGAGACTGCGGAACCCAAAGACCCTGGCACTTCGAATCCGTTGGGATCAATATTGTATCCCAACCTGTTTGACTGGCAACCGTCATAATTATAAAACTCGGATCCGGCAACTGCAGTGGCACTCTCTGAGTCAACCACCGAATGTTTGCCCCAGTCTGAATCTTTTGCTACACTAGATAGACAAGAGAACGTGTAAATCGAGCAATTCATGGATTGCTGAAAAGTTGCCGTCGAAGAGAAGCTTCTCCGAGACCGAAGCGACTCTGAGAGAGTTCTTCACCTTACTATCCACGCACATGGATGTAGCTAGGGCTGCGTCACGTCTAACCAACTCCAGGTAGCCACTGAAGGGCGGAGTTATACGTGGACAAACTACTGCCCTCAAAAGAAATCACATTGAGGATCATATCCCGGAATTCTTTCTCTTGAAGACGTAATGATAACGCCTCAGTAAGGTGGATTACGTATGATAAAGCGTCTAAGTTAAGTCTATTAGACATCATTGTCGTTTCCAACATTGTGGTTGGAAAAGACATAGACGGCGAAAAAGATAATTCCAGTCTTTAACCACGCCGTCTAGACGCATATGAACTCTCGGTATGCCCTGTTCTGCCAAAATAAATTATTCCTAGAAATGATAAAAGGCAGAATTGAGCATTGCGGACAAGAAACTAAACTATCATGCTTGGTAGCAGGCTTATATATATATATAGCGTCGATAAATAATACACATGTTCTAATGACATTATTGGACTGTGTCGGTAAGTCAGGGACAAGGTCCCTGAACCGATACAAAATTCTGTGTTCAATGACGCTATAAGTCTCTTATCCAACATCGCAGCAATGTAGTCCGAAGGAACAACCACTGGAAGATAATTACGGAAGAAATGTATGGCAGCTTCCGATGTTCCGAAAGGGAAAGCTCGAAATCATCCAAATCCCTTTCGCCATCCTGTCGGACCCTATAAAGCGTTCGGTCGTCCGAACCTGATGCAACAGTGGAGCGCACCGACCCAGCGCCGTCGGATAATTCCTGATCCGACCGAGAAACTGTCGATTGCTGGGATGCTGCGAAAAACTGTGCTAACTTGGATAGCACGTCCGTCACTGAGGCCTGTGGAGAAGCGGTCTTACGATGCATTGCCGCTGGAAGCTCCGTGATCGTTACCCCGTGCATACTTCTATTATGCGAGCGAACGGAGTGTATAGGCCTCGTGTCCCTTGGCTACCGGATGGCGTGACCTGTTCGCCGTGGAATCACTGAATGACGAAACTGGTCGGATACTCGAGGTCACGTAGCCAATGTGCGGTCGTGTGCGCTGCTGTGAGGATGAGGAAGCATTATCGACAGTCTCTCGGACTGTCAATATAACGGAGCGTCCCGAGCAGCGGACATATGCTCCGAATGCAAAATATCTGAACAAAACATGTGGTCCGCTTTGTTGTTGGACGAGAGAGGGACCTCTCTCGCTCACAGCCCGGACGGACCTGGACGAGCCAGGAACCGGACTAACAGGCTTCCTCCGATCTGTCCTCAATCCATCGTCACTGGGTGAGTACTAAAGTTATTATAGTGCTCGCATCACCCAAATCTCCTTCCTAGACCGCAACGGACGAACCCGGCAGCCGAACCATTCGATGAATGTACTCTACACCGGGTGAGCTAGCAAATGTCACTCCGTCGATCCTACAAGGGACCTCTTAGGCGATAGACATATTCCATGAGCACTTATTGCCGCTAGCTCTTCATTAACTATGACGACAGAGGCACACTTTGAAAGACATCTCCGTAACTTTGCGAACAAGAAACCAGAAATGCTTGGTAATAGCAAGCATATAATAATATATATAGCGTCGTTCAATAATTCGAAAGTTTGTGTGACATTATTGGACTATGTCGGAACTGAGGGACGATGTCCCTGAACCGAACCAAAAATTTCTAAGTCCACCGACGCTATCAGTTTCTTATCCGGCATCGCAGCATTCTGGTCCGACGAAAGAACCTGTAGAAGATCAAGTCAGATGACATACACAACAGCATATGTTGTTCCGAAAGGGAAAGCTCGAAATCCTCCGAATCCCTTTCGGTATCCCGTCGGACCGGATGAAATTTTCGGACGTCCGTACCCGCTTCCGCAGAGCGTCCCGACCCAGCATCGTCGGATAATACATTATGCGACAGATTCAGTTGTTGCTGGGATGCTGCGATAAGCTGTGCTATTTGGGATAGCACGTCCGTCCCCGAGGCCTGTGCAGTAGCGGTCTTACGATGCATTGCCGCCGGAAGCTCCGTGTACGTTGACTCCCGCACACTTTCTTATGCGAACGTCCGGAGTCTGCAGGCCTCGTGTCCCTGGCTACCGGATGGTGTGACCTGGTCGCCGATGATTCTCTGATTGGCGAAGCTGACTGGATATCCGAAGTCACGTAGCCAAGAGCGGTCGTGTGCGCTACCATGAGAATGAGGAAGCCTTATTGACAGTCTCTCCGGACTGACTATATGTCGGAGCATCCCGAGCGGCGGACGTATGCTCCGAATGCGAAACATTTTGTACCACAACATCTGGGGCCAGATGTTGTTGTACGAGAGAGGGGCCTCTCTCGCTCACCCTCCGGATGGACCTGGACGAGCTAGGAACCGGACTAAAAGGCTTCCTCCGTTCTCCCTCTAATCCGCCGTCACTGGGTGTGCATTTGGTTGATTTATAGTGCTCGCATCACCCCAAAACTCCTTCTAGACCGCAACGGACGAACCCGGCTGCCGAACCATTCGATGAATGGAAGCTACACTGGGCGAGCTAGCGGACGTCAAAGGCCGTCGAACCTACTAGGGTCCTCTAAGGCAATTGGCGTATTTACATGAGCACTTTTCCGCTAGCCCTTCATTAATTGTGACGACGGAGGCACACTTTTGGAAGACATCACGGATACATCACCCTAATCTTGATCGTCTGAAATAGAAATTGATAAAGTAGAGTGACCCTGCGGGGAAAGGACTGGAATGTCCAATTCCCCACTAACATACCGTGACACACGCTTCCCATGTTGTCATCGAAATCATCACATACAGAACAGGAGTTAGTGCGAGTACACTGACTACATATAGAATGATTATAAAAGTCAGAGGAAGATTTCCTCTTATTACAATTGACCAAAATCCTTTCAATGTGAAAAGAAAGTACTCGCACCAACCCCTGACAATCAAAATACATAATAATATGATCCATTAACATAGAAAAAATAATTGAAATCAAAATATTTTGAAAAAATATTTTTTCAGAACAGCCCAAGTTTCTGAAAAGTAACGTTGAGCCCCAATGGATCCCAAGCCTAAGTGTGGACAAAAATTTTAAAAATATTTTAAACAATTTATGCAACACTTACGAACAATAATAATGTATCTAGTTATGATTAAATTAACATCAAGATATTATTTTCAAGAAATCCCCCCTCACACAGAGGGCTGTTGTAAATGTAAACAATAAGTGTAAAAACACTAAAATAAGACTCCAGGCACCCAGGCCCGAAATCAGTTACCAATAATACACTATCTGATGCAAAACAGAGATTTCCAGGGAAGAAACTGCAGAACATCAGATGGTAGATGCAGAACACAACGCCTAACCACCCATAGATGAAGACGTAAACATGGGGAAAAGAACAGAATTCATTCTGTTATTCAGCTAAAACTCCCAAGAAATTTTAGTAATAAAATTACAGAAAATATGCCAAAAGCATGGGAGAATAGCAAGAGGGGACTTAAAGGAAAGGGAGAGAGGAAAACACTGAACAATCAGTGTAACTTGATAACAAGAATGACAACAAAATGGCTGCTGCCTCGAAAATAGGTAACTCAACATAATTTCATTAAAAATTTTTAAGTTACAGCCCTGATAATTTTCTGTCACACATTTTTCCTCTCCTCCTTCTATATCCTCCTTAGAATCACCATTTCACTAATATTTATGTGTCTGGCATCATTTAAACTGAGATTTACAAGCACAAAGATCAGTCAGATGTTAACTGATGAAGGGCCAAACTAAGAATGATTAATGGCGCCAATTTCGGAACTTCCTTGACACTGCGCATGCGCAGTAGAGGTGAAGTGTGGAGGGCCATTCAGGACATGTTTTCTTTGGTTTTAGATGCAAATTTTGGGGATTGGGGGGCAAAATTTGTGTTTGGCCCTATATTTTAAGAGTTAGCACCAGCTATGTCTGGGTCATTGGTACAGTATAAAAATATCAGGATTTAAAGAATTATTATAGGTGTTTGAACCTCCTGTGAATGATTCCAGTGGTGTTCCCCGTGTAGTGTGTTCGAAGCCCCGTTGTAGAGATGACACAGTGGCTTGTAGATCACGTAGGGATCGCAAGATATCAGGATGTTGTGGTCGTCCTGGTAATTCCGCACTATGCGACCTTGACTCGACATGTGACGTCATATCCGATTCGGGAATGCCGGAAGACGATGAAAAATTTGGATTAGATAGTAGGTAGGCAGACACAGTTGCAGTATCAATAGCTGATGGTGGAGTGGTGCGTTGTTTCGCCACATTACCCTTGTATAATTGCAGAATAATTGGTTTGTTCAAGCCAGGTGGGACGAAAATTCCACCCTTCAACAGTTCTGAATGTAATTTTTTGACAGTCCAGTTATCCGGATTCGTTGGATTCCAACTCTGCATGCCGGTTTCAGTTTCTGAATCAGCAATATTGCGAGAATGAATAGTGTCACCGAGTGCGTTTTGACTTTCGCTGTCAGCGTTTCTGGAACGTGTCATTTGTAAATATGTCCGTTTGGCTGGAGATCCCATCACTCTCTTACGGCTGGAGCGACCCATTATCGTAATGAAAGATTCCTTTGTATTGTAAAGTGTACTTGTAACTGATAAAATACAATTGTAAACTGTCACAGTCGGCAAAGTCACCAAGTGTTTCCACTGACTTCCAGTCGATTTCAATTTTCAATGCACAACACAGCGTACCGAATTACAGTGAATACAGTAAACAAAGTTTTTAGCCTTACGAAGCTACACAAACTCCGTCATTGTCACATACAAATGGTACTCCAACATCCGAAATGGTATGCGTGAAAAGAGTTATTATGAGAAGTCAGTGGGAAACGAAAAGTATAAGGAGAACAATTTCATATGATCTGAACAGCTTGCCAAACACAGAAAAACTGAATCTGCTAAGGGGTGCTGAGAATAACAATAAGGTACTGTGTAATTTGGGTTACCATATTTGGTTATGCCTCCCTGTATGTATTATGTAGAAATTTACTTGGTGTGAGTCACTTCAATGCTTTGAAATTGTGTTTGCAAAGCTGTTGCCCTACATGGTATGACCTGGAGTAGCTGCAGGGAAATTTCCTAGAATTCTACTCAGTCAGCTAAAATCTTTGCAACTTTTACATGGAAAGTTGGTGATTGTAAATATAGCATTCCCTTTAATGGATATACAGGGCAGCATGTTACCATTTATACCTATGAGTGCTGAATCAGCATTGAAGTTACAAATGGTAAAACCAGGACCCTGTTTCTGTGGTGGATTTGGGACAGAAAAGTGTTCAGATGTGGTTCTGTTATTAATTAAAGCTGCACTGCTAATTGTTATAATAAATGCAATGGCATTCCCACGATTGATTTGGACTAAAGGTCCTATAGTATGGGTGGCTGTGGGGGGCTAGCATGCATTAGCTGAGGACATTGCCGTTCAATAGCTCAAACTCACATTAATACAATTTTTATGTATTAATTTAGAAAATATCAGGAAACCTCCCGAAATAAGAAAAAAAATTCAAGCTGGGTGAATACCAAAGCACCCCCCAATAAAAATAAAAAGAACCACCCCCACCCCCCTCCCAAAACAAGAGCTATGCCAGGCATTGCATAATATGCCCGGTCTCCTCATAAGTTGAAATTCAATATCAATGTGTATGCTACAAACCAAATTTGAAAATCTTGAAGAAAGCACACTGGACTCAAGTTATTGCATGGAACCCAAATGTTTACAGATGGATGGATAGGTGGATAGGCGGAGACACGGTTCAACAGAGCAATAACATAATACATCCCATTTTCAACCGCCATAAAAAAAGACAATGTAATCTCAATAAAGTAACAAGAGGCCCCAGGGGGCCTGAGGGCGCTCACCTGACATGGTAGCCTAAATATCAACCCAGAGAATTGATTTCCACAAGTTGCATCTGCTCCTCCTAAGAAAAGCTGAAACCAAATATCCAAATATTCTGACCAGTGGATCTAAAAAAAGATTTTTAAAGAATATTCCTCATACTGAACTAAGTCATAATTCGGGCTCCCACAGGAATCCCATATATGAACCCAGGGACTTGGCTTTAACAAACCTGAATCTCACACCCCTAAGGATTCTGCACACCAAATATCAAAACATTCCGACTGCTGGATCTGAAGAAGAAGATTTTTAAAGAAAATTCCTCATTTTGAACCAAGTTACAATTCGAGCTCCCACAATCAGCCCAAATATGGACCTAGGGACATGGCTTGAACAAACTTGAATCTTACCCCCCTAAGGATGCTGCATAAAAAATATCAAAAGCATTCATCTGCTGGATCTGAAGATTTTTAAATAAAATTCCTCATTTTGAACTAAGTTGTCATTCAGGCTCCCATAGTGAGCCCAAATATGAACCAAGGGACTTGGCTTGAACAAACTTGAACCTCAGCCCCCTAAGGTTGCTCCATGCCAAATATCAAAACATTCCAACTGCTGAATCTGAAGAAGAAGATTTTTAAAGAAAAATTCCTCATACTGACTAAGTTATAATTTGGGCTCCCACAGGGAGCCCAAATATGGACCCATGGACTTGGCTTTAACACACTTGAATCCCCCTCCCCCCAAGGATGCTACTCACCACATATCAAACCATTCCGACTGCTGGATCTGAAGAAGAAGATTTTTTAAGAAAATTCCTCATTTCGAACAAAGTTACAATTCAAGCTCCCACATTGAGCCCAAATATGGACCTAGGGACATGGCTTGAACAAACTTGAATCTCACCCCCCTAAGGATGCTGAATACCAAATATCACAAGATTCTGCCTGCTGGATCTTGAGAAGAAGATTTTCAAAGAAATTTGCCTGAAATGCACTAAGTTTGAATTTGGGCTTCTATAGTGAGCCCAAATATGAATCCAGGTGGCCGATTTGAACAAACTGGAATCAGATCCACCCCACAATGTTGCATACCAAATATCAAAAGATTCTGCCTGCAGGATCTGGAGAAGAAGATTTTTGAAGAAATTTGCCTGAAATGCACTAAGTTCAAATTCGAGCTTCTATAGTGAGCCCAAATATGAATCTAGGGAGCCGATTTGAACAAAATAGAATCAGATCCACCCCACAATGCTGCATACCAAATATCAAAAGATTCTGTCTGCTGGATCTGGAGAAGAAGATTTTTTAAGAAATTTGCCTGAAATGCACTAAGTTCAAATTTGGGCTCCTATACTGAGCCCAAATATAAACCCAAGGGGCCGATTTGAACAAACTTGAATCAGATCCACCCCACAATGTTGCATACCCAATATCAAAAGATTCTGCCTGCTGGATCTTGAGAAGAAGATTTTCAAAGAAATTTGCCTGAAATGCACTAAGTTCAAATTTGGGCTCCTATACAGAGCCCAAATATAAACCCAAGGGGCCGATTTGAACAAACTTGAATCAGATCCACCCCACAATGTTGCATACCAAATATCAAAAGATTCTGCCTGCTGGATCTGGAGAAGAAGATTTTCAAAGAAATTTGCCTGAAATGCAGTAAGTTCAAATTTGGGCTCCTATACTGAGCCCAAATATAAACCCAGGGGGCCGATTTGAACAAACTTGAATCAGATCCACCCCACAATGTTGCATACCAAATATCAAAACATTCTGCCTGCTGGATCTGGAGAAGAAGATTTTTTAAGAAATTTGCCTGAAATGCACTAAGTTCGAAATCGGGCTCCTATACTGAGCCCAAATATGAACCCAGGGGGCCGATTTGAACAAACTTGAATCAGATCCACCCTCCAATGTTGCATACCAAATATCAAAAGATTCTGCCTGCTGGATCTGGAGAAGAAGATTTTTTAATGTTTTTCCCATTGCCTACAGTGTTAAAAAGTGCTGACTCAGCACTTTTTCAATGTCCCGAAACTGTACCCTATGATAAAACCGATGGCAATTTTTTTTTACCAATTCTTTCTGTTGGTCCTAAGGAAGCTTCACACCAAATAAAAATTCTCGGTGCCGTGCAGTTTTGGAGATATGGGCGTTTTAATTTTTTTCTATTTTTAGCTCCTGCGGTTCCCATGGGGCTATGGGAAAAAAAAAATCAGCATAAATTAGTTACTTATGACCCAATAAGCCCTCACATAAAATTTGGTTCAAATCAGCCTCTCGGTTTGGAAAATAGAAATTTTGGGCGGGGCCTATAGCCCCACAAACTTCTCTTGAACAAATCTGAGTCTACACCTCAAAAGGAAGCTGCACACCAAATATCAAGTCTCTGCTACTGCTGGTTCATGAGAAGAAGATTTTTTAAGATTTCAGCACACTTTTTGGGTGTAGCCCTACCCACGGGCGGGGCAACTTGATTTGAACAAAATCAAATTGCGATGTCATAACAAACTATTATCTCAAATATCAATTAAATTGGTTCAGCGGTTTGGGAGGAGAAGATGCAAACACCATGTTCACGGACGACGGACGACGAGTGATCACTATAGCTCTCCTGACTGAAAGTCAGGTGAGCTAATAAAGGTTTCAAAAATATGCATTCAAAAGTAATCAAGTGGAAGAGAAAGTTTATATTTCATTATTATCAAGGCCAAATAGTGGTATATTTCCTCAAAACCTTCAGTAAGTGCTGGCATAAATTAATGCAGCACAGCTGCCAGAAATGAATCGCAAGAATTGAAAGGAACCACAATTAAATGGGTAAAAGTTAATGAGCAGATAAAAAAGTTGTTTCCAAGATGAAAACTAGAGCAAAGTTGAGGGTGGCATATACCCCTGCCTGCAATACCATGGATAGCATTACAAAAATAAAACATTTATTAATGGGAGACACTGAAGGATGACAGACCTGTGACAGATTACAGACCATTGGGCATATATCATGAGAACTATTAAGTGTCACCATAGGGTACAACTGCCTTTTAACATAATGTGAGAATGACTTGATTTGATAATGCCGTGAAAAAAATATTTTTCTGCAAACTTTATGTATGTTGCGCATCAGCAAAATTTGTGTAACCATATCATAAAGTTTCAACTCTCTACATTAAAAACTGTGGGAGAAGTTGATTACACCATGAAGGTACCCTTAATTAAACAAGTTATTCATGATTGAATTTTGGGACGAACAAAATCTAAGTCCATAAAATGCAATAACTCTTAAAGTAATGCATTGCATAACATATGCCTTGTACTGTGGGTAGACATCAATTGGATAGACTTGCTCACCAAATATGAAGTCACTTCACTGAGTACTCTATAAGTATGAATTAATTTCAAGACGGACAAATTCTAAGTCCATAAAGAGCAATGTCTCTGGAAATAAAATCTCGCACAACACCTGCATTTCACTGTGGGTATACAGCAATAGGATACACTTGCATACCAAATATAAAGTCACTCAACCAAGTCCTTTACAAGTTATTCATGATTGAATTTTGGGATGGATGGACAGACGTATGGATGGACAGACAGACAAGGCAAATCCTGTATACCCCCGGTAGGAGCTGGGGTATAAAAAATGCATTCTCAAACCTTGTCATGATTTTGACAGGACAAATGACACAACAGATGACAATTCACGAGTATCATGAAGTTAACTCTGATAATTTGGTGGCGAGTTTTAAGATAGAATGTTATCCAAGTTAAAAATTGCATCTAGAATACCATGAAAATGATAAATTTGAAGTAATTTGTATATTTTTTTATACCTACCAATGACCCAGGCTAGCTGGTGCTAACTCAAATTAATCCAGGATCAAACACAAATTTTGCCCTCCAATCCCCAAAATTTGCATGCAAAACCGAAAAAATTAAGTCCCATATGGTCCTCCATACTTTTGAGGAAGGTACCAAAATTGGTGCCAACCATAATTCTTTCTACAGTGCCTGCTAAATGTTACAAACAGTAGGGAGGTATGAGTGCACACTCATGGGAGGGCCATCCCCATCTGGGCCATTGGTAAGTATAAAAAAATATACAAATTACTTAAAATTTATCATATTTTTATACTACAACCAATGTCCCAGACTAGCTGAATCGTAAAAAGGCTGGAGGGCCTAGGACTTAAAGGAAAATCCAATCTCTTAATTACTTCAGTAAAGGATGGCTCATACAGGAGAATAGGAGAAGACATAGGAATTATATAGGTCTTTCTCTTTTACGACAAAAGAGAAAGGCTTAACACCAACAATGTAATTGAGAATTACATAATATATAATTTCTCCATTTAATGCCAGCATAACCCGTTATGCTAATTCGGTGAAGGAAACCAATATATAAAGATAGTCCAGAGAATGAGACTCTTCAAACTCATTTAAAAGTGTCCGATGATTGTATATTAATGCTCGTTTGACATGTAACATATACAAATACTTCACAGTGAGTTACACTTTAAAAACAGTACATAAATGAGATATAGTTATTGCTTCACACCGAGCTGCACATTAAAACTACCCAGCACCGACGCAGGACTACTGTCACTGGAGGAGGTATTCCTTTGCTCTTCCCTCCTCCTCCCCCTCCCCCACCCCTCCCTTCCACTTGTTCTGAGGTAAAATTCCTAAGAATGAAGAGGGCAGCAGAACGGCGTCAGTGCTCGAGCAGACTGCCTACAGACCTTATAGATGTAACATTAATGGACGACATTCTGAGCAACAGAAAGAGGACCCAAAGATCTAAGGTCACCAGAGATGGACTCTAAATTTCTCAGGTAAAACTTGGTAAATGAAGAGGGCTGTGTCCAGTAAGCAGCCTTCATAAGATCAGTAATGGCTATACTGTTAGAATAAGCCCAAGAAGTGGACAGTGTTCTAACCTTGTGCACTGAAATCCTGTTGACAGAACGTTGATCCGAAGATAGTTTTTTGTGGGCAATATGTATTGCCAACTGAATCCATCTAGCGACAGAGTGAACAGAAATATCTTTTTAGTTAGTAATCAAAGAAAGAAACGTTTTCTTCCCTTTCTAATAAAATCTGATCGACGTTTATAAATGCACACAGCTCTGACTCGACACAGCAAAGGTCTACGGTTATCCGAGGACAGTAAAGCCTTAATGATAATAGGCTCCGGCCACTTATCTGGAATCTGATTCTTAGCCAAAGATCCCACTTCCGTAGTAGTGAGGGTAATAGTATTACCAACACTACGGTAATAAGATTCATCAACAGATAATGCATGAAGTTCACAGACTCTTCTAGCAGATGAAAAGGCTAAGAGAAATGCCATTTTATAGGTCAAGAATATGAACTCTACAACGTCTAACGGCTCAAAAGGAGCCTCTTGAAGCTTCAACAGAACCCAAGCCAAATTCCACTTAGGAATTAATCTGAGGTTTCTAGGTTTATTAATAGAGAAATTTCTAACTAGCTTGGATAAAGAAGTATCTGATCCAATAGCTGGGTTATCATGATGAGTGTAAGTGTCTGATAACATAGACCTATAGCCCATAATAGTGACGGGATGCAGTTTGATATGTATATGATCCGTCCATTCCAAGAAATTGGCAATCTGTGGAATGGATGGATCATATACATTGACAGACTGATTCATACACCAACGGAAGAAAACCCTCCACTTCGCTGCGTAAACGAAGAGGAGGCCCTCCTACAGTTAGAAATTGCGTCCACTGCTCGTCCTGTAAAATGTTTTCAGTGCAAGAAGGACCGCACAACGGAAAAGCGTGAAGGTTGAGACCTTTGGGGTTGTGATGCAGTGCACGGGACTTCCCCTGAAATAAAAGGTCCTCTCGTGGAGGAAGCTTCCGGGGAACGTCCCATAACAGACACTTGAGAAGATTGATCCAAGGTTTCTGTGACGACAGAGGTGCTACTAGCAAGATTTTGCAGTGAGACTGTTTGATTTTTAACAGGATCTGCTGAATCAACTGAGCTGGAGGATATGCATATCCTATCATCCCGTCTACTGCGTACGCTCAATTATCTGGGCATGGAGACACGAACATCAGTAACTGATTGTTTAGGTGTGTCGCAAAGAGATCTATCATGGGACGATCCCACTGGTAGCAAATCTGTCTGAATATTCGCTTGTTGAGAATCCACTCCGATGGCAACAGGCGAACTTTCCGAGAGAGCAAGTCTGTTAATACATTCAGATGACCCGGTATATGACGGACTGAGAGATGTACGTGATGATTCAGAACGAATAGGAGAATCTTCTCCGTTAATTCACATAACAGCATCGAGTGAGTGCCGCCTTGGTTCCTGAGGTAAGCAACTACTTACGAGTTGTCCGACAGAATGTGAACATGGACATTCACTATTTGATGAATCCAATGTTGTAGTGCTAACCAGTTTTACATCATCTCCTTGATGTTTATGTGTTTTTCCAGGAACCGAGAGTCCCAAAGACCCTGGCACTTCAAGTCTGCGGGACTTAGGAATGCGCCCAGCCCATCTGACTCACATGCGTCTTAATCATGAAAGACGAATCCGGCAGTTGAAGTGGAACTCCTTAAGTTAACTACTGAAGATCTGCCCAAAACTGAACCTTTTGTTTTACTAGGTCCGTTAAAACAATACTGGTTTCGAGCGAATGCGTCTTCACACTCCAGATCTGAGTAAAGAATATCTGGAGGGGACGCGTGTGTAAGCGGCCCATCGGAATAAGATCTTCAGCCACCCCGCACAGCCCCATAAACTCCCTCGCTATTATTGCGCCTGAGTTCTAACAAAAGCGGGCATAACAACTGACTAATTTTGCTCTGGGTAATGGCAGACAAACCAGATTGTTGTGAGTCTCGAAGCTCATTCCCAAGTGAATGAACGACTTGGACGGAGCTTGATGCAACTTTTTCTTGTTTACTATGAAACCGAGACGTCGGAGCAATTGTAACAGACTGTGAACATCGTTCTGAAGAATAATTCTGTTGCCATATCTCGGAAGAATGTCGTCCAAGTAAGCTGACGTTACCGCAGATGAATGAGCTCGGAAGTATGACATTACTGAGTTCATTACTCGAGTGAAAGCCCAAGGAGCCAGGTTCAGACCAAAGCACACTGCTCTGAACTGATAAACCTTTCCTTGCATGACAAACCGCAGGTATTTTCTGAATGCTGGATGTACGAGGACATGAAAGTAAGCGTCCTTTAGATCTATGCTAGATTTATGTTTGCCACACTCGAATGCTCGCTCTTACCGACTGAATGGTTTACATATAGAACTTTGGAGTCATGATCAACTTGTTTATCCAGCTCAAATCTATCACCGGTCAGAACGAGCTGCCTGGCTTCAGTACGAGAAACAGGTGACTGTAAAAACCTTGAGAATTTTGATTCTCGATGACCTCTATTGCTTCCTTTAATAAGAGAGCCTGTACCTCCGCCAGGAGAGACTCTCTTTTTGAAAGGATATGCCGGAAGATTTGTCCAACACAGACATCTTGTTAGTGGAGCTTTTGCTTGGAATGATAGCTGTAGGCCTTCCGAGACTACTCTTCTCACCCACTGATCTTCCGTGACTGATATCCAGTTTCTCGCGAAGTGTGATAACCTTCTGCCAACTGGCAAGAAATAGAGGTCTTGACCATCACCTGTAGGACTTGCGTGGCTTACGGGGGCGGGAGAGAAACTATGTCCTCCCCGTGAAGACCCTTGTCCTGTCGGCTTAGGGGTGTCTGACCAATAATCCTGATCAGACTTACACCCCCTTCCTGAGTCGCTGTACTGACGACCTCCGGAGTAATTATAAGAGGATTTCTTGAATACTCACTAGAAGTTCCCTTTAGATGGTTTTGATTTAGAATGTCCTCGCTTACCCCGGTCTCCTGAAGCATGCTGTTAAGATGCCGACTTCAAAAACAGAGCACTGGAAGCTTTCTTGGTAGCCTGTTCATAGACTAACGAAAGCTTGTCATCAAACAGAGTATGTCCGGAGACCGGAGCGACTCGGAGAGAGCTTGTCACCTCATCATCTATAAGTGATGGAAAGAACTCTAAGAGAGGAACAAACGTCCTCAAATTCCTTCCCATTGCAATATTGTGCCATAGCTCTGGTAAGGTGACAGGACATCGCATCCAGATGTGCTATTTGATAAAATAGCACATCCCATCACATCTGAGCGAATGCTGAATGAAGCAGGTAGGGACATATCTAAATACCCGGCCTGCTCATCTAAATGCAGAGGAGCTCTCTGAACATCTTCTCCAACCATTTTAAATGAACGTGGTCCAAGGAACGGTATATTTATGGAAAATGTTGATAAGAAACCGCCACCCGCCTTTCCTCTTCACAGTAGAGAGGTTAAATATGGCATCGTCAACATGGGCGAAGGCTTGTGACACCTGTCTAGACTGTATCGGGAAGGAGAACTTCCCCTTTCCTCCACACGAAGTCTGCATCTAAAGACGACAGTGGTTTCTCCCTTGTTGTCGCAGCTTGCTGATCAGGTGGAACAAATTCAGGATAGTATTGATGGATAAATTCCATCGCCACCATATGTTGTTCCGAAAGGGAAGGGTAATCCTCTTCCTTGTCCCTTTCACCATCCGACTGAATCAGCTGTGATTCTCGGTCCATCGCATCTGCATGTGTAGATGACTGGACCGACCCAACACCATCCAACAGCTCACTACCGGAGTCTGCAGGAGGCTGCTCTCGCACTGGCTGAGATGCTGCGATCAGCTACGCAATCTATGACAGCAAGTCTGTCACCGAGGCTTGAGGAGCAGCGGTTTTCTCTTCTCCGAACGTCCTGATGATCAAAGCCTCGGTTCCCTAGCTACCAGATGGTCTGATTTCACGGGCGAAGACTGACTCCAGCTTCGCGCAGCTGGCTGGATATCCGAAGTTGGGTAGCTTGTATGCGGTCATGTGTGCTTATGAATTGTAGCGGAGGAAGCTGTGACTGTAGCTGAGGCTGGCTGCAGTGGAGACGGAGTGTCCCGAGCAGCAGGTGTGGATGTATGCTCCGGCCTGTGCAAGTTTCTCAAAACAACCTCTGGCCCCAGATGTTGTTGGGTTAGAGAGGGACCTCTCCTGCTTGCGGTCTTGTCAGACCTCGCCGAGCCTCCTGAAAAGAAACTTGCTGACTTCCTTCCTATATCCGTTGTCGCTGGGTGAGCTTTTGATTTTAAGGTGCTCGCTCTACCCAAATCTACACTTCCTTCGACCACAACAGACTTACCCGGTGTCACGTCTCCCACAGACGGAGTAACCGCTTCACCGGTCAAGCTAGCTGCCTGCAAGGGATTAAGAACACTAACATTATCCCTTGCTTAATATTCATAAGCACCTTTGCAGCTAGCGCTCTGTTTGCTCATTAAAGCACGAAGTCAGTAGCACACTTTTGGCAGGAGTCATAATACCATTACCGTGTTCTTGTTCCTCTGAAAAAGAAACTGGAAAACTCGAATTATCTAGCGGTGAGAGCACTGGCATAGGCATCTCACCACCAACAACATATCCTGACACCCATCTCCAACGTTTGTCATCCAAATTAACACATGTAGGACAAGAATCTACAGGAGTACACATCAACTACAGGCAAGGCAACAAGCATGTAAATCCGAGGAAGACTCGCCTTGGATTTTGAGCAGTAAGCTTTCATGATTCAATCAAATTATAAAGTCGATAGTACTCCTACAGACTCCAAAATAAATATATAATAAAGATACATAAATAATTTCAATCAAAATCAAAAAATTAAATCTAAACATATTTTGGAAATTTTTTTGAAAAAGCCCAAGTTCCCAAAGGGAACATGAAGAGCCCAAGAGCATCCCGATACAGCCTAAGCGCAGACAAAATCTAAATTTTTTGAGCTACACTACCGGAATCACAATCAATGTATCTTACAATAATCCTACAGCGATATAATATCTAAATACTACATATACATTATGCCAATGTAAACAATGTCAAAGGAAAAACCGGAAACAAGACATCAGGCACAGAAAAAAGGCCCAAAGTCAGTATCAGATTTTAATGCTATCAGATATAAAGCTAGATCTTCATATGAAGAAAAAAACGATACATTGGATAGAAGATGCAAGACCAAAACGACCTAACACCCCTAGGGTGAGGACGTAACCATGGGGATAAAGATTCTGTGAAACATGTTAAACTCTCAAGAAATTTAATAAAAAATTTCATTAAAAAATAGCCAAAAAGCTTAGGAGTTTAACCGGAGGGCTTCAAGGAGGGATAGGGAAGGAACACTTATCAAACAGTGGATAAATAATTAGCAAGAATGATGACGTCAGGCGTATGTCCCAAAATTGGGAAACATGAAATAATTTTTATAATTATTATAAAGTAACAGCCCTGAACGTTTCCAACCACCTTTGTTCACTTCCATCATCCATTTCCAGCCTTGGATCCACCAATTTTACCATTGTTTTGTGCCTGACATCCTCAAAAAAGGAGATTTAAAAGCACAGATGTCAGTTCATTGTTGCTGACTTTAGGGCCAAACAAAGAAGGATGGTTTGCGCCAATTTCGGTACCTTCCTGGATACTGCGCATGCACAGATCTCAAAAGTATGGAGGTGCATCTAGGACTTAATTTTGGTTTTGCATGCAAATTTGGAGGATTGGGGAGCAAAATTTGTGTTTGGCCCTGGATTAATATGATTTAGCACCAGCTAGTCTGGGCCATTGGTTGTAGTATAAAAATATGTGGTCCCCTGATAGTTTGGGAATGTGTATCAAAATTCTTTGTTATCCAAGTTAAAAAGCGAACCTAAAACATCAAGAAAATTTAAACTTGTTGAACTGTGACAAAACAGTGCACAAAATTAAGCTAAATGTTTTTTTACAGCTCTTAGCACAATCAAATGGAAGATCCTTTGAAACAGATGTATTCATACTACATTAATAGGACATTTTCATTGAATGTTCTGGCAAAACCTTTGAACTGTCTGAGATTAAATTGAATATCCTTTTTTTTAAAAACCTTGTTAATTGAATATAACATTCAAACACACAACCATTTATCAAACCTTCAGTAGAATTTATTTATTAGGGTTTAACAAAACTTTAACAGCCAAGGTCACATCAGGTCGGTGACAGTTTTACAGGTGGAGGAATCCATAGTACCCGGAGAGAACCACGAGCAACGATGAGCAGCTGCCAGCTCCCCAACATCGTAACTCTGCACTGCAGCACAGGCAGGGTTAGAATGGTTGAAGACATGCACACCATCAACATGCAATACGCCTTAACACACAGGCATCATCATGCCCCCCATGTTGACAAACGGGGTTAAAGGCCTTGCCCAAGGACACAACATGGGAGTCTGAATCAAATACTCAGACGGACACCCATCCAAGGACTAACTGGGCTTGACATTGCTTAACTTCGGTGATCTGACGAGAACCACCTTCAGCAGAAATTTGACTTGTTAATTGCATATAGGTTACAGAGTAAACTGCTGTTAAGTGAATAAAAAGATTGTAATATGTCAAAGAATTACATTATCATAAAATTCCTTTTGTATATAAGCCTATTTGGCATCAGAACAACTAATACAGATATTCAATCCATTATATCTTATTTGACAGACCTCCATCTGCTCAGACAAACAAGGTACAGTGAATAAATGCTTAGGAAAACAGGAAAGTGACAAAATCCCTGTTCACTGAATATTAGTAACCTTGTTAATTGAATAATTCTCACTGGAAAGTTAAAAAATTTATAGTAATTTATATATTTTTTATACTTACCAATGACCCAGACTTAGCTGGTGCTAACTCCACAAAAACCAGGGCCAAACACAAATTTTGCCCCCCAATCCCCAAAATTTGCATCCAAAACAAAAAGAAATCATGTCCTAAAGGACCTCCATAGTACGACTCTACTGCGCATGCGCAGTGACGCAGTCGTCCCGAAATTGGCGCCAAATATCATTCTTACTGGCAGTGCCTGGTCAGCGCTATGTACTCAGCGGGGAGGCAAGAGTTCCCAACTCAGGGAGGGCCATCCCCGTCTGGGTCATTGGTAAGTATAAAAAATATATAAATTACTATAAATTTTTTAACATTTTTATACTGTACCAATGACCCAGACTTAGCTGAATAGTAAACAGGCTGGAGGGCCTAGGACATAGAGGAAAATCCAATAAGCTCAATTATAAAATAAAGAGGTAACCCCTTAAGGAGAAAAGGAGTATTAGGCTTTACATGTATCTTTCTTATTTAATATTTAAATTAGAAAGATACACTACCCTTAATAATTGAGCACAATAACATTCATGTTCTCTATTAACATCCAGTATAACCTTTATACTAATTATTTTTAAAGCAAGCCAATAAATAAAGTAGTCCAGAGAATTGAGACTCTTTATAATCATTTAAAAGTGTCCGAGTATTGTATATTAAAGCCCGTTTGACACTTGACATATACAAATGCTTCACACCGAGCTACACTTTAAAAATAAGACATGAATGAAATTAAACATTAATATTACACTTTAAAACCATCCCGGAAGCGACTCAGAAATACTGTCTTGGAGGAGGCATTCCCTTGCTTTTCACTATAAAGCAGGTGACCTAAGGGAACACCCGCCCCCCCCCCCCCCCCTTCCCCTTGCCCTGGGTCAAATAGCCCAGAGCGAAGAGGGCAGCCGGACGGAGTCACTGCCGGAACAGAAAGCCTGCATAACTATAGTTGCAACTGTTTAGTGGACGACATTCTGAGCAACAGATAACGGACCTAAACAATGCAGGTCTCCAGAAATGGACTCAATATTTCTGAGATAAAAATTAGTAAATGTGGATGGCTGAGACCAATAAGCAGCCTTCATTAAATCTGTAATAGCAACACTATTAGCATAAGCCCAGGAAGTAGAAAGAGCTCTTACTTCATGAGCAGAAATCTTAAGCACAGACTGCTGAGAAGAAGATAAATCTTCATACGCAGTACGGATAGTTAACTGAATCCATCTAGCAATAGAATGGACTGAAATGTCCTTTCTATTAGGCATCAAAGACAGAAAGAAACGTTTCCGTCCCTTTCTGATGAACTGAGATCTCTGTTTATAGATACGTAGTGCTCTAACAGGACAGAGTAAAGGCCTACGCCCGTCTGAAGACGGAAGAGCCTTAATAACAATAGGTTCCGGATATTTATTAGGAGCCTGATTCTTAGCTAAAAAACCGACATTAGTAGTGAAGGTGATAGTGTTCCCAACACTACGATAATGAGAATCATCCACCGATAGTGCATGAAGCTCACTGACTCTTCTGGCAGAAGAGAAAGCTAAGAGAAAAGCTGTCTTATAAGATAAGAATTTGAAATCTACTGTCCCAAGAGGTTCAAATGGCTTTTCCTTCAATTTAAGGAGAACCCAAGCTAAATTCCACTTAGGAATTAATCTAAGAGTTCTGGGTCTATTTATCGAAAAGTTTCTAACCAATTTCGATAAAGAGACATTAGATCCAATTTGTAAACTATCATGATGTGCATAGGTATCAGATAACATAGATCTATAACCCTTTATAGTAACAGGTTGCAGTTTGATTTCGTCAAACAAGTATACTAGAAAGTTAGCAATGTCTGGTATAGAGGGATCAAATATATCAACAGAATGATCCCTACACCAACGACGGAAAACCTTCCACTTAGCCGCATAGTTTAGCGAAGAGGAGGTCCTCCTACAGTTAGAAATCGCGTCCACTGCTCGTCCTGTAAAGTGCTTGCCATGCAAGAAGGACCGCACAACGGAAAAACGTGAAGGTTGAGACCTTGCGGGTTGTGATGCAGTTGGCGCGATTTCCCCTGCCAAAGAAGATCCTCTCGTGGAGGGAGCTTCCGCGGTAGGTCCCACAACAGACACCTGAGTAGATTTATCCACGGTCTCTGTGGCGACAGAGATGCTACCAACAGAATCTTGCATTGAGATTGTTTTATCTTTAGCAATACTTGTTGAATTAACGGCGCTGGAGGATACGCATATCCTATCATTCCGTCCCAAGGGATCGATAGAGCGTCTACTGCAAATGCCCTTGGATCCGGACACGGGGACACATACGTCTGCAACTGATTGTTGAGATGTGTCGCAAATAAGTCTATCATTGGCCGTTCCCATTGGTAGCAAATCTGATTGAATACTTGTTTGTTGAGAGTCCACTCCGACGGCAACAAGCGACCCTTTCGTGAAAGGGAGTCTGCTAGCACATTCAGACGACCCGGTATGTGACGGACCGAAAGAAGAACGTGATGTTCCAACGCAAACAGAAGGATTCTTTCCGTTAGATTGAACAACGGAACTGAATGAGTGCCTCCCTGATTCCGTATATACGCCACTACTGTCGTATTGTCGGATAGGATTTGGACATGAGCATCGTGAATAATGTCCATCCAGTGACGTAACGCAAGCCAAATTGACATCATTTCCTTGATGTTTATGTGCTTGCACAGGAATTGCGGATCCCAAAGACCCTGGCATCTCGAATCCGTTGGGATTAATGATGCACCCCAACCTGTTTGACTGGCATCCGTCATAATGGTAAAACTCGGATCCGGCAACTGCAGCGGAACTCCTTGAGTTAACCACTGAATGTTTGCCCAAGTCTGAATCTCTTGTTTCACTTGATCTGACAAGAGAACGTCTACATCGAGCGAATGAATTTTCACACTCCAATTCTGAGTCAGGAAAATTTGAAGAGGCCGTGTGCGTAGCCGTCCCATCGGAATGAGATCCGCGGCGGCTCCGCACAGACCTATCAGTCTCATAAATTCTCTCGCTGTGACTTTGTCTGTATTTAGACAATAGCGAGCGTAACAACTGACTAATTTCGCTCTGGTTAACGGCAGACGAACGAGATTGTTGTGCGTCTCGAAGCTCATTCCCAGATGAGTGAATGACTTGGACGGCACCAGATCCGACTTCTCCTCGTTTACTATGAAACCGAGACGTCGGAGCAATAGAAGAAGATTCTGAACATCGTTCTGAAGCGTTAACTCGTTGCCGTACCTCTGAAGAATGTCGTCCAGGTAGGCCGACGTTACCGCAGACGAATGAGCTCGGAAGTAGATCATTACCGAGTTCATTACCCGAGTGAAAGCCCAGGGTGCTAGATTCAATCCGAAGCACATGGCCCGGAACTGATACACCACTCCTAGGACTGCGAAGCGTAGATACTTTCGGAATGTCGGATGTACCATGACGTGAAAGTACGCATCTTTGAGATCTATGCTCGTTGCATAATCGTTCACCCGAATACTCGCTCTGACCGATCGAATCGTCTCCATATAAAACTTCGGAGCGACGATCAGCTTGTTTATCCAGCTCAAATCTATGACTGGACGGAACGAGCCGTCTGGTTTCGGAACCAGAAACAGATGGCTGTAGAATCCCAGCGATTCCTGGTTTTCTACGACCTCTACCGCGTTCTTCATTAAAAGAGACTGCACCTCTGATAGCAGAGCGTCTCTTTTCTGAGGGTTTGACGGAAGATGAGTCCACTTTGGACTTCGAGTTAATGGAGGCTTTCGTTTGAAGGATATCTTTAGACCTTCCGAAGTCACTCCTCTCACCCACGGGTCGTCCGTAATCGACGCCCACTCTTGAGAAAAACTCGACAACCTTCCGCCAACCGGAACGCGATAGAGGTTTGAGCCATCACCTCCTGGATCTGCGAGGCCTGCGGTAGGAGAAACCACGTCTTCCACGACCCGCACCTCGCCTCGTCGACCTCGGGGCGTCCGACCGATTGTCCCGGCCTGAAGGACGTCCCGAACGAGAGTCGCTATCCTGACGGTCTCTCGAATAAGAGCTAGAGGACGCACCGGAACCTCTATAGGAACCTCTCTTGGGCGGATAAGACCCAGAAGTGCCCGCCTTATTCGTGTCTGCTGTATCCGACCTTTTAGGAGCGGATCTAAACAACAGAGAATCACTAGCTTTCTTTTTAATATTATCATAAATAGCGGAAAGCTTGCCGTCAAAGAGAAGATCTCCTGAGACCGAAGCGACTCTAAGAGAGTTCTTCACCTTAGAATCCACTAGTGTGGATGTAGACAGGGCTGCATCACGTCTAACCAACTCCAAATTTGCCACTGAAAGGGCGGAGTTACACGTGGAATAAGCTACTGCCCTTGAAAGAAGTCTTAAGGAGGATTGTATATCCTGAAACTCTTCCCCTTGAAGACGCAGTGATAACGCCTTCGTAAGGTGATCTGCGTAAGATAAGGCATCTAAATTGGCTCTGTTAGACGCAATAGCTGTTTCCAACACTGCGGTTGGAATAGAAGCTGACGACGGTAATGATAGCTCTAAGTCTTCCGCCTCGTCGTCCATACGCAGAGGAACTCTCGGTATACCCTGACCTGCCGTGTCGAATTTATTCCTTGCATTAATGAAAGGCAGGTTGAGAGTATTTGCGGACAAGAAGCCTGCTTTCCCTGTCCTGGAAGCAAGTTTAAAAATAGCGTCGTTCAATAATTCAAATGTTCTTGCAACATTATTGGACTGCGACGGAAACTCGGGAGCGATGTCCCTGAACTGCTCGAAAAAATCAGAGTCCAATGACGCTATAATTCTCCTGTCCGGAAGCGCAGCAGTCTGGCCCGACGGAACAACTTGAGGAAGAAAGTGCCGGATGAAGTCTACGGCAGCTTTGTGTTGTTCCGAAAGGGATAGCTCCAATTCATCCGTATCCCTTTCACCATCCGGTCGGACCTCCCGATGTTCCCGGTCGTCCGCCCCCGATGCTTCGGCGGAGCGTACCGACCCAGCGCCGTCGGATAATTCTCGATCCGACACCGTCTCTGTCGGCTGCTGGGATGCTGCGATAAGCTGTGCTATCTGCACTAGAATGTCCGACGTCGAGACCTGCGGAGGAGCGGTCTTTCGCTGCTTTGCCGAGGGCAGCTCCGCATCAGATGGCTCCCGCATACTTTTCCTATGCGAACGTCCGGAGTCCATCGGTCTCGAATCCCTGGCTGCCGGATGGTGTGACCTGGTCGCCGAATAATCCTTCATCGGCGAAGCTGGCAAAATATCGGAGGTCACGCAGCCAAGGTGCGGTCGTGTGCGCCGGCGAGAAGAGGAAGCCTTAACAGTCTCTGCGGACTGCTTATACAACGGAGCGTCCCGAGCGACGGACGTATGCTCCGCTAAAGACACATTTTGTACCACAACATCTGGTCCCAGATGTTGTTGTACGAGAGAGGGGCCTCTCTCGCTCGCGGCCCGGCTGGACCTGGACGAGCTAGGAACCGGACTAAAAGGCTTCCTCCGTTCTCGTTCACTACCCGCCGTCACTGGGTGTGCATCTATTATTTTTATAGTGCTCGCATCACCCAAAATTTCCTCTTGGACCGCATCGGACGAACCCGGCTGCCGAACCATTCGGTGAATGGACGCTACACCGGGCGAGCTAGCGGACGACATTTGTCTAATCTCCATGAGCACTTTTGCCGCTAGCTCTGTATTTAATTGTGACGACGGACGCACACTTGAAGAAGATAACATGGAAACATCACCCTGTTCTGGTTCCTCTGAAATAGAAACTGAGAGAGTAGAGTGACCTTGTGGAGAAAGAGCCGGCATCGCTCTTTCTCCAGAAACAACATATCGTGACACACGTTTCCAATGTTTCTCATCCCAATGTTCACATACAGGACAGGGATTAATGCGAGAACACTGACTACAATTAATGCAATAATCATGAAAGTCAGAGGAAGATTTCTTCCTATTACAATTTGAACAAGTTCCCTTCATTGTGAAAGAACAACAATAAGTCCTAGTTACTCGCAAAAACCCCTGACACAAAGATACATAATAACATGATCCATTAATAAATGAAAAAACAATTGCAAAACAAAATAATTTTGAAAAAATATTTTTTCAGAGAAGCCCAAGTTGCTGAAAAGTAACGTTGAGCCCCGATGGATCCGATGGCAAAGTGTGGTCAAAAATTTTAAAATTATATAAAATAATTAATGAGACACTTTCGGATAATATAAATGTATCTTATAATGAGATAAACTACCTCAAAGGCAAACAGCCCCCCTCAAAAAAGGCTGTTGCCAATGAAAACAAACAGTGTAAACACAGAAGAAAACATGACTCCAGGCACTGAAAAAACTGGCCCGGAATCAGTCATCAATTACACTCTATCTGATGCAAAACAGAGACTCCCAGGGGAGAATCTGCAGAACATCAGATGGAAGATGCAGAACACAAACGTTATACACCCATGGGTGAAAACGTAACTATGGGGAAAATAACAGAAAACATTCTGTAACCAAGCAACTCTCCCAGGGAATTTTTAGAAATGAAACTTCTCAAAAATATGCCAAAAGCATGGGAGAATTGCAAGGGGGGACTTTAGAAGGTTAGGGGAGAGGAAACACTGAATAAGCAGTGCAACAATTAGCAAGAATGACAACAAGAGGCGTTTGCCTCGAAAATAGGCAACTTAACATAATTTCAACAAAAATTTTAAGTACAGCCCTGATTATTTTTTGCCACTTCTTTTTTCCTCTCCTCCTTCTATCCTCCTTAGAATCACATTTTCTCCAAGAATTACGTGTCTGGCATCCTTTAAACTGAGATTTACAAGCACAAAGATCAGTGAGATGTTGACTGATGAAGGGCCAAACAGAGAATGATATTTGGCGCCAATTTCGGGACGACTGCGTCACTGCGCATGCGCAGTAGAGTCGTACTATGGAGGTCCTTTAGGACATGATTTCTTTTTGTTTTGGATGCAAATTTTGGGGATTGGGGGGCAAAATTTGTGTTTGGCCCTGGTTTTTGTGGAGTTAGCACCAGCTAAGTCTGGGTCATTGGTACAGTATAAAAATATTGGCTATTAAATTAACAGAGTCCTGTATTTTGATTCCAATGATCCATGTGGTGTGATAAATCATCTTGGAGAGCTTTCTGAGGGTCTCAAATGGGAAAGCAGTAACTCCTGCAAATATTTTCAAGTGTCAACCCATCTATTAGAATCAACAATGAAAGTGTCAATGACATTGTAGTTCAGCTTGATAAACTTGAACTTGGTAAGTTATAAGTGAAATGGCAAAATTGAAGATCACTGGAACCAATATTATTTGGTAAAACTTCAACATAACAGCATTGTGTGTGCACAACAATGCCAGAGCAATCCATGCATTTTTAAATGTAAATGTTGATACACAAATGCAGTAAGTTTAAAGGTCACTGTGAACGGCAACTGTTTTCACAGAAATGAATGCTAATTGATAGCTCTTATCTAGAGGTCTCACCTAATGAGCCCAAATTCAAAAACAATCCCATGATAAATGTCCCCTGTAAGCCATGTCAAAGAAGAATGGTGATGCACAAATGCAATAAATTCAAAGATTGTTGCTAATAGCAACAGTTTTTGATGGAAATGAAAAGAAAATTGATAGCTGCTATCCTTGGTCACCCTGAATAAGCATACCAAGTTTCAAAACAACCAGATAATGAATGCACCCTCAGAGGCATGCCAAAGGAAGATGTTAATGCACAAATGCGTAAGTTTGAAGGTCATTACTTGTGGAAATGTTTTTTTTTTCTTTATGGCAATTCATAAACATGCCCTGTAGAGTGCAAAAGAGAAAAGTTGCTGCACAAATGCACTAGTTCAAAGGCTGATGCTAACGACAATAATTTTTTATGGAAATGAAAGAAAATCAATACCTTCCATCTAGAGGTCACCTTGAATATGCATACCAAGTTTCAAAGCGATCCGATCCTAAATGTGCCCCAAAGGGCATGCCAGAGGGATATATTGATGTCTGACTAAACTAAGTTTGAAGGTTGTTGCAATGGCACTGTTTTTTTGATGGAAATGGAAGAGAATAGATAGTTCCCATCTAGAGATCACCCCAAACAAGCATACCAGGTTTCAAAGCAATCCGATCATAAATATGCTCTGCAGAGTGTGCCAAAGGGAAATATTGATGCACAACTGCACTAAGTTCATCGAAAGTTGTTGTCAACGGCAACTATTTTTGATGGAAAAGGAAGCAATCCAATCATAAATGTGCCCTTTATGGCATGCAAAAGAAATATATTGATGCCTCACTAAACTGAGTTCAATGGTTGTTGCCAGCAGAAACAAGCAAAAAAGGTTTCAAAGCGATCTGAGCACAAATGTGCACTGTAGGGTGTGCCAAAGGGAATATTGAACTAAACTAAGTTCAAAGATCATTGCTAGCAGCACCATTTTGCTGGAAATAGAAGAAAATTGCTAGCTCCCATCTAGAGGTCACCCCAAACAACCACACCAGGTGATCACAAAGGAGCCTTACAGGATGTCCCAAAGGGAAATATTGATTCATAACTGCACTAAGTTCATCTAAGGTTGTTGCGAACAGCAGCAATTTTTTAAAGAAATGAAAGGAAATCTATAGCACCATCTAGAGGTCACCCCAAACAAGCATACCCAGTTTTGAAGCGATGCAATCATAAATGTGCACTGTAGGGCATGCAAAAGG
Source organism: Pictodentalium vernedei (assembly GCA_031216915.1). Taxonomy (NCBI): domain Eukaryota; kingdom Metazoa; phylum Mollusca; class Scaphopoda; order Dentaliida; family Dentaliidae; genus Pictodentalium; species Pictodentalium vernedei. The sequence goes on along the minus strand of CM062296.1, from coordinate 305,728,436 downwards.
GAAATGTTGAGGCCTGACTAAACTAGAGGTACTGTGAGCAAGCTCACAAAGTGATACCCACCCGCGCCTCAGTTGTTGTGCTTTCGAGGACACAAGCATATGATGTAGCAATTGAAATGTATAAGTTAGATTATCTCCCCTTGGAAATGTCAGAACGGAATTATACTGCTTCATGCACATCTTCATATGGAGTTCTTCCATTGTGTAAAGTTTCATGAAAATTCTTCAAACGGCTTAGGAGGAGTTGCGCTTATAAGGATGGACAGACAGACAGACGGATGGACAGAGAGACGAACAGACAGGATGATTCCTATATACCCTCCTCCCCCCCCCCCCCCCCCCCCCAAACTTTGTTTGCGGGGGATATAACCAAGTTCAAAAGGTACTGAAAGCGGCAACATTTTTGGACGTAAATGGAAGAAAATCGATAGCTCCCATCTGGGGGCACCACAAACAAGCATACCAAGTTTCAAAGCAATCTGATCATAAATGTGCCCTGTAGGGTGTGTCAAAGGGAAATATTGTGGCCTGACTAAACTAAGTTCAAAGGTTGTTGCCAGCAGCAACATTTTTTGCCGGAAATGGAAGAAAATCGCTAGCTCCCATCTTGAGGACACCCAAACAAGCCCACCAAGTTTAAAAGCTATTTGATCATAAAGGTGTCCTGCAGAGTGTGCCAAAGGGAAATATAGATGCATAACTGCATTAAGTTTATTTAAGATCGTTGCCAACGGCAACATCTTTTGACGGAAATGGAAGAAAATCGATAGCTCCCATCTAGAGGACGCCCCAAACAAGTATACCAAGTTTTAATGTGATCCAATCATAAATGTACCCTATAGGGTGTGCCAAAGGAATATACTGTAGCCTGACTAAATTATGTTCAAAGTCTGTTGTCAGTGGCAACATTTCTGACAGAAATGGAAGAAAATCGATAGCTCCCATCTAGAGGTCACCCCAAGCAAGCATACCAAGTTTCAAAGATCTGAGCATAAATGTGACCTGTGCAGTGTGTCGAAGGAAATATGTATGTATGGATGCATATATGCCGATGGAATAAGTGAAAGCAATAGCTCAGCTTAACTTTGTCAAGTTGAGCTAAAAAATTAACTTTCTAATTGTACACTTGTCTACAAGAAAAACCAGTTTAACTGAATGTACCCTTTCCACCATAATATGTGTACGGTCTGTGCAACAGTCAGAAGACAGACACACCTTTAATTGCACTCTTAGTAGAGGGAGAAAATTCATCGATGAGAATTTCCTGTACAAATAATTTGGCGTTTACAAATTATGTGAAAATAACAGAGTTATTCAATTAGGCAATGTCAAATTAAGTAGAACTCACAGAAAAAAAATAATCTTTATTCATACAAAGATGGCGAACAAGAAAATGCTTACTTCTCTATTTTCTTTCTCCATGGATGACTTTTCATCTTTCAATACAGATTCTTTGTCTTCTTCTTTCTGTAAACACATCAAATCAAAATAGTACAGTACTTATGCATAAAGGCAGCACATAAATTGCTTATCTTACTCCACTCTCTCCCAATGAGAAAAGTATTAATAATCCATCCGGACTTATTTCACAAAACAATGGAAATGAATTATCAGTCACTTTATCAGCGTATGAATGTAGGATTGGCATGTTGAGTTGTAATAAGTGCATCACATTTCATACAAAACTTATCACACCCATCCCATATTCATACTTCCATAAAATGACATATAATTCATTTCAATTGTTATAATTTAATCCAGAGTGTCTGCTTGTACTATAATGTACCATAATGCAACCAAATTCCCCATCATTTATATCATTGCAGACATATCAACTTTTGTGCACATGACAGTTCTATTATATTCTGCAATTGGCTAATACAGGCATCTTAAATACAAAAAAGAAAAATCAGTGTTTTCAACCCACCTGAATACCAACTGACAATCCACCTGCAGCAATTACAGTTTAATTGCACCATTGGACACACCCAGAATTTTTTTGCCAAAAGGGGGAGATAGAGCAAAAAAATTTATTCCTGAGTAATGAAACAAGAGGCCCCGGGGGGTGGGGCGGGGTGGGGGGCTTAGGGCGCTCACCTGACATGGTAGTCTAAATATCAAACCAGGGACTTGACTTGAATAAGCTGCATACGTCCCTCCTAAGAAAAGCATACATATACCAACTAGATGAAGCGATTGTGCCCACACAATACACAGGATTTTCCTTCTATCTTCAGTTCCTGCACTTTTACGTCCCAAAATTGAGATGAACGCAAAAAAAAAAAGATTTTTTTAATTTTTGTTAGGAAATCTTCGAAGTCCCAAACAAAATATTTTTAAAAAATCGTGACATCGACACCGTAGCTGCGACGGGTGGTGCAATCTCACAAAATTCTATGTTCATCAAGGGCCATAACTCCAGGAAAAATATTTGGAACAACACATGCACTGAACAGTGGCTATACATCAATAAGATACACTTACATGCCAAATATACAGTCATTCCATCAAGTATTTCAAAAGTTATTGAGTTTTGAAACTCGGTCACAGACACACCGACCGACAGATCAAGGGCCATAACTCCAAGAAAAATATTTGGAACAACACATGCAGTGAACAGTGGCTAGACATCAATAAGATACAGTCACATGCCAAAAATAAAGTCATTCCATCAAGTATTTCAAAAGTTATTGAGTTTTGAAACTCGTTGGTCACAGACAGACCGACCGACTGACAGACCGACCGACAGACAGACCGACATTGCCACTTATAGAGCTGCTAGTCGCAGCTAAAAACAAAAAAATTAACTTCCGGATTTTGGTCCAAAATTTCTAAGTCTGGACCGGGACCCCATATTTTCAGCCTAAATATGAACCCAGGGATTTGTCTTGAACAAACTTGAATCTCACCTCCCTAAGCATGCTGCATACCAAATAACAAAAGATTCCTATTGGTAGATCTGAAGAAGAAGATTTTTAAAGAAAATTCCTCATACTGTACTAATTTAAACATTTGGGCTCCCATACAGAGCCCAAATATGGACCCAGGGAATTGATTTCAATAAACATGTGAAACAATCTTCCAAAGATGTTATATGTGAAATTTGAAAGCTTTTGGAGCAGTGGTTTTGGGAGAAAAATAGTGTTAAATGTTTTTCCCATTACCCAGTGTTAACAAATGCTGACTCAGCACTTTATCAAAGTCCCAAAAAAGTAACCCATGATAAAACCGATAGCAATTTTTTTTTACCATTCCATTCTGTTGGTCCTAAGGAAGCTTCACACTAAATAAGAATTCTCAGTGCCATGTCATTTTGGAGATATGGGCGTTTTAATTTTTTTCTATTTTTAGCTCCTCCGGTTCCCATGGGGCAACAGGAAAAAAAATTTGGGCATAAATTTAAGTACTTATGACCCAATAAGCCCTCATATCAAATTTGGTTCAAATCTGCCTCTCGGTTTGGAAAATAGAAATTTTGGGCTTGGAGAAAATTCTTGCCTCTCGCAGAACAAAGGCAGATATTGCCCGTCAAACTTCTCTTGAAGAAACTTGAGTCAACACCTCAAATGGAAGCTGCATACCAAATATCAAGTCTCTGCTACAGTTGGTTCATGAGAAGAAGATTTTTAAAAATTTTGTCCCCACCCCCCTCCTCAATATGAGCAGAAACCCAATTTGAAGGATAACCCAAATGCCCCTATATAACTGCTACTCATGTGAATTTTCATTGAACTGCAGCCAATGGCTTGGGAGAAAATGATCCAAACACCACCTTCACGACAGACAAAAAGTGAACAGAAAAGCTGACCCTGACTTTTAGTCAGGTGAGCTAAAAACTCACTTAGACCAATCATATGCAAGAAAATCAGATAACACTATAAATGAAAGTGTCAATGACACTGTAGCTCAACTTGGTTAAGACATGTACATGTAAAGTATGTGACACAGCAATGACACACATCTAAGTAATGACTTGATAACAAACGTACATGTAAAGTATTATAAAGGTCTCTACATAAATACTGACCGTAGCCTGTAACCAATAAAAACAAGAGGCCCCAAGGGGCCTGAGTGCGCTCACCTGACATGGTAGCCTAAATATCAACCCAGAGAATTGATTTCAACAAGTTGCATCTGCTCCTCCTAAGAAAAGCTTATACCAAATATCCAAAGATTCTGACCAGTGGATCTAAAAAAAAAAGAAGATTTTTAAAGAATATTCCTCATATTGGACTAAGTTATAATTCAGGCTCCTACAGGGACTTGGCTTTAACAAACTTGAACCTCACCCCCCTAAGGATGCTGCACACCAAATATCAAAACATTCCGACTGCTGGATCTGAAGAAGAAGATTTTTACAGAAAATTCCTCATTTTGAACTAAGTTATAATTCAAGCTCCTACAGTGAGTCCAAATATGGACCTAGAGACTTGGCTTGAACAAACTTGAATCTCACCCCCCTAAGCATGGTGCATACCCAATGTCAAAAGATTCTGCCTGCTGGATCTTGAGAAGAAGATTTTCAAAGAAATTTGCCTGAAATGCACTAAGTTCGAATTCAAGCTTCTATAGTGAGCCCAAATATGAACCTAGGGAGCCGATTTGAACAAACTTGAATCAGATCCCCTCCACAATGTTGCATACCAAATATCAAAAGATTCTGCCTGCTGAATCTGGAGAAGAAGATTTTTTAAGAAATTTGCCTGAAATGCACTAAGTCCGAATTCGAGCTTCTATAGTGAGCGCAAATATGAATCCAGGGGGCCATTTTGAACAAACTTGAATCAGATCCACCCCACAATATTGCATGCCGAATATCAAAAGATTCTGCCTGCTGGATCTGGAGAAGAAGATTTTTTAAGAAATTTGCCTGAAATGCACTAAGTTCGAATTCGGGCTTCTATAGTGAGCCCAAATATGAATCCAAGGGGCCAATTTGAACAAACTTGAATCAGATCCAGCCCACAATGTTGTTGCATACCAAATATCAAAAGATTCTGCCTGCTCGATCTGGAGAAGAAGATTTTTTAAGAAATTTGCCTGAAATGCACTAAGTTCGAAATCGGGCTCCTATACTAAGCCCAAATATAAAACCCAGGGGGCCGATTTGAACAAACTTGAATCAGATCCACCCTACAATGTTGCATACCAAATATCAAAAGATTCTGCCTGCTGGATCTGGAGAAGAAGATTTTTTAATCTTTTTCCCATTGCCTACAAGTGTTAAAAAGTGCTGACTCAGCACTTTTTCAAAAGTCCTGAAAAAAGCACCTTGTGATCAAACCGATAGGGATTTTTTTTAACCATTCTATTCTACTGGATAAAAGTAAGCTTTATACAAAATAAGAATTCTCTGTGCCGTGTAGTTTTGGAGATATGGCAGTTTTAAGGTTTTTCCTATTTTTAGCTCCCGAGGTTCCCAAGGGGCAATGAGAAAATTTTTTTTTGTATCAATCAACTACTTATGACCCATTATCATCTCATGTCAAATTTGGTTCAAATCGACCTGACGGTTCTGAAAATAGAAATTTTAGGCGTGGCCAAAATTTTTGCCCCTCCCGTAACGAAGGCAAATAATGCCCGACAAACTTCTCTTGAACAAACTTGAGTCTACACCTCAAAAGGAAGCTGCATACCAAATATCAAGTCTCTGCTATTGCTGGTTCTTGAGAAGAAGATTTTTTAAGAATTGGCGCATTTTTGCCCCATCCCTCTGCTCAATAAGAGCTGAAACCTAATTTGACAAAAAATCAAAATACCCTTATATAACCCCTACTCACATGAAATTTCATTAATATGCGGCCAGTGGTTTGGGAGAAAAAGGCCCAAACACCACCTTCACGACGGACGACGGACGAAAAGTGATCAGAATAGCTCACCCTTACTTTCAGTCAGGTGAGCTAATAAACAGGTAAAGTATTGTAATGGTGGGTGACAGTTAGATGCTAAACTAGAAAAGAAATCTTCATGGGGTTAATGTTACATTGGGGATCCATGTATGGTGCACGATAAGCCAAATGTTAGCAACTGTTTTGGTCTGTTTGATTCAAACCCTTCTAAGGTTGATTCATACCAATTAATAAATATTTGTCCAATCCTTCTTAAAATATAGGTATTTGAATTTTTTATCTTTAGCTCATAGGGTTCCCACAGGTGAGGATGTTTTATTTTCTCATTGTAAATAAAATTTGGGTTGTGCTAATAATGTTTACCCTCCCCAAACACCACCAAATATTAACACAGGAACTTGGCTTCAACACATTTGAATATACACATCCTAGGGATGCTGAATTCAAGAAACATTATTTTGTCTGGTGTTTTTGGAAAAGATTTTTAATTATCTCCCTTTTTGAGTCCTCAAGTGGGTCTGACTAAACCTCAAAATATTTGTTTTCATAGCACAGTGATAACAAAGGCACCCAATAAATTTATAGCAAACATTACTGACATAAAAAATCTTCTTTCCAGGTAATGTACAAAAATAGGCCGATGAAATCGTCAGATGTGTACCCATATGCGCAATTAGTAGAAAGCTGTATGACGGAGGGCCACCACGGATGCTGACATAATGTACACCATACAAGGGATGGTTACATATAGAAATGGATTGGAGGAGTGTCTAATTTGATGGATAAAGGGTTAATATCTCCGGATCAAATTATCAGATTTACATAAAAAACTATACAGCACAGCATATCAGTAACCTGAATAAATATATAAAGTAACATGACAAGCGGATTGATATTTTTTGAGTTATCTCATGCCAAAGGGATTGGAGGAATTTTCAATTTGAAGGATAAAGGGGGTTAATATCTCTGGATTAAATTATCAGATTTCCACCAAAAACTATACAGCTCAGCACATCAGTAACCTGAACACAAATATAAAGTAACTTGACAATCCAAGCAATATTTTTCAAGTTATCGAATGCCAAAGGGATTGGAGGAATTTTCAATTTGTAGGATAAAGGGTTAATATCTCAGGATTAAATTATCAGATTTACACCAAAAACTATACAGCTCGGCACATCAGTAACCTGAACACAAATATAAAGTAACTTGACAATCCAAGCAATATTTTTCAAGTTATCGAATGCCAAAGGGATTGGAGGAATTTTCAATTTGAAGGATAAAGGGTTAATATCTCAACATCAAATCATCAGATTTACACCAAAAACTACACAGCTCGGCACATCAGTAACCTGAACACAAATATAAAGTAACTTGACAATCCAAGCAATATTTTTCAAGTTATCGAATGCCAAAGGGATTGGAGGAATTTTCAATTTGTAGGATAAAGGGTTAATATCTCAGGATTAAATTATCAGATTTACACCAAAAACTAAACAGCTCGGCACATCAGTAACCTGAACACAAATATAAAGTAACTTGACAATCCAAGCAATATTTTTCAAGTTTTCGAATGCCAAAGAGATTGGAGGAATTTTCAATTTGAAGGATAAAGGGTTAATATCTCGGGATCAAATCATCAGATTTACACCAAAAACTATACAGCACGGCAAATCAGTAACCTGAACACAAATATAAAGTAACTAGACAATCCAAGCAATATTTTTCAAGTTATCGAATGCCAAAGGGATTGGAGGAATTTTCAATTTGAAGGATAAAGGGTTAATATCTCAGGATCAAATTATCTGATTTACACCAAAAACTATACAGCTTGGCACATCAGTAACCTGAACACAAATATAAAGTAACTTGACAATCCAAGCAATATTTTTCAAGTTATCGAATGACAAAGAAATGGATACAGATGCCGGATGGACAGACGGACGGACGGACAAAGGATGGACGAACGACGGATGGTCACCCCGGATACCGGCATTATGTGTACCATACATAGTATGGGTACACATAAAAAATGTAATACACAGAATTCCTGTAAATATGACTGCCAACAGTCATTTTGAATTTTTGGCCAAGCCCCAAAGCACTCGTTACCATCCCATGATGATAACAAATTAGTCCTAGAAGTTCTGTACAAAAAACTGATTGCACCTAATTTCAGTATAAAATGGCCATCGGCAGCCGTCTCGAATTCCGGACCGCACCCCAAAAAACTCGTTCTCATCCCAAGGTGATAACTAAGGTACCCAAGATGTTTTGTGAAGATAGGTTCATAAATACAGCCTCTAGTCTGAGCCGTATTAACATGTGCACTTACTGTGTATAAGTAGCACTGAATAAATCAAAGTTCATCTAATTTGCATAATTTTGCACCAGAAAAAAACATGTATTGTATGTGATGTATTCCATGTTACTAAACATTAATTCAAAAATTTATTCAAATCAGAACCTTCACATAGAAGTTCTGTACAAAAAACTGATTGTACCTAATTTCGGTACAAAATAGCTGCTGGCAGCCATCTTGAATTTCTGACCACACCCAAAAACAGTTGTTCTCATCCCAAGGTGATAACAAATGTACCAAAGAAGTTTCGTGAAGATCGATTCATAAATACAGCCTCTAGCCCGAGCTGTATTGACATGTGCACTTACTGTGTATAAGTGGCACTGAACAAAGAAAGTTCATCTAATTTGCATAATTTCTGAACGAGAAAAAACCCTGTATTATATGTGATGTATGCCATGTTACTAAACATTCATACATAAATGTATTCAAATCAGAACTTTCATGCAGAAGTTCTTAAAAAAAACTGATTGCACTAATTTCGGTACAAAATGGCTACCTGCAGCCATCTTGAATGTTGGACTGCACCCAGAAACACTCGTTCTCGTCCCAAGGTGATAACAAAGGTACCCAGGAAGTTTTGTGAAGATCGGTTCATAAACACACCCCCTAGTCTGAGCCGTATTGACATGTGTACTTATTGTGTATAAGTAACACTGAATAAATCAAAGTCCATCTAATTTGCATAATTCCTGCACAAGAAAAAAACCTGTATTATATGTGATGTATTCAACGTAACTAAACATTCATACAAAAATTTATTCAAATCAGAACTTTCATACAGAAGTTCTGTACAAAAAACTGATTGCACTAATTTTGGTACAAAATGGCTGCTGGCAGCCATCTTGAATTTTGGACTGCACCCAGAAACACTCGTTCTCGTCCCAAGGTGATAACAAAGGTACCCAGGAAGTTTTGTGAAGATCGGTTCATAAATACAGCCCCTAGTCTGAGCCGTATTGACATGTGTACTTATTGTGTATAAGTTGCACTGAATAAATCAAAGTCCATCTAATTTGCATAATTTCTGCACAAGAAAAAAACCTGTATTATATGTGATGTATTCCATGTTACTAAACATTCATACAAAAATATATTCAAATCAGAACTTTCATATAGAAGTTCTGTACAAAAAACTGATTGCACTAATTCGGTACAAAATGGCTGCTGGTGGCCATCTTGAATTTTGGACCGCACCCCAAAACACTCGTTCTTGACCAACGGTGATAACAAAGGTACCCAAGAAGTTTCGTAAAGATCAGTTCATAAATATGGCCTCTAGCCCGGCCATACTGAATTGTTCACAGACGGACAGACGTCCAGACGGGCCATGGCATAACCTCAAATTTGAGTATGTCAAAGTTGAGCTAAAAATTACATTCTAACCCACTGAAATCAAAAGTTATCAAAGATCAAATTAAGGCCCCACCAAGAAGATCTTCTGTTTCTCAGGCCAATTTTTGTAAAATTGCATGTGGGCGGGCGGTTTTTGTATTTTATTTTTATCCCCGCATTTGAAAAATTGCGAGGATATATTGGTTGTCTCCGTCCGTCCGTACGTCTGGGAATGGTTTCCGGCGAAAAACTCCTAGGGGTTTCAATTCAAAACATTGAAAGTGTGTTCATGTTCATTCATAGGGTCTGTAGATGTGCATAAAGGTTTTGGATTTTTGATTCGGCCCTGGGGGGCATAAGGGGCACCACTTTTGTCGTTAGAGGAATGATTTCCGGCGAAAAAGTCCTAGGGGTTTCAATTCGAAACATTGAAAGTGTGTTCATGTTCATTCATAGGGTCTGTAGATGTGCATGAAGGTTTTGGATTTTTGATTCGGCCCCGAGGGGCGCAAGGGGCACCAGTTTTGTCGTTAGAGGAATGGTTTCCGGCGAAAAACTGCTAGGAGTTTCAATTCGAAACACTGAAAGTGTGTTCATGTTCATTAGTAGGGTCTGTAGATGTGCATAAAGGTTTTGGATTTTTGATTTGGCCCCGAGGGGCGTAAGGAGCACCATTTTTTGTCGTTAGAGGAATGGTTTCCGGAGAAAAACTCCTAGGGGTTTCAATTCAAAACACTAAAAGTGTGTTCATGTTAATCAATAGGGTCTGTAGATGTGCATAAATGTTTTGGATTTTTGATTTGGCCCTCGGAGGTGTAAGGGGCACCATTTTTGTCGTTAGAGGAATGGTTTCTGGAGAAAAACTCCTAGGGGTTTCAATTCGAAACACTAAAAGTATGTTCATGTTAATCAATAGGGTCTACAATGTAGATGTGCATAAAGGTTTTGGATTTTTGATTCGGCCCCGAGGGGCGCAAGGGCACCATTTTTGTCGTTAGAGGAATGGTTTCTGGAGAAAAACTCCTAGGGGTTTCAATTCGAAACACTAAAAGTGTGTTCATGTTAATCAATAGGGTCTGTAGATGTGCATAAAGGTTTTGGATTTTGGATTTGGCCCTCGGGGGCGTAAGGGGCACCGCTTTTGTCGTTAGAAGAATGGTTTCCGGAGAAAAACTCCTAGGGGTTTCAATTCGAAACATTGAAAGTGTGTTCATGTTCATTCATAGGGTCTGTAGATGTGCGTAAAGATTTTGGATTTTTGATTCGGCCCCGACAATAATCACAAATGCGAATGCAGGGATATACTATAGTGTGCACACAAATGACACCCCTCTAGTTTATTTTTGTAATTATTTCTTTGCCATCAAAAGTTCATGTTCTTGGTTTGCTTTGTGTTTTACGTCTTATAATCTACAGAATAGCATGGGTGGTGGTTATCTTGTCCCTCGAGTGCAAGAGGCTTTGCAATGCTAAAGCACTGCAAAGCCTTGTTGCATTCATGGGACAAATTTATCAATTTCATTAACTTGGTTAAAATATTAGACATAAACCATTTAATTTTTATTTTTTCAAGTTTGAATTGGTTATCAAAAGAGAGCAAGCGGCAGCCAAAAGAACCATGCGGGAGGGCCTGAGAAACAGGTTTTTAACCTTTTTAGGCCGGATCAAAATATTTACTAATCTGATTAACCCTTTACCTAACACAAACGGAAAACAACATTTGCAAAATGATTCTTGAATAAGTAAATATTTTCATTTTTTGCCTAAAAAATATTCCCTATGATCACTCACTGGAGTGAGCTCAACAATGTCATTCCTGTGACAGGTCATAAGCTATGTTTTTGAAGCAAAAACAAGAAGAATGTTACGAAGGTAACACATGCCCCCCTCCCCCCCTGTGACCTTCACCTTGCAGATGCGGCGGAAATTATTATACGCGACACTCCTTCTGACTGTCCTTAACATTTGTAAAAAGCTTGACACATCCTCCCATTGCCCTTTATAATTGTGTGAAGTTTGATGAATGTGGCCCTAACAGTTTTCGAGTTACTGATTCAGACACACACACACACTTCAATCACCATATGCCACCCAACCAAAGTCGGGGGGGGGGGGGGGGGGGGTGGGGGGGGGGGTGGGGTGGGGGGGGCATTAAAAAATAATACAATTAAAACTGACTTTTGTGAACAGCACTGCCAGTTTTGAGCATTCTGTTGGGTAGAAGGTTAAATAAAGGTGTAGGTAAGTTTTGGCACATTTTCGGTTGTTGTTTCCATGGCAACACAACGATCGACGAAAATTTCGGATCAGATTGTTTCTTATTATTCTTCTTATTCTTCTGCCGTTTTTTTTTTTGTCGGCGAATAATCTCAGAAACTATACATAGCAAAATTATGAAATTTGGACAGGTGAACAAGCTCAAAGTTCCATATGACCACGGCTAGGTGATTTTCGGTGAATTTCGTTGGTAACCATGGAAACTCCAAAGGTATGTGGTTTGGGAATACATTAAAAATGTCTAAACCCATTTGAACTCTTTTATGAAAAGTGTAGGAGGTGTTAGAAAAATGATGGGTCTCCATGACGACGGAAAAAATTTTTTTTACAGGGTCGCAGAATCAAGGTGAAAACGAGGCTCGAAGTTCAGGTTTGAAAAAAACCCTACTTTCTAAGCACATTTTTCTTAATAATTCTGCAGCCGATAGGTCCAGAGGGCTGAAATTGACAAAAGTTGTGAAACAAGGGAATGTACATATTTTCGGTCAAAAATGTTTTTTCTGCATTTATTATCATGCATTTCAGAACGAGACTAATTTTCAAAAAAGTGCCAAGTTAAGGCATCTGGCACCACATGTTAATAACTATTCAAGCTAGCCAGCTGAAATTTTGGATGGTAGAATGTACGACAACCAAAATTTTTCGATAAATTTTCGCCGAAATTTACACATAATGCTGGCATCCGGGGTGGCCCTCCGTTGTTCGTCTATCCTTTGTCCGTCCATCCGTCCGCACACACAAATGACTATTTATGTGGCTACAAGTTAGTAAAACAGGATACTTATGTGGTTAAAGTATGTTACGTGACTAGCCACGTAACAGAATCTCTAATTGTGGGGGTGGGGGTTTGGATAAATGTAGAGTAGGGTCAGGGCATTCCTGTAGAGCGTTCCTGCCCTGTTGGGCAAGCCAAAGGAATATACTGATGCCTGACTAAACTTAGTTCAAAGATCGTTGCCAGTGGCAACATTTTTTGACGGACAGAATTGGACGAAAATCGATAGCTCCCATCTAGAGGTCACCCCAAACAAGCAGGCCAGGTTTCAAAGCAATCCAAACATAAATGTGCCCTGTAGGATGTGCCAACGGGAAGAATTGAGGTTTGACTAAATTAAGTTCTAAGAATGTTGGCCGTTGCAACATTTTTCGACGGAAATGGAAGAAAATCAATAGCTCTCATCCGGAGGTCTCTCCAAACAAGCATACCAGATTTCAAAGCAATCTGATCATAAATGTGCCCTGTAGGGTCTGCCAAAGGGAAATACTGAGGTCTGACTAAACTAAGTTCTAAGAATGTTCACCGTGGTAACATTTTTTGATGGAAATAGAAAAAAATCGATAGCTCCCATCTAGAGGTTATCCCAAACACGCATACCAGGTATCAAACCAATCCAATCATAAATGTGCCCTGTGAGGTGTGCCAAAGGGAAATATTGTGGTCTGACTAAACTAAGTTCTAAGAACGTTGGCCGCGGCAACATTTTTTGACAGAAATTGAAGAAAATCACTAGCTCCAATCTAGAGGTCACCCCAAAGTTTCAAAGCGATCTGATCATAAAGGCGACCTGTGAGATGTGCCAAAGGAAATTGTGGACGTACGTACTAATGTACGTACGTCGCCAACGGATGAGAAGTGATGGCAATGGCCCAGCTTGATTTTGTCAAGTTGAGTTAAAAATCCACCCCTCCCCCCCATTTTTTGATGGAATCTTCTTCAAAAACAAGAGGGGAGCGCTCTGGAATCAGTAAAATCAGTACCAAATAATATATATTCGTCGAACAGGCACCCAGATATTAATTATTATTAATAAATTGGTGCTTAATGCCAGTTCCAAAGCTAAGGTTATCGCGGTGATCTTGGTAATTAATAGCGCCCACTTGTAACGTATACCGGAGTCGGCATATGTAGATAGGTCGAAAACCGGTGATATAATATGTACAACATACACATTTCCAAAAGAATCACAATGGACGATCTCTGGAGAGTAAACACACTTCCGAGGTAACCCACAGACGACCCTGTTCAGGTGTACAATAAATTCCAATAAATAACACTCCCAGATGTGTTCTATCCGATATCTGTGCTCCCAGACATGTGCAAATATACGAGAATGCATACAAATTATATTCGATTGGGTACCAAAATTTATAGAAACATGGGACTAAGAAATGGAACGAGCTATGATTAACACACCCCCCCTGAAATAATTCATTGTTTTGAAGATAAAGCATCTGCCTAATAGTACACTTATTATGCACGCGAGCATTGAAATCCCGCATGTAATCATCTGAATACCAGTTAACTGACTTGACAGCCATACAGGTACACAAAGGCTAGCAATTGATTGATGATGAATCATATGCTCGTATATGACATATAAACGAACAACCACAGGAAACAAACCAACTAAAAAGTGGATGTGACCATGAGGCCGTCACAGAACACGACCCATCTGCCAATCGAGAAGTCATGAAATGCATGTAAATACTTAAATGCATACAAGGCTTACAGGTGGAAAACTACGTCTTGCCCGGTAATCGCCTCTTAATACATTGGCAGTGGGGAGGGAGGGAGGGGGAGATTCGAAATCATATCTTACTTGAATCGTTCTTGTATTAGTCATCAAATAGTATAGGAACCGCAAGGCTTTCTCACGTCTGACCGACTCCATAATGCCACTAAGGGCGGAGAAGGATGCGATGAACAAATATACCGTATTAACATAATAACTCACACCAAACCATACCGGTTTGAAGAGAATAACCTCTTCTAACAAACAGTAACATGTCCGATAGGACAACTAACTCAGCCTAGCTAAAGCAGCTAAAGGTCTTCCTGTACGTGGAGACCATTAAAAGCTGATACCTGAGGCCCTAGAAGCTCACTAGGGAGACTTACAATGCTAGCCATAGCTTGTAAGTCTTCATCTTCGTGAAGACAGATATATCGATGTAAGTTGCGACCCTGAAGGCTCACTTAATGGAGACTTACAATTATCGTCGCGCAAGTTAGGGAATGAAGAGCCGTTATATAAACAGCCCTGAATTCCCAAAGAGGCCACAGTTTCAAGAGATAATAAATTCAGTTATGCCACTGCATAATACTGAAAAAATCTCACTCACGATTTTAGCTAGGTTACTATGGTGTAATAATAAGACTCAAGTCTATGACACCTAGGAAAAACAAACTGAAAAGCACAGTATCTTTTTTGGTTTTTATTCCCAAAAGACAACAGTCAGAGCCTAACCCAAGAGACCGCTGTAACTGTACAGAAGGCTACTATGACATTCACAATGACATAATTGTCTTGACGCCAAGGCATATCTCAGCCTATCTATGCACTATCCATCCAGATTCAGGACCAGAAACAGGTGATAATAAAAAACTGGAGAATAATTTCGATGACGTCTAATGCTTTTCTTCAATAGGAAAGCTTATTTCTCCAAAAGGAAAGCCTCTCTTGGAAGAGTTGTCTAACAAGTATTCTTGTAAGTGGAGCTTGCTCAGGCCGATAGCCGCAGGCCTGTCAAGACTACATTCTCATCCACTGATCTTCCGCAATTTATCCACTTTTTGCAAGGTTGATAACCTACCGCCAAGTGGAAAGCAACTGAAATCTAGTCTCGACGACCTCAATTGTTCCCTTCAATATGAGAGCCTTTACCTCCACTAGGAGCAATTCTCTTTGAAAGGAACTTCTGTGATTAATGTCCAGTTTCTCATGAAGTTGATAACCTTCTGTCAACTGGCAAGCAATAGAGGTCATGTCCATCACCTGTACAACTAACAATGGTTACGGGAAGAGAAACTACATCCTCACCGCGAAGAAGCTTGTCTCGTCGACCTCAACTGTTCCATTCAATAAGAGAGTCTTTACCTCCACTAGAAGCAATTCTCTTAGAAAGGAACTTCTGTGATTAATGTCCAGTTTCTCGTGAAGATGATAACCTTCCATTAATCATAAGCTTAGGAGGGTGGGGGGGGGGGGGGGGGGGATGTCCGATCCATAGCCTTGATCAGATCTATGCCTCTTTCCCGAGTCGCTAAAATGACGACTTCCAGAGTAAATATAAGAGGGTTATTGTACCCCTGCAAGACATTCTCATGATGCGTTCTTAGAAGCAGAACGGCCTATATTCCCCAGTCTGCTGAAGTGTGTTGATGAGTCACCGACTTCAATAGCAGAGCACTGGAAGCTTTCTTGTAGCCTGCTCATATATTAACGCAAGCTTGTCGTCAAATATTATATTTAAGGTGACCGGAGTGACTCAGAGAGAGCTTTTCACCTTGTCATCTTTTAGTTATGATGACGCAAGGGCAGCATCACGTCTTACCAACTCCAAATTCACTGGTCGTGCGGAGATGTACGTGGAAGACACGACTGCCCTGGAAAGAACTCTTAGCGAGGAACCACGTCCTCATATTTCTTTCCATTGAGACATTGCGCCATAGCTCTGGTACGGTGATCTGCTTAGGACATTGCACCCAGATTTGCTCTTTTCAATGAAACAGCACATTCCATCATTTCCGAGCATATATTAAATGATGCAGGTAGGGACATATTTTCATCCCCGGCCTGCTCATCTAAACGCAGACTTATATTCAGATGGAACAATATTCTCAAGAGCTTAAGACTTTTCATTGTCTTAACAAGAGCACCGCATAGCGGGACAATATACGCCCATTTTGTATTTTTGAAGGGTTGGGGTAAGGATGGGGGTGAGGGTGAAAATTGTTTGGAACAACCCCATATTCGAACATGACCTGTATTTTGTTGTGATTAAACAACATACCAAGTTTGGAACCAATCGGAAAACAAATAATAAAAGTTATCATCCGGAAACCAAATATTTGATGCATTCTATGTCCAACAAGGTCCATAATTCAGGGGAACTTCGAAGTTCGAACTGACCCCCATATTCGAACTTGACCTGTTTTTTGTTTTGATTAAACCACATAACAAGTTTAGGAGTCATTTGAAAAAAAAATACTAAAGTTATCATCTGGAAACCAAATGTTGACGAACGGACAGACCGGCAGATGGACAAATGGATGGACAAATGGACAGACAGACAGACTGATTCCATAATTCGACGGTTTTTCAACAGACGTATAATAAAAAATCAGTTAGGCCATACTAAAGTTATAATCCGGAAAACACAAAATGCACAAATTCAAGAGGAACAACTCTGGAAAGGTACATGCAATTTTGGCCGAAAGTGAACTTGAGCTGTGCTTTGTGGTCATAAACAAAATCTGAGAATTTGAAACAAATTAGTCAAGGCAAACTAAAGTTATCATCCAGAAACCACACAATTCACAAATTTGCAATCATTCAAGGGGAATAACTATGGAACGGTACATGCGATTATGGCCAAAGGTGAACTTGAGCTGTGCTTTGTGGTCAAAAACAAAATCTGAGAATTCGAAAAAGATCGGTCAAGGCAAACTGAAGTTATCATCCGAAAACCACAAAATCCACAAATTTGCAATCATTTAAGGGGAATAACTCTGGAAAGGTATATCCGATTGTGGTCAAAAGTGAGCTTGAGCTGTATTTTGTGGTCAAAAATAAAAAACTGAAAATTTGAAATAGATCGGTCAAGGCAAACTAAAGTTATCATTCGGAAACGAAAAGTTGGGCTAAATTCCCATAAATAAAGGGCCATAACTCTACTGCAAATGGGCCACTAGAAACGGAAATCGAACCCATCCTGTATTTTGTCATACTAAATCCACATGCCAATTTTAACTCAGCTCAAACCATTACAACTAAAGTTATCGTCCGGAAACGAAATGTGTCCATGGACGGACAGACAGACAGACGGGTGGAGAGACCATTCACATAATACGTCCCGTTTTTGAAACGGGTGTATAAAATCAACATCTGAAAAATTTGGTGTCAATCCGTCAAGGCGTTCGGCTTTAAATGAACGGAAACCAATTTTTTTTTTAAAATTGTGTTTTCAAAGGGCCATAACTCTGCAGCGGATGGACTGAGAAACACCAATATCGAACTTGACCTGTATTTTATTGCTACAAACAACATCTGAAAGTTTGATGTCGATCCGTCAAGGCGTTCGACTTTAAATGAAGGGAAACCAATTTTTTTCGAAAGATTGTGTTTTCAAAGAGCCATAACTCTGCCGTGGATGGAATGAGAAACACCAATATCGAACTTGACCTGAATTTCATTGCTAAAAACAACATCTGCAAAATCTGGTGTCAATCCGTCAAGGCATTCAGCTTTAAATGAACGGAAACCAATTTTTTTAGAAAAATTGTGTTTTCAAAGGGCCATATCTCTGCAGCAGATGGACTGAGAAACACCAATATCGAACTTGACCTGTATTTTAATGCTAAAAACAACTTCTGAAAGTTTGATGTCGATCCGTCAAGGCATTTGACTTTAAATGAACGGAAACCAAATTGTTTACGGATGGACAGACGGACAGACTGATAACATAATACGACCGTTTTTTAAACGGGCGTATAAAAATGCCCTTCTGTAAGAGATGGAGACTCACACCCCGTATCCCTCTCAAAAATCCAAATGTTCCATCTGCAAATACGGTCAACTCCATCTGACTGAGCGGATGACTGGACCAATGTCAAACGGTAGTACCAGTCTCAAACGACTAGCTATCAACCCGAACCTGCGAAGTCAAATAGCTAGTCTGTGGTCAACGTGCTTCATTAATGAAGCAAGGGAAGATGCCATAGCTGCCACCGAATCCGGCTGCATTGTGGAAGGAGCATTCCGAACCACAAGCGTGAACGGGCGTCCCAACACACTAAAGTTTCTCACACCAAAAACAGTCGACCACGACTGCTGATGGAAAGGAAAAGGTTCTCCAGCTCGCAATTTGCTCCAGACCTCACCGAGCGTTCTGTTAGAAACTTGTAGGCATTTATCCCATATCGTGCATATCCATGGAAGAAGAGGAAGCTGCAACCACAGCCGACCCAGGCTGAAGTGTGGAAGAAGAATCCTGACTCATCACATAGGACGGATGCTCCTCCTCATTGAAGTTTCTTACAACACAAAACTGTCGTCCCCGACTGTTAACGGGATGAAAAAACGCTTTGCACTCGCGATCTGTTCCCAGATGTCGCAGAGTATGCCACTTAGAAACTTCTAGACTAATCCTTTTTTGTGCGCTTCCATGTAAGCAGAAGAAGCTATAACTGCCATCAGCCCCGGCTGCAGTGTGGAAGGAACATTCAACGCATGTTCCAAATCAATATGGTTTCTCACAACGGACATAGTCGACCCCCACCTGTTAACGGTAGGGAGAGGGTTCTCCAAACGGAGATCTGACCCCAGATCTAGCCAAGCGTCCCATAGAGAAACTTCTGGATTATTCTACATGCACAATTGACCGGACCAACCCAGCAACGTCCAACAGCTCAACACTGGAGTCGGCTCTTGCATTAGCTGGGATGTTGCTGCCCCTGGGATGAAGATCCGGAGATAGATCTCTTCTCCGAATGTTCCGTTTGTCGAAGCCTTGGTCGGTCCGACTTTAGGGGCAAAGAATGGCTCCATCTTCGCGCAGATGACTGAATATCTGAAGTCAGGTAGCTAGTCTGCGGTCGTGTGTGCTTTAATAACATAGTGGCTGCAGACTAGACGGAGCATCCCGAGCAGCGGGCTGACGTATGCTCCGTCTCGTGCAAGTTTCTCATAACATTTGGCTCCAAATGTTGTTGGGTTAGAAAGGGTCCTCTCCCGCTCACGGTCTCATCGACCTCGCCGAGCCTCCCAACAAGAAAACTTGATTTTGGCTTGTGGTGTGAAAAATGTAGCGGAGGAAGTCATGACTGAAGCCGACCCCAGCTGCAGACTAGACAGAGCGTCCCGTGCAGTGGGCGGACATATGCTCCGGCTCGTGCAAGTTTCTCCTAACAACATTTGGCGCCAAATGTTGTTAGGTTAGAGAGGAGTTTATCCTGCTCGAGGTCTATTAGACCTCGCCGAGCCTTCCAACAAGAAACTTGCTGACTTCCTCCCTATTTCCGTCGTCACCGGGTGAGTTTATTTATATTTAAGTGCTCGCTCTACCCATATCTACACTTCCTTCAACCACAATGGACTTAGCCAGTGTCACGGCTCCTACGGATGGAGATTAAGAACCCTAACTAGAGGCCTTATCCCTTGCATAGCATGAGCTCTGCAGCTAACGGCGGTAGCACACTTGGATGGGTGTCACAATATCATCACCATGTTCATGTTCCTCTGAAATAGGAACTGAAAAAATGAATTATAACGCGGTGAGGGGCCTGGCCTCAGAACCTCGCCACCAACAACGTACCACGACATCCCAGTGAACACAAGTATGACAAGAGTCAGCAGGAGTGCATCGACTAACTCCACAACAAAATATATAATTAAGATACATGAATAATAGCAATCAAAATTAAATTCAAAATATTTAGAATTTTTTTTTGAAAAATGCCTATGTTCCCAAAGGGAACATTAAGAGCCAAGGGCATCCCGATAGAGCCTAAGTGTGGACAAAATTCTAATTTATTGAGCTACACTACCGGAATAATAATCAATGTATCCTACAGTAATTCTACAGTAAAAGAATATAAAATACTACCTATATATGAGGACATTGTCAATGTAAACAACTTCAATGAAAAAAATGGAAACAATACATCAGGCATCCAAAAGGACCCAAAGTCAGAAACCAATTTAAGTACTACCAGATGCAGAGCTAGATCTTCATATGAAGAATGAAAGTATCAATGACACTGTAGCTCAACTTGTCAAGACAAAGACATGCACATGTATAGTATGTGACACAGCAATGACAAACATCTAGGTAATGACCTGATAACAAAGGTACATATAAAGTATTGTAATGGTCTGTACATAAATACTGAGCGTTGCCTGTAACAAATGTATAGGTAAAGTATTGTAAAGGTGGGTGACAGTCAGATGCTAAACTAGAAAAGAAATCTTTGAGTCCCAGAGTGGGTCTGACTGAACCCCAAAATATTTGTTCTCATAGCACAGTGATAACAAAGGCACCCCAAAACACACTCGTTCCTGTCCCAAGGTGAAAACAAAGGTACCCAAGAAGTTTTGTGAAGATCAATTCATAAATACGAGCTGTATAGAACTTGTGACAAAAAACTGATTGGACCTAATTTTGGTACAAAATGGCCACTGGCAGCCATCTTGAATTTTGGACCGTACCCAGAAACACTCATTCTCGTCCCAAGGTGATAACAAAGGTACCCAAGAAGTTTTGTGAAGATCGGTTCATAAATACAGCCTCTACCCTGAGCCGTATTGACATGTGTGCTCACACTGTGCAAGTAGCACTGAATAAGTTAAAGTTCATCTAATTTGCATAATTTCTGCACGAAAAAAAAACCCCTTAGAATATTTGATGTATTCCATGTTACTAAACATTCATACAAAAATTTATTCAAATCAGAACTTTCATACAGAAGTTCTGTACAAAAGACTGATTGCACTAATTTTGGTACAAAATGGCTGCTGGTGGCCATCTTGAATTTCGGACCACACCCAAAAACACTCGCTCTCATCCCATGGTGATAACAAAGGTACCCAACAAGGTTCGTAAAGATTGGTTCATAAATATGGCCTCTAGTCTGAGCTGTATAGAAGTTGTGTAAAAAAAACTGATTAGACCTAATTTCGGTACAAAATGGCCACTGGCAGCCATCTTGAATTTTAGACCGCACCCAGAAACACTTGTTCTCGTCCCAAGGTGATAACAAAGGTACCCAAGACATTTCATGAAGATCAGTTCATAAATACAGACTCAAGTCTGAGCCGTATTGACATGTGTACTTAATGTGTGTAAGTCGCACTGAAATATCAAAGTTCATCTAATTTGCATAATTTCTGCACGAGAAAAAACCCCGTATTATATGTGATGTATCCCATGGTACTAAACATTCACACAGAAAATTATTCAAATCAGCACTTTCATATAGAAGTTCTGTGCAAAAATCTGATTGCACCTAATTTTGTACAAAATGGCTGCCATCGGCCATATTGAATTTCGGACCGAACCCAAAAACACTCGTTCTCATCCCACGGTGATACCAAAGGTACCCAAGAAGTTTCGTAAAGATCGGTTCATAAATACGGCCTCTAGCCCGAGCCGTATTGGCATTTGCACTTACAGTGCTGAAATTAATACCAAAAAACATCAAAATTAGTCTAATTTGCACAATTTACGCACGAGAAAAAACCCCGTATTATATGTGATGTACCCCATGGTATTAAACATTCATACAAAAAATTATTCAAATCAGAGCTTTCATATGGAAGTTCTGTACAAAAAACAGATTTCTGCATCATCGGTACAAAATGGTAGCTGGCAGCCATCTTGAATTTTGGACCGCACCCAAAAACACTCGTTCTCGTCCCACGGTCATAACAAAGGTACCCAAGAAGTTTCGTAAAGATCGGTTCATAAATACGACCTCTAGCCCGAGCCATAGCCAATTGTTGACGTACGGACAGACGGACAGACAGACGGACAGACGGACGGACGGACGACGGGCCATGACAATAGCTCAAATTTGACTTCGTCAAAGTTGAGCTAAAAAACGATGCATCGGATAGAAGATGCAAGGCTAAATGACCTAACACCCCTAGGGTGAGGACGTAACCATGTGGAAAAACAGAATATTCTGAAATACATGTTAAACTCCCAAGAAATTTAATAAAAAAATTTCAAGAAAAAAAAAAGACAAAAAGCTTAAGAGTTTAACAGGAAGGGTTCATAGAAGGATAGGGAAGGAATACTTAACAAACAGTGGAATAATCATTAGCAAAAATTATGACGTCAGACCCGAAATTGGGAAACATGAAATAATTTTATAATTATTATAAAGTTACAGCTCTGAACGTCTAAAACCACTGTTGAACACTTCCATCATCCAAAAACAGCCTTGGATCAACCGATTCTTACACTGATTTGTGTCTGGCATCCTCAAATGAAAGTGTCAATGACACACACTGTAGCTTAACTTGTGTGTTGTGTTTGATGAAAAGGATAATGTTCAATGTTTATGAAAGGATTATGAAATAAGACAAGAATTGTGATAATTGGGAATATGTTCATTTCTGTTCCCTGTGTGCTATGTTTATGATAATGAAAGTGTCAATGACACTGTAGCTCAACTTGTCAAGACAAAGACATGTACATGTATAGTATGTGACACAGCAATGACAAACATCTAGGTAATGACCTGATAACAAAGGTACATATAAAGTATTGTAATGGTCTGTACATAAATACTGAGCGTTGCCTGTAACAAATGTATAGGTAAAGTATTGTAAAGGTGGGTGACAGTCAGATGCTAAACTAGAAAAGAAATCTTTGAGTCCCAGAGTGGGTCTGACTGAACCCCAAAATATTTGTTCTCATAGCACAGTGATAACAAAGGCACCCCAAAACACACTCATTCCTGTCCCAAGGTGAAAACAAAGGTACCCAAGAAGTTTCGTGAAGATCAGTTCACAAATATGAGCTGTGTAGAAGTTGTGACAAAAAACTGATTGGACATAATTTCGGTACAAAATGGCCACTGGCAGCCATCTTGAATTTTGGGCCGCGCCCAGAAACTCTCATTCTCGTCCCAAGGTGATAACAAAGGTACCCAAGAAGTTTTGTGAAGATCGGTTCATAAATACAGCCTCTAGCCCGAGCGTATTGACATGTGCACTTACAGAGTATAAGTAGCACTGAATAAATCAAAGTTCATCTAATTTGCATAATTTCTGCACGAGAAAAAAACCCGTACTATATGTGATGTATTCCATGTTACTAAACATTCATACAAAAATTTATTCAAATCAGAACTTTCATACAGAAGTTCTGTACAAAAGACTGATTGCACTAATTTTGGTACAAAATGGCTGCTGGTGGCCACCTTGAATTTCGGACCACACCCAAAAACACTCGTTCTCATCCCACGGTAATAACAAAGGTATCCAAGAAGTTTCGTAAAGATCGGTTCATAAATATGGCATCTAGCCTGAGCCGTATAGAAGTTGTGTACAAAAAACTGATTAGACCTAATTTCGATACAAAATGGCCACTGGCAGCCATCTTGAATTTTGGACCGCACCCAGAAACACTCGTTCCTGTCCCAAGGTGATAACAAAGGTACCCAAGACGTTTCGTGAAGATCGGTTCATAAATACAGACTCTAGCCCGAGCCGTATTGACATGTGTACTTACTGTGTGTAAGCAGCACTGAAAAAATCAAAGTTCATCTAATTTGCATAATTTCTGCACGAGAAAAAAACCCGTATTATATGTGATGTATCCCATGGTACTAAACATTCACACAAAAAATTATTCAAATCAGTGCTTTCATATGGAAGTTCTGTGCAAAAATCTGATTGCACCAAATTTCGTACAAAATGGCTGCCATCGGCCATCTTGAATTTCGGACCGGACCCCAAAACACTCGTTCTCGTCCCACGGTGATAACAAAGGTACCCAAGAAGTTTTGTAAAGATCGGTTCATAAATACGGCCTCTAGCCCGAGCCGTATTGGCATTTGCACTTCCAGTGCTGAAAGTAACACCAAAAAACATCAAAGTTAGTCTAATTTGCATAATTTACGCACGAGAAAAAACCCCGTATTATATGTGATGTATCCCATGGTACTAAACATTCATACAAAAAATTATTCAAATCAGAGCTTTCATATGGAAGTTCTGTACAAAAAACCGATTTCTGCATCGTCGGTACAAAATGGCACCTGGCAGCCATCTTGAATTTCGGACCGCACCCAAAAACACTCGTTCTCGTCCCACAGTCATAACAAAGGTACCCAAGAAGTTCCGTAAAGATCGGTTCATAAATACGGCCTCTAGCCCGAGCCATAGCAGCTTGGCACTTACAGTAACACTAAATAAATCAAAGTCAGTCTAATTTGCATAATTTACGCACGAGAAAAAAACCCGTATTATATGTGATGTATCCCAAGGTACTAAACATTTATACAAAACTTTATTCAAATCAGAACTTTCATACAGAAGTTCTGTACAAAAAACTGATTTTTGCATCATCGGTACAAAATGGCCGCTGGCAGCCATCTTGAATTTCGGACCACACCTAAAAACACTCGTTCCCGTCCCAGGGTCTTAACAAAGGTACACAAGAAGTTTCGTAAAGATCGGTTCATAAATACGACCTCTAGCCCGAGCCATAGCCAATTGTTGACGTACGGACAGACGGACGGACGGACGGACGGACGGACGGACGGACGGACGGATGGACGGATGGACGGACGGACGGATGGACGACGGGCCATGACAATAGCTCAAATTTGACTTCGTCAAAGTTGAGCTAAAAATAATATGAGGTGTACACTGTACTAAAGAGCTGAGGGGTGGGTTAATATGACCTCACAGTTAATGTATGTGGCCTTCACAGTTAACGTATATATCAACGAAAGTTACCAAGTTACAGTGAAATTATTCCAAAACGAGTCATCCTATCAAGTTACATTAAAATCCCCTCATAAATATGGCCTGTAGACTGTGCTAAAGGTTTTCGGGCTTCGGGCCCCTGTAGCCATCAGTTTCCCAATTGCGACCAAAGGGGACGTTCTCATATAGACATTATATGAAGTCAACCTACCAAGTTACAATGAAAGCCCTTAATAAATATGACCTGTAGACAGTGCAAAAGGTTTTCGGGCACCTTTAGCAGTGAAAGTTGCCCAATCATGTCCAAAAGGGGACGTTCTCATCTAGACATTATATGAAGTCAACCTACCAAGTTACAATGAAATCCCTTCATAAATATGACCTGTAGACTGTGCTCAAGGTTTTTGGGCTTCGGGCACTTGTAGCCATCACAGCTGACCAATCACGACCAAAAGGGGATGTCATCATCTAGGCATTATATGGAGTCAACCTAATAGGTTACAATGAAATCCTTCCATAAATATGACCTTTCACCTATACTAAAGGTTTTTGGGCTCGGGCACCCATCAAGGCTGAATGATCGCGATCAAAATGGGATGTTCTCATCTAGACATTATTTGGAGTCATCCTACCAAGTTACAATGAAATCCCCTCATAAATATGACCTGTAGACTGTGCTAAAGGTTTTCGGGCTTTGGGCACCTTTAGCCATCACAGTAGCCCAATCATGTCCAAAAGGGGGCGTTCTCATCTAGACATTATATGAAGTTAACCTACCAAGTTACAATGAAATTCCTTCATAAATATGACCTGCAGACTGTGCTAAAAGTTTTCGGGCTTCGGGCTCGGGCAGCCATCATGGTTGAATGATCGCAACCAAAGGGGACAATCTCATCTGGGCATCATCTGGAGTGATCCTGCGAAGTTACAATGAAATCCCTTCATAAATATGACCTGTAGACTGTGCTCAAGGTTTTCGGGCTTCGGGCACCTGTAGCCATCACAGTTGACCAATCACGACCAAAAGGGGATGTCATCATCTAGGCATTATATGGAGTCAACCTAACAGGTTACAACGAAATCCTTCTATAAATATAACCTTTTGCCTATGCTAAAGGTTTTGGGGCTCGGGCACCCATCAAGGCTGAATGATCACGGCCAAAATGGGACGTTCTCATCTAAACATTATTTGGAGTCATCCTACCAAGTTACAATGAAATCCCTTCATAAATATGACCTGTAGACAGTGCAAAAGGTTTTCGGGCTTCGGGCACCTTTAGCCATCAAAGTTGCCCAATCATGTCCAAAAGGGGACGTTCTCATCTAGACATTATATGAAGTTAACCTACCAAGTTACAATGAAATCCCTTCATAAATATGACCTGTAGACTGTGCTTAAGGTTTTCGGGCTTCGGGCTTCGGGCTCGGGCAGCCATCATGGTTGAATGATCGCAACCAAAGGGGACAATCTCATCTGGGCATCATCTGGAGTGATCCTGCGAAGTTACAATGAAATCCCTTCATAAATATGACCTGTAGACTGTGCTCAAGGTTTTCGGGCTTCGGGCACCTGTAGCCATCACAGTTGACCAATCACGACCAAAAGGGGATGTCATCATCTAGGCATTATATGGAGTCAACCTAACAGGTTACAATGAAATCCTTCTGTAAATATAACCTTTTGCCTATGCTAAAGGTATTTGGGCTCGGGCACCCATCAAGGCTGAATGATCATGGCCAAAATGGGACGTTCTCATTTAGAGATTATTTGGAGTCATCCTACCAAGTTACAATGAAATCCCCTCATAAATATGACCTGTAGACTGTGCTAAAGGTTTTTGGGCTTCGGGCACCTTTAGCCGTCACAGTAGCCCAATCATGTCCAAAAGGGGACGTTCTCATCTAGACATTATATGAAGTTAACCTTCCAAGTTACAATGAAATCCCTTCATAAATATGACCTCTAGACTGTGCTAAAGGTTTTCGGGCTTTGGGCCCCTGTAGCCGTCACAGTTGCCCAATCATGCCCAAAAGGTGACTTTCTCATCTAGACATTGTATGAAGTCAACCCACCAAGTTACAATGAAATTCCTCAATAAATATGACCTGTAGACTGTGCTAAAGGTTTTCGGGTTTTGGGCTCGGGCAGTCGTCATGGTTGGCAGATCATGCCCAAATGGGGAAATTCTCATCTAGACATCATAAGGAGTCATCCTACCAAGTTGCAATGAAATCCCTCCACATTAAACATGACCTGCAGACTCTAAAAGTTTTTGGGTTTCGGGCTTGGGCAGCCATCACGGTTGATAGATCATGCCCAAAAGGGGACGTTCTCATCTAGGCATTATACAGAGGCATCCTACCAATTTACAATGAAATCCCTTCATAAATACGACCTGTAGACTGTGCTAATGGTTTTCGGGTTTTGGGCTCGGGCAGCCATACCGGTTGCCCGATCGCGACCAAACGGGGACGTTCTCATCCAGACATGACCCCAAACCTGCATATGAAATTTCGTGACGATCAGACAAGAACTGCGGGGTGTAGCCCGTGCTAAAGGAAAATGTGAACAGATGTCACAGACTCACAGACTACCAGACTCACAGACTAACAGACTTCCGCACGCATGATGGCAATAGCTTATCTTGACTATGTCAAGTTAAGCTAAAAAGGAGATTTTAAAGCACAGATGTCAGTTCATTGTTGCTGACTTTAGGGCCAAACAAAAAATGATGTTAGCGCCAATTCCGGTCACTTCCTGACGGCTGTGCTTGCGCGGAGAGTAAAAGTATAGAGGACCAGATAGGACTTTTAATTTTTCAGATTTGAAAGCAAATTTTGGGGATTGGGGAGGGGTTCAAAATTTGTGTTTGGCCCTTGATAACTTTGAGTTTGCACCAGCTTGTCTGGGTCATTGGTTTATAGTATAAAAATATGTCAAAGCTAGAAAGTAAAACAATCATTCTGTTCTCATAAAAAATTCGGTCTCCAGTGACCGTTGGGAACGGCGAGCGATCGCGCCAGCGCACCATCGCGCACCACTTTTTCTTATACCGCGAGTAATTAGTTGCGCACGTTTATCTTCCGGTCGTGTTCAAAGCCTTTGTCGGAGAAGTGCAAAGTACAGAAGAACCTGTCATGAGCAGGGGTCAGCCGAGTGGGCGACTTGGGCGAAGAAGTCGCCTTGTCATTCCTCAAGTCGCCTTGGCTTACATTGGGGGCGAAATTCAAGTCGCCCTCCCAAACTTCCTTGGGAGACATGGCAGTTTACTGTATTTTCTTATAAAAATGTTTCATTTATTTTTTAAAAACACACGCTTCCGCAAAAAACAGTAAACACGGTTGCTGTTAAAGTCCGTCACACGGCTATGAAAATAGCCTAAACTAGCCCAATTTTATATTTCTGAAAAGAATTGCAATGGCGTAGTCGTTCGAACAATTCGCCCCAACTGATAGCAACCAGCACAAAATGGCTATTTAAAAACAAAGTACCAGACAACAACAAGACACGCATCGAGTTAATTAGAATTTATTAAAGTTAACCATCGTTTCAAAACGAAAAAATGTATTGGAGACAGTTCGTCCATATCGAAATTACTTGCGGTTACGCTCTGTTCCACTGAAAATTTGGCTGCATTGAAATTCGCCCCGCAATTTGCATTGAATGTTTTTCTTTGAAAACTTGTGAAGTTTGTTGGAAGGGGGTTAAATGTAATAAGGCTACAATAGAAATCACAGGTATTTGGATGGATAAGAATGGCAGACCTTCAAAGCACCAATCGCACGTGTCAGTGAAAGATGGTTGGCAGAAATTGTCAGTTTTCTGAACAGTGTATTATTAGTTTTCCCAGCGCAGCCGGGAAGGGAGACAACTGAAATGTTTTGTCATTTACCAAAGAAATTAATTAACTCAAATTGTTAATAACGCTTAATTTACGAAGGATATCGAAAACTTTTTTAACTACGCTTTTCAACTCAGTTAGGGTATTCAGAAACCATGAATGACCCAGCTTCTTATATGAACTTGAAATTTATTTTAAACACTTTAAATATTTTTTTAAAAAGAATATACCTTCTGTTACAGAGAAGAACACGCTCACCATGGGTCATACTAAATTTCAAATCCACATCGTTGAGGCAAATACAAAATCAACTGCACGGTAACCTTAGTCATCACTGTTAGGCAAAGAGTTAGGGGGTATTCAGAAACCATGAACGACACAGTTTTTTGTAGGGTGGGGTGGGGGATTTTAACCTACATTCTGTTATGTAACCATATTGACTTAGTTTTGTGTGTGTTTGTATAAACTTTTATTTATTTTTTTCTCCACAATTGTGTCCTCTATGTTAATTTATTTTGTCACGATGTCATATACGTTTTATGTTTTTTTTTCGGATTTCTCCTTCATGTCCACTGACTTCTCCCTCCTGGGTCCTGACTTCTCCCTAAAGTCTCTGAAGGGAGAAGTCACTTCTCCCTAAAATCAGCTGCCAGGCTGACCCCTGGTCATGAGCGACCACCCTTGGGACTTGCCAAAAATGGTCGTTAAAGACAGGTGGTCGCTGACGATAGGTTTGCTGAGAAGGGGTGCATTTCGAGTTTCGCTTTCACGATGCTTGAAGAGAGAAACGAAATGCGCCGATACTGGCGATAGCATACTTTAACCCCTCCACACAATCACATCTAAAAAGAATTACCGAATGTGAAGACGTTTCGGCCCAATTTCTAAGATGTTTTGGCCTCTTAGGGCCGAAACGTCTCAAGGCCGAAACGTCATAAAACCAATTATTTTGGAAATCGCGCGTTATTAGACCTACTGATTTCTCAACAGCAATCACCACCAATCCTCGTTATTCCACCTGGGGGCAAATTGGCCCGAGGCATTATTTTAAAAATCACTCTCCTAAAATTTTTCACTCTCGTAAAATCTAAAAGTGGAGAGTGAATTTCCACTCTCCTGCTCTCCCGCTCCCAACGGTCACTGGGTCACATGATTTATTCAGCATTATCTTGAAGCGATTTAAAATGACCAAAAAAAAACTACAGTTCTTGCTGAATGTAATTACCACCCTTAATAAAGTGCTTGACCGGAGACACAATACTGGTCTTTGAAGTTCAGAACGGAAGATTCAAGCTATTGGTTAACAGTGTGTTGTGAGAAAAGATTATGGAAATAATGTTTAGACACCGTAATCCAAGTATTGCATCAGCCATCAATAATTTCTTTAAATTCCCAAGTTTAAGCACTCACAAAAGTTGAATGATTAGATGTAATCATATTATTATGAACATAAATATAACACATATAAGGAAAATATGAAAAATAATTAAAAGGATATAAGATTTGGGGTTTCTAACTGATCAGGCAGAACAAAGAATTTAAATTGTTGCTGAAGAAACAACAGGCATTCCCATATTTGTATCCCGAAGAAAATAGATTGTACTATATTGCTGTACTTACATCACTGCCAATGAACTGTGAAGGTGGTCTTTTCTTTGGACCTTTCGCTCTGTTCGCTGTTAGATGAATTAATTTCTCCGATGACTGTACATTATCAAGATTCACTTCTGAGGAAAAGAGCATTAGAGCACATAATTAGTTTGTAAAATTGTTTTAAAATTTGAAACAACAATCATCTAAGTAGTGAGGATTCTATTATAGAAATGCATTTATATGACAGTTTTCTTTAAACAAACCAGATGCTCATGTGAGCCTGAAGTGCTCACTTGGATCAAACCGTCTTGAAGGAAACAATAGTGGGTTAGAGAGGGATGGGGAGCAAAATGGAAAAAAAAGTATATTAGCATTATGGAATAAAAAAAATGATTGCAAAAAGGAAGTGTCACATTGTACATGAGTGCATATTGCATTGACTGTCACCCAAAACACTGATAAAAATGTGTATTTTCAACATCTAACCTCCATCTCCCACCCCAGCATACACCCTACATTTGGCTTACAATTATGTTAAATACGGACAAAAGAGTTTCAAAACATTTGGCCTTTTGGTTTCAGAGAAGATTTTTTGAAATCCATCAATCAGAATCAAAGAATGCCTCTGGCGGCCAAGTTTTCCATCCGACAGGAACAAAACGAGGATTGTTTGTAGAGTATCTTCCATAGACCAAGTTTGGTTCTCATCGGCTCAGTAGGTCCAAAAAAAATGAAAATGTGATTTCCCATAGGGTTCCTATAGTAACAACAAGAGCTGGACTTTTGTCCGGTACATACCCCCACGTGGTGTACCGCCTAGTGTGGGCATACCTATGACTACCAAATATCATTTATGAATATTCTCATACGGACTGACGGACGGATGCACAGATGGATGAACACAATCCAGTATACCCCCCCCCCCCCTTCCATTTTCTTCGAATGTTTTCAACAATTTCTAAGTCAAAAGGTATGGTAAATTGTTTGGTGTTTGGAAGTTTTATGCAATGAGGCAGAAGCCTTTGTCATAGGCAAACTGCATGCCATATTTCACTGAAATCCGATAACCCTAATCCAGTATGCCCCCCCCCCCCATTTTCTTCGAAAGTTTTCAACAATTTCTAAGTCAAAAGGTATGGTAAATTGTTTGGTATTTGGAAGTTTTATGCAATGAGGCAGAAGCCTTTGTCATAAGCAAACTGCATGCCATATTTCACCCAAATCCGATAACCCATACCTGAGATACAGGCTGAACAGACAAATAATGTCTATTTCCTACAATTTCTAAGTCAAAAAAGGGGGATAACTCTAAAAAGGAGAATGTGAGAAATATCGTTGAATCCTTTTTTAAAGGCTATACCATAAGCAGTGTTCATGGCAAATTTCATTGCAATAGAACATTCGATACCTGAGATACAGGCTGAACAGACAAAATTTGGCTCGGACGGACACAATTTCTAAGTGAACAAGTAATTAAAAAAACAAATAACTAGTGTGGGCATACCTATGACCAACAAATATTATAAAAAATAATAATTTACTTAAGTTATGAATATTTTCGGACGGACTCACACACGGACGGACGGATGCACGGATGCATGTAATAATCCAGTATACCCCCATTTTCTTCGAAAGTGGGGGTATAATAAGCCCTAACTGTGGTCATCTTTGTAAACAACATCAAATGAGGATCGTCAGTAGTGGGTGTCCCAGTCATCAATAATGGGAAGTTTCAAAACATTTGGCGTTATAGTTTCAGAGAAGATTTTTCGAAATCCACCAATCAGAATCTAAGAATACCTCTGGCGACCAAATTTTTCAACTGATGGAAACAAAATGAGCATCGTTTGTAGAGGACCTCCAATAGACCATTACTGCCAAGTTTGGTTCAACATGGCTCAGTAGTTCCGGGGAAGAAGATGAAAATGTGATTTCCCATACGGTTTCTATGGTAGCTATAAGCTGCAATTGCAACCATGTTTGCAACCTGATCAACATTAAATGAGGATCATTGGTAGAGGGGGGGGGGGGGGGTCCAGTGTTTGAAGATGCAAAGTTTCAAAAACATTTGGTTTTTTAGTTTCAGAGGAGAAGATTTTTGAAAATCTACCAACCACACAAAGAATGCCTCTGGTGACCATGTTTTTCATTCGATGGGAACAAAATGGGAATCGTTTGTAGAGGACCTCCCATAGACCATTCCTGCCACGTTTGGTTCACAACGGCTCAGTGAAGATGAAAATGTGAAAAGTTTATGGACGATGACGGCCGCTAAGTCAAAAGCTCACATAGCCTTTTAGGCAAGGTGAGCTAACAAGGACATGATTAAGAATTTTTTTTTTATAAATCAGGGCTTTCTGGTTGTGTGTTCTCAACACCTACAAGTGGATGGAATCATTAATGAAAACTAAACATTGGTTTAAAAGGAAATTTGCTTTCTTACTGAATATCAAAAGATCAGATCTGCTTGGTAAATTTGAAGATGATGTAGAAGATCTTTGAAGAATATTCCTCATATAGCATCAAGGTAAAATTTTGGCTCCACAGGTTGTCCAACTAGAGGTACTGTGAGCAAGCTCACAAAGTGATACCCTCCGCGCCTGTCAGAACAGGATTATATTGCTTCATGCACATCTTCATATGGAGTTCTTCCATTGTGTAAAGTTTCATGAAAATTCTTCAAACGGACGGTTTAGGAGGAGTTGTGCTTATAAGGATGGACAGACAGACAGACAGATGGACAGATGGATGGACGGACGGACAGGGTGATTCCTATATACCCCTCCCCCCCCCCAAACTTTGTTTGCGGGGAGGAGGGGGGGGGGGGTATAAATATGAATCCAGGGACTTGCTTCAGACAAACATGAATCTGACCCCCAGAAGGATGCTATATACAAAATTTGAAAAGATTTTGCCTGGTAGAACCAAAGAAAAAGAGTTTTAAAAGAATTTTACTCATATTGCACAAGTGAATACTCAGCTTCCCATAAGCAGGGACCAGCCTAGGGGGCAATTTTTGGGAGACTTCAAGTCTCCCTCCAGAAAAAATGGGGAAACTGCAGAGTCATGTAGGGAGACTTCATAGGCAAGTGGGGAAAATTAAGAATATTCATGTACCCCCCCCCCCCCCCGCCCCTTCATAGTTTCAATTTGTGGTCCTCCATTAACGTCCAAATAATCCAGGTCCAGTTGTCTGTGATGCATCTGTGCCAGGTTAAAAAATCACAAAGTAATTATTGACTGAAAATCTCCTCACTGCTACCCTCTCCTTCATGACCCCTCCCCTCTTCTTCGTGCCAATCCTCCAGCACCCTCCTCTGGTTGCCTTTCACCAAAGTCTACTAAGCTAATAATTTCCCAAGTCTGAAAGTGTGAACAGGACCAGATGTAAGAAGGTTGCTTGGGAGGTACTTTGTTAGTTAATAAACAAAATATATTCTGGGGTCGAGTATTTTGTAAAAGAAATGTCATTCCGCATCGTTTTTATGGCATTCCGGTGTCATTCCACGTCATTTCCTGTCATTCCGGTGCTTAGGAGGACCCTTTTTCAAGATCGTCCACATGCACACTTGTGTCCTGTACAAAGCTTTTCTTGTCATCACTAAACTTTTTTTCATGTGTTTCAATTCCATTTGTGTTTTTCTGGGAATAGACAGCCCAACAGTTAACAGTCGTCAGCAAAACGAAATGAAAATACTGTGTTATAAAATACGTCCGTTGTGTATACATTTCTGGCATCCTAAGCGACGTAACCTACTTTCAAACTGGGTTATTTTGTTGAGTCGCGAAAGTCAACTATTTTCGTTTTGACACTTGAAGCTCCGACTGAAACGCAACAAAATAGAAATAAAAAAAATCCGCCGAAAGAGAGAATGGGCAATTCATTGTTGTGTGATTTCAAATAAATGGACGTTTATTTGACAAATTAAAATGCCCATTTATCACACTCGAGCACATTCGATTTTTGAAAATAATCGTTTTCATGTAAACCTCGCATCACTCAGTTCAGCCTTTCCTCATTTTGGCCAATTTTTAGAGGGCGACTTGTAATCGCCCCGACTATTTTTCTAGGCGACTTTGGGCTTAGAAGGGCGACATAATCGCCCTAGTCGCCCTCATGGCTGGTCCCTGCCCATAAGGAGCACAAATATGAACCCAGGGACTTGATTTAAAAAAGCTTGAATTTGAGGATCTATTTACCAAATAAGAAAAAGATTTTACCAATGGATCTAAAAATTTTGAAAGAATATTCCCCATATTGCACAAGTTAAAATTCAGCCTTCCATATGGAGCCCAAATGTGAGCCCATGGACTTACTTTTAACAAACTTGAAACTGGCCCCATTAAGGATGCTGAATTCCAAATTTCTGCAGACCTGAAGATTTTTAAAGAATATTCCTGAAACTGAACTAAGTTAAAATACAGGCTCCAATAGCAAGCCCAAATATGAACCCAGGCCAGGAACTTGCGTTGAACAAATTTGAATATGCCTCATCCCCCCACCCCCCAATTCCAAATCTTGAACTTGATACGAACAGACTTGAATTTTGTTCATGTAAGGATGCTGCATAACAAATATCAAAAGATTCTGACTGGTAGCTCTTTAGAAGATTTTTAAAGACTATTTCTCGTATTGCATTACATTCCCCCATCAGGATGTTCAAAGACTTGATTTGAACAAACTTGCATCTGATCCTCCTTAGGATGATGTATATAAAATATCAGAAGATTCTAACAGGTGAATCTGAAAATTTTTGTTAAAGAATTTTCCCCATATTGTACATGTATTACGTTAAAATTTGGGTTCCCCTGACTTGATTTGAACCTTGAATTAGATCCTCCTAAGGATGTTGTATACCAAATATCAGAAGATTCTGAATAGTTGTTTTAATGAAGATATTTTAAATTTAGAAAAGGTCTGACTCATAATTTTTTCCATTACTGCCTCCACAGACCCATCCCACCCCATATCGTAGTACCCCATTAATTTTTTTTTGCTCAACTGATTTTACTGGTCATAATGATGCACAAGGAATTACAGCCTCAGAGAGAAAAAAAAAAATCCAGCACTTTCAGGGACTTTTTCTTGGGAATTTTTCAGCTTTTTCCAAGACACTGAGTGAACTCATTTAAACTACATCTGATGTATGCATACATATATATACCAAGTTACCAACTTTTACTTGTTTCCAAACCATCATTGTCTTCACCTGAAATTTATCCTTGAGAAATTCTCTAGGAGAGCTTCCCAAGGATTAGTGCAGGTGCAGATACCATTTCAGTGAAGAAAAAAGGCAATTCACTCATCAAAATGGGCTTTAACAACACTTTCAACAACAAGGATCACACTGTGTCAGTTTGACGAATGTAAGAAGCTTAAGTACCCAGAGAGAAGCCAATGTGCACTGTGTGCAGCAGCAAGCAACTGTCAGACTGCCCAATGTACTAATTCTGCACAAGGAGAAGTAGCAGCTGTTGAAGGAAAGTGAATTATGAACATGCATTATGCCTTACTACACAGTGCCACCACCTGGTTTTTGGTCAGGATCAAACTGGCGACATATCAGTTTAGAGTCCAATGCTCTAACCATTGAGCCACCATGCTCGCAGCTTATTAAACATATACATCGATCACAAGGAGTTAACCACTGACATGAAAGTGTTTTAAGAACTTTCCAAAGCTTTTCCCAAGAAAGTCCAATTTTCAAGTACTTTGAAGGGCCTGAAATTTCAACTTAAAAATACAAACACCTTTCAGGGATCTGTACAAGCCCTGAAATTGATCAAAGTCTTAAACTTGAGATGTCTGTACCAATGGGACTTAGAAAAGACCCTGCATTCCATATCAAGTAGCTTGGTAAAATATTGCAGTAAAAAAAAGACAATAATTCCTGATATTTATTTATTGATGTTTAAGGTCACATATTTATGCACAATGGCTAATCATGACCGTGACAGTTTTATGGGTGGATGAAGCCGGAGTACTCGGAGAGAACCACCGAGCAACGACGAGCAGCTGCCAGCTCCCCAACATCG
Organism: Pictodentalium vernedei; assembly: GCA_031216915.1. Lineage (NCBI taxonomy): Eukaryota > Metazoa > Mollusca > Scaphopoda > Dentaliida > Dentaliidae > Pictodentalium > Pictodentalium vernedei. The sequence goes on along the minus strand of CM062296.1, from coordinate 305,691,700 downwards.
TAACTCCGCACTGCAGCACAGGCAGGGTTAGATTGGTTGAAGACATGCGTACCACTGACGTGCAGTACGCCTTAGTACACGGTGTCATTGTGCCCCCACGCGGGCAATGGAGATGAAGTGTCTTGCCCAAGGACACAATGCGGTTGTCGCAGGTGGAATTTGAACCGAGGACCGCTCGGCTTGCAACCTGCACCTCTACCTACTGAGCCACCGCGCTCTCAATTCCTGATAACTCTTCCAAAATGAGTCTAGCCAATATAAGAATCACAGGGACACAGGTTCATATCCTGGTTTTTATTTGTGCCAAGTTTTTAAAAACATGACCGAACAAGCACAGACAAAATGACAAAGATTGCAAAAATACTTAAAGTAAAAATGGCCAATAACTGTGCCAACAAGAAGAATGTTACTAAGGTAACACATGCCCCCCACCCCTGTGACCTTCACCTTGCAGATGAGGCAGAAACTATTATATGCGACACACCTTCTGACTGTCCTTAACATTTGTAAAAAGTTTAACAATTGTACTATGATTCATTTCCAAGTTATGGCTGAGATACAAATATTGACTGATTTTTAGTGTGACCTTAAAATGTGACCTTGACCTTAAAGGTATGAACCCGGCTATGGTGTGTGACACATCCTCCCATAGTCCTTTATAATTGTGTGAAGTTTGATGACTGTGGCCCTAACACTTTTCGAGTTATTGGCCCGGACACACACACGGACACACGCACACTTCAATCACTATATGCCACCCAACCCAAGTCAGGGGGCATAAAGATGAATCTGACAGATCTCATAAATCCAGGTACATAGGTTCCCATGCTGGTTAATCTCTGTTCTAGGTTTTAAAACAAGAGGACCCATGAGGCCTGAAACGCTCACCTTGAACAGAACCCGATATAAACATAATAAGCAATCAATCTCCATAAGATCCCCTTTCAATCCTTGAGCCCATAGGGAGTGACTAAAATAGTCCATGCATCACACCTTTTCTTCAGTTAATCATAATGTTAAAAGTGGAGCTCCCCTATGGAGGCCCTTAACACAACCTATGTGGATTAATCTTAGACACCTCTAGAGCGTACTTAAGAAACAAGAGGCCCCAGGGGGCCTGAGGGCGCTCACCTGACATGGTAGTCTAAATAGCAAACCAGGGACTTAATTTGAATAAGCTGCATGCACCCCTCCTAAGAAAAGCATATACCAACTAGATGAAGCAGCTGTGCCCACACAGTACACAGGATTTTTCCTTCTATTTTCAGTTCCTGCACTTTTACTCCCAAAATTGAGATAAACGCATAAAAACAGATTTTTTTTTATTTTTGTTTGGAAATTTTCGAAGTCCAAAAAAAATATTTTCAGCCTGAAATATTTTTTTCTTCTTAAAATTGACCAAAATGCATAAAAAACTAATTTCCGGTCTCACCCGGCTCCCAAATTTTCAGTGTAAAAAAAAAAAATTTTCTTGTCTTAAAATTGACTGAAATGCATAAAAAACAAAAAAAAAATTTCTGGTCCAAAATTTTCAAAGTCCCACCCAGACCTCAAATTTTCAGTGTAAAAAAAAAAAAAATTTTTTTGTCTTAAAATTGACCGAAACGCATATTAAAACCAAAAGACTAATTTCCGGATTTTGACCTCAAATTTTCAGTGTAAAAAAAGTAAAAAATTTTGTCTTAAAATTGACAGAAACAAATAAAAAACAAAAAAACTAATTTCCGGATTTTGGTCAAAAATTTTCAGTCCCACCCAGCCCCAAATTTTCAGTGTAAAAAAAAATATTTTTTTGGTCTTAAAATTGACCGAAACAAATAAACAAGAGGCCCCAAGGAGCCTTAATCGCTCACCGGCAAAGAAGTATTTGGGGGTCACATTCAGTTAGACATGGTTCATCAACACTACAAAGGAATGAAGTCATGAGAGACAAATTTTATGGAACTAGGGCGCTTGAACAAACTTGAATCTTACCCCCCTAAGGATGCTGCATACCAAATATCAAAAGCATTTATCTGCTGGATCTGAAGAAGAAGATTTTTAAAGAAAATTCCTCATTTTGAACTAAGTTATCATTCGGGCTCCCACAGTGAGCCCAAATATGAACCCCGGGACTTGGCTTGAACAAACTTGAATCTCACCCCCTAAGGATGCTGCATGCCAAATATCAAAACATTCCGACTGCTGAATCTGAAGAAGAAGATTTTTAAAGAAAAATTCCTCATATTGACTAAGTTATAATTCGGGCTCCCACAGGGAGCCCAAATATGGACCTAGGGACTTTGCTTTAACAAACTTGAATCTCACACCCCTAAGGATGCTACATACCACATATCAAAACATTCCGACTGCTGGATCTGAAGAAGAAGATTTTTTAAGAAAATTCCTCATTTTGAACTAAGTTACAATTCAAGCTCCCACAGTGAGTCCAAATATGAACCTAGCGACATGGCTTGAACAAACTTGAATCTCACCCCCCTAAGGATGCTGCATACCCAATATCAAAAGATTCTGCCTGCTGGATCTGGAGAAGAAGATTTTTAAAGAAATTTGCCTGAAATGCACTAAGTTCAAATTGGGCTCCTATACTGAGCCCAAATATGAACCCAGGGGTCAATATGAACAAACTTGAATCAGATCCACCCCACAATGTTGCATACCAAATATACCTACTGGATCTGAAGAAGATTTTTAAAGAAAATTCCTCATTTTGAACTAAGTTATAATTTGGGCGACAACAGTGAGCCCAAATATGAACCCAGGGACTTGGCTTGAACAAACTTGAATCTCACCCCCCTAAGCATGCTGCATACCCAATATCATATATACTGAGCCGAAATATGAACCCAGGGGTCCGATTTGAACAAACTTGAATCAGATCCATCCCACAATGTTGCATACCAAATATCAAAAGATTCTGCCTGCTGGATTTTGAGAAGAAGATTTTTTAAGAAATTTGATTGAAATGCACTAAGTTCGAATTTGGGCTTCCATAGTGAGCCCAAATATGAATCCAGGGGGCCGATTTGAACAAACTTAAATCAGACCCATACCAAGACGCTGCATACCAAGTATCCAAAGATTCCGCCCACTGGTTCTGGAGAAGATTTTGTAATAATTTTTCTATAATTCATATGGTGCTATCAGAGTTATGCCCCCTATGGAGCCCCAAGTGGGCATGTCCATTTCATTTGAACAAACTTGAATTGACAGATGGTAATGAACATCCATACTAAGTTTCAAGCAAATCGACCTAGCGGTTTCAGAGGAGAAGTTGTTTGAAAAATGTTCACGATGCCGGACGGACAATGACGGACGGCAAGTGATAAGTTTAGCTCCCTTCGGTGAGCTAAAAATGAAAGTGTCAATGACTCTATAGCTTAACTTGTGTGTTGTGTTTGATGAAAAGGATAATGTTCAATGTTTATGAAAAATTATGAAATAAGACAAGAAGTGATAAGTTTAGCTCCCTTCGGTGAGCTAAAAATGAAAGTGTCAATGACTCTATAGCTTCACTTGTGTGTTGTGTTTGATGAAAAGGATAATGTTCAATGTTTATGAAAAATTATGAAATAAGACAAGAACTGTGATAATTGGGAATATGTTCAATTCTGTTCCCTGTATGCTATGTTTTTGATAAAAATAATATGAGGTGTACACTGTACTAAAGAGCTGAGGGGTGGGTTAATATGACCTCACAGTTAATGTAATATGTGGGCCTCACAGTTAACGTATATTAATGAAATTTACCAAGTTACAGTGAAATTATTCCAAAACAAGAGGCCTCAGGGGCCTGAGGGCGCTCACCTGACATGGTAGTCTAAATATCAAACCAGGGACTTGACTTGAATAAGCTGCATACGCCCCTCCTAAGAAAAGCATATACCAACTAGATGAAGCGATTGTGCCCACACAATACACAGGATTTTCCTTCTATTTTCAGCTCCTGCACTTTTACGTCCCAAAATTGAGATAAATGCATAAAAAACAGATTTTTTTCCCAAACAAAACACTTTCAGCCTAAATTTTTTTTCTTCTTCTTAAAACGCATAAAAAACGATAAAACTAATTTCCGGATTTTGGTCCAAAATTTTCTAAGTCCCACCCGGACCCCAAATTTTCTGTGTAAAAAAAATAATTTTTTTTTTGTCTTAAAATTGACAGAAACGCATGAAAAACAAAAAAAAAATGTTCAGGATTCTGGTCCAAAATTTTCTAAGTCCCACCCGGACCCCAAATTTTCAGGGTAAAAAAAAAAAAAATTTTTTTCTCTTAAAATTGACCAAAACGCATAAAAAACCAAAAAAAAAATTTTTTTTCGGATTTTGGTCCAAAATTCCCACCTGGACCCCAAATTTTCAGGGAAAAAAAATTTTTTTTTTTTTTTGTCTTAAAATTGACAGAAAGGCATAAAAAACAAAAAAAAAAAAATTTCCGGATTTTGGTCCAAAATTTTCGAAGTCCCACCCGGACCCCAAATTTTCAGGGGGAAAAAATTTTTTTTTTTGTCTTAAAATTGAGAGAAATGCATAAAAAACCAAAAAAAAATTTTCAGGATTTTGGTCCAAAATTTTCCAAGTCCCACCCAGACCCCAAATTTTCAGGGAAAAAAAAAAAAATTTTCTCTTAAAATTGACCAAAACGCATAAAAAACAAAAAATGTTTTTTTTGGATTTTGGTCCAAAATTTTCGAAGTCCCACCCAGACCCCAAATTTTCAGGGGAAAAAAACATTTTTTTTTCCTCTTAAAACTGACCAAAACGCATAAAAAACAAAAAAAAAATTTTTTTTGCGGATTTTGGTCCAAAATTTTCTAAGTCCCACCTGGACCCCAAATTTTCAGGGGAAAATTTTTTTTTTTTTTTTTTTTTTTTTTTGTCTTAAAATTGACCAAAACGCATAAAAAACAAAAAGAAAATTTTTTTTTTGGATTTTGGTCCAAAATTTTCTAAGTCCCACCCAGACCCCAAATTTTCAGGGAAAAAAAAACATTTTTTTTTCCTCTTAAAATTGACCAAAATGCATAAAAAACAAAAAAAAATTTTTTTCGGATTTTGGTCCAAAATTTTCGAAGTCCCACCCGAACCCCAAATTTTCAGGGTAAAAAAAAAATTTTTTTTTGTCTTAAAATTGAGAGAAATGCATAAAAAACAAAAAAAAAAAATTCAGGATTTTGGTCCAAAATTTTCTAAGTCCCACCCAAACCCCAAATTTTCAGGGGAAAAAAACATTTTTTTTTTTCCTCTTAAAATTGACCAAAACGCATAAAAAACAAAAAAAATTTTTTTTTCGGATTTTGGTCCAAAATTTTCTAAGTCCCACCCGCACCCCAAATTTTCAGGGGAAATTTTTTTTTTTTTTTTTTGTCCTAAAATTAACCAAAACGCAGAAAAAACAAACAAATTTTTTTTCGGATTTTGGTCCAAAATTTCTAAGTCTGCAACGGGACCCCAAATTTTCAGCTTAAATATGAACCTAGGGACTTGGCTTCAACAAACTTGAATCTCACCCCCCTAAGGATGCTGCATACCAAATATCAAAACATTCTTATTGGTAGATCTGAAGAAGAAGATTTTTCAAAAATAATCCTCATACTGCACTAATTTAAACATTTGGGCTCCCATAGAGAGCCCAAATATCGACCCAGGCAATTGATTTCAATAAACATGTGAAACAATCTTCCAAAGATGTTATATGTGAAATTTCAAAGCTTTTGGAGCGGTGGTTTGGGAGAAAAGTAGTCTTATGTTTTTCCCATTACCCACAGTGTTAAAAAAATGCTGACTCAGCACTTTTTCAAAGTCCCCAAAAAGTACCCCATCATAAAACCGATGGCAATTTTTTTGGACCATTCCATTCTGTTGGTCCTAAGGAAGCTTCACAACACATAAGAATTCTCAGTGCCGTGTAGTTTTGGAGATATGGGCGTTTTCATTTTTTTAGCTCCTGTGATTCCCACGGGGCCATGGGAAAAAAAAATTCTGCATAAATTAGGTACTTATGACCCAATAAGCACTCACGTAAAATTTGGTTCAAATCGGCCTCGCGGTTTGGAAAATAGAAATTTGGGGTGGGGCCAAAATTTTTGCCCCTCCTTTAACATCGTCAAATATAGCCCCTCCAACTTCTCTTGAACAAACTTGAGTCTACACCTCAAAAGGAAGCTGCATACCAAATATGAAGTCTCTCCTATTGCTGGTCCTTGAGAAGAAGATTTTTTAAGAATTGGAGCATTTTTGCCCCATCCCTCTACTCAATATGAGCCGAAACCTAATTTGACAAAAAATCAAAATGCCCTTATATAACCCCTAATCACATGAAATTTCATTAATATGCGGCCAGTGGTTTGGGAGAAAAAGGCCCAAACACCACCTTCACGACGGACGAAAAGTGATCAGAATAGCTCACCCTGACTTTCAGTCAGGTGAGCTAACAAGTCACCTATCAAGTAAGGTTGAAATTCCTTCATAAATATGGCATGCAGACTATGCTAAACGTTTTGGGGCTTTGGGCCTCTGTAGCCATCAGTTTCCCAATTGCATCCAAGGGGGCTGTTCTCATCTGGACATTATATGAAGTCAACCTACCAAGTTACAATGAAATCCCTTCATACATATGACCTGAAGACTGTGCTAAAGGTTTTCGGACTTTGGGCTCGAGCAACCATCATGGTTGAATGATCGCAACCAAAAGGGGGCATTCTCATCTGGGCATCATCTGGATGATCCTACTAAGTTACAATGAAGTCACTTCATAAATATAAGGTTTTGGGGTTTTGGGCCCCTAAAGCCGTCACAGTTGACCAATCACGACCAAATGGGGATGTCATCATCTAGGCATTATATGGAGTCAAACTAACAGGTTACAATGAAATCCTTCCATAAATATGACCTATAGACTATGCTAAAGGTCTTTGAGCTTGGGCAGCCATAAAGGCTGAATGATCGCGACCAAAAGGGGATGTTCTCATCTGGACATTATTTGGAGTCATCATACCAAGCTACAATGAAACCCCTTCATAATTATGACCTGTAGACTGTTCTAAAAGTTTTCGGGCTTCGGGCCCCTGTAGCCGTCACAGTTGCCCAAGCATGTCCAAAAGAGGACATTCTCATCTAGACATTATATGAGGTCAACCTAGCAAGTTACAATGAAATCCCTTCATAAATATGACCTGTAGACTGTGCTAAAGTTTTTTGGGCTTCGGGCTCGGGAAGCCATCATGGTTTGGACTCGGGAAGCCATCATGGTTGAATGATCGCAACCAAAGGGGACAATCACATCTGGGCATTATCTGGAGTGATCCTACGAAGTTACAATGAAATCCCTTCATAAGTATGACCTGTAGACTGTGCTCAAGGTCTTCGGGCTTTGGGCACCTGTAACCATCGCAGTTGACCAATCATAACCAAAAGGGGATGTCATCATCTAGGCATTATATGGATCAACAGGTTACAATGAAATCCTTCCATAAATATGACTTTTTGCCTCTGCTAAAGGTTTTGGGGTTTTGGGCTTGGGTAGTCATCACGGTTGGCAGATCATGCCCAAATGGGGAAATTCTCATCTAGACATCATAAGGAGTCATCCTACCAAGTTACAATGAAATCCCTCCATATTAAACATGACCTACAAACTGTGCTAAAAGTTTTTGGGCTTGGGCAAAAGGGGACGTTCTCATCTAGGCATTATACAGAGGCATCCTACCAAGTTACAATGAAATCCCTTCATAAATATGACCTGTAGACTGTGCTAATGGTTTTCGGGTTTTGGGCTCGGGCAGCCATACCATTTGACCGACCGCGACCAAAAGGGGATGTTCTCATCTAGACATGACCCCCAAATCTGCATATAAAATTTTGTGACGATCAGACAAGAACTGCAGGGTGTAGCCTGTGCTAAAGAAAAATGTGAACAGACTCACATACTAACAGACTTCCACATGCGTGATGGCAATAGCTTATCTTGACTTTGTCAAGTTAAGCTAACAAAAATAAAATTTCCGGATTTTGGTCCAAAATTTTCGAAGAACCACCCGGACCCCAAATTTGCAGTGTAAAAAAAAAAAAATTGTTTGTCTTAAAATTGACCGAAACGCATAAAATACAAAAAAGCTAATTTCCGGATTTTGATCCAAAATTTTCTGTCCTCTCCGGACCTCAAATTTTCAATGTAAAAAAAACCAAACTTTTTTTGTCTTAAAATTGACCGAAACGCATATAAAATCAAAAAACTAATTTCTGGATTTTGGTCCAAAATTTCTCACCCAGACCTCAAATTTTCAGTGTAAAAAAAAAAAAATTTTGTCTTAAAATTGACCGAAACGCATATAAAACCAAAAAACTAATTTCTGGATTTTGGTCCAAAATTTCTCACCCAGACCTCAAATTTTCAGTGTAAAAAAAAAAAAAATTTGTCTTAAAATTGATCGAAACGCATAAAAAAAAAACAAAGAAAAAATGTCTGGATTTTGGTCCAAAATTTCTAAGTCTGCAACGGGACCCCAAATTTTCAGCCTAAATTTGAACCCAGGGACTTGGCTTGAACAAACTTGAATCTCACAGCCACAAGGATGCTGCATACCAAATATCAAAAGATTCTTACTGGTAGATCTAAAGAAGAAGATTTTTAAAAAAAATATTCCTCATACAATAATTTAAACATTTGGGCTCCCATGGAGAGCCCAAATATGGACCCAGGGAACTGATTTCAATACACATGTTCAACAATCTTCTAAAGATGTTATATGTGAAATTTGAAAGCTTTTGGAGCAGTGGTTTGGGAGAAAAGTAGTCATATGTTTTTCCCATTACCCACAGTGTTAAAAAATACTGACTCAGCACTTTTTCAAAGTCCCAGAAAAGTACCCCATGATACAAGCGATAGCAATTTTTTTTTATCATTCCATTCTGTTGGTCCTAAACAAGCTTCACACCAAATAAGAATTCTCAGTGATGTGTAGTTTTGGAGATATGGACGTTTTAAGTTTTTTCTATTTTTAGCTCCTGCAGTTCCCATGGGGCGGCGGGAAAAACAATTTTTGCATAAATTAAGTACTTATGACCCAATAAGCCCTCATATCGAATTTGGTCCAAATCTGCCTCTCGGTTTGGAAAATAGAAATTCTGGGAGGGGCAAATATTCTTGCCCCTCCCATTACGACGCCAAATATAGCCCCACAAACTTCTCTTAAACAAATCTGAGTATACACCTCAAAAGGAAGCTGCACACCAAATATCAAGTCTCTGCTACAGCTGGTTCATGAGAAGATGATTTTTTAAGATTTCAGCATACTTTTTGGGTGTGGCCCAACCAATGGGCGAGGCAACTTGATTTGAACAAAATTAAATTGCGATGTCATAACAAACTAGTATCTCAAATATTAATTAAATTGGTTCAGCAGTTTGTGAGGAGAAGACACAATCACCATGTTCATGGACGACGACGATCGGTGAGTGATAACTATAGCTCTCCTGACTGAAAGTCAAGTGAGCTAAAATTTTCTAATTCTTCAGCTACATGGCTCCTTATAAAATTAACTTGGAATTAAGTTTCTATTTTGAGCACACACTGTGTCCAACGATAGCTTGGGTTAATTTTTTCAAAAAATCAAATATCTGTTTCACATTTATGCTGCATATCAAATTTTATTAAACTAAGTTCTGAATAGTGAACTAGAGATGTTGTATACCAAATATGTAAAGATTCTGACTGGTGGATCTGAAGAAGATTTTTAAAGAAATTTCCTCATATTGCACTAAGTTAAAATTTGGGCTAGTACAGGGAGCCCAAATATTAACCTAGGTACCCGATTTGAACAAACTTGAATCTGACCTCCAAACATATGTTGTATACCAAATATGAAAGGATTCTGATTGGTGAATCTGAAGAAGAAAATTGAAAGAAAGTTCCTCATATTGTACTAAGATGATATTCAGACTACTATAGGGAGCCCAAATATTAACACAGATTTTGAACAAATTTGAATCTGAGCCCTAACTCTCCCCCCCCCCCCCCCCCCCCCCCCCCCCCCCAGAGATGTTGTATACCAAATATGAAAGCATTCTGACTGGTGCATCTGAAGAAGAAGATTTTTAAAGATTATCCCCCACATTGTACTAAGTTAAAATTTGGGCTTCTATAGGAAGCCCAAATATTACCCGAGGGACTTGATTTGAACTATCTTGAATCTGACCCTCATAACAATGATGTATGCCAAACATTATAAGATTCTGACTGGTGGTTCTGAAGAAGAAGATTTTTACAGATTTTTCCCCATATTACCCCAGCTTAAAAATTCAGGCTCCTGTATTGAGCTCAAATATACACCAAGGGGCTTCATTTTAACAAGCTTGTATCTGACCCCCCTATGAATGCGGTATACCAAATATCAAAAGATTCTGATTATTGGTTCAGGAGAAATTTTTTTTTTTTATTTTTTGTAAATATGCAGATGGCAATATATTTTTACCATTCAACCATTCAATTCTCAAGGTCCTAAGGATGCTTCATACCAGATATGTTCTCTGATGTGCGTGGTTTGGGAAATATAGGTATTTGAAAATAATTATATTTTTAGCTCCTGGGGTTCCCAAGGGGACACAGGAAAATTCTTTTTGCATGAGTCAAGTACTTATGAACCAATAATACCACATAGCAATTTGGTTCAAATCGAACCATCGGTTCAGCAAACCGAAATTTTGGGCAAGGCTCAAAATACTGCCCCTTCCATTACAATGGCAAATATTGCTCCACAAACTTTGTTTGAATAAACTTCATTCTACACCTCAAATATCAAGTCATTGTACCCACTGGTTCATGAGAAGATTTGTAAAGAATTTTAGAGCATTTCCCGCCCTCCCCCACCCCACCCCCTCTCTGTGGGACTGGGCGTGCTGAGCTGAACAAAAATGCAATGCCCCTTCGGGACCATCACCCACACAAACTTCCACGTGAATTGGCCCAGTGGTTTGGGAGAAGGCCAAAACATGGTGTTGACAGACGATGGACAGAGAGCGATTAGATAAGCTCAGCTTGACTTTGTCAAGGTCAGCTAAAAGTTTACCATAAAATGAATGAATACAAGCCCTGACAAAATTGTGTCTATGGGTGACAAATTCTAAGTAAACAAGAGCGCTTGTATCGCTGAAGCAATACAATGTCCCCTACCGGACTAATGAGCATTAATAATTATACAAATGTTATAACCTAGATGTGATCAGCATGAATTCCGTTGAAGCATTTCCAAAAAAAGTCCAGAAAACTGATATTTTGGCACTTTTCCATATTTCCAAGGGCCATAACTCACACAAGAATAATGCAATCAGCATGAAACTCAAACATGATCTGTAAGTCATCGTTCTATAGTAGGTTACCAAGAATGAAATCATTCGGTTGAAGCATTTCCAAAAAAAATCCGGAAAACTAAAGTAGGACTGACAGACTGACTGACAGACTGACGGATGGATGGACAAAGTGAAAATGAAACTTGATCTGTAAGTCATCGTTCTATAGGAGGTTACCAAAAATGAAATCATTCCATTGAAGCTTTTCCAAAAAAAAGTCCGGAAAACTAAAGTATAACCGACAGACTGACTGACAGACTGACGGATGGATGGACAGACAGAGTGTAAATGAAACTTGATCTGTAAGTCATCGTTCTATAGTAGGTTACCAAAAATGAAATCATTCCGTTGAAGCGTTTCCAAAAAAAAGTCTGGAAAACTAAAGTATGACCGACAGACTGATTGACAGACTGACGGATGGATGGACAGAGTGTAAATGAAACGTGATCTGTAAGTCATCGCTCTATAGTAGGTTACCAAAAATGAAATCATTCCGTTGAAGCGTTTCCAGAAAAAGTCGTGAAAACTGATATTTTGGCACTTTTCCATATTTCCAAGGGCAATAACTCACACAAGAATAAGGCAATCAGCATGAAACTCAAACTTGATCTGTAAGTCATCCTTCTATAGTAGGTTACCAAAAATGAAATCATTCCATTGAAGCGTTTCCAAAAAAAGTCTGGAAAACTGAAATTTTGATGCTTTTCCATATTTCCAAGGGCCATAACTCACAGAAAAATAATGCAATCAGCATGAAACTCAAACTTGATCTGTAAGTCATCGTTCTATAGTAGTTTACCAAAAATGAAATCATTCCGTTGAAGCGTTTCCAAAAAAACTCCGGAAAACTAATGTGTGACTGACAGACTGACAGACTGACGGATGGACGGAGTGCAAACCTATAGTCCCCTCCAGCGATGCCAGTAGGGGACTAAAAAAAGGTATTACTCATAACTTTGCAATAACCTGTCCAATCGATTTCAAATCGCAGAGGCAGAGGTTCCCCTGATGGGTAAATGAAAGTGTCAATGACACTGTAGCTTAACTTGTGTGTTGTGTTTGATGAAAAGGATAATGTTCAATGTTTATGAAAGGATTATGAAATAAGACAAGAATTGTGATAATTGGGAATATGTTCATTTCTGTTCCCTGTATGCAATGTTTATGATAAAAATAATATGAGGTGTACACTGTACTAAAGATCTGAGGGGTGGGTTAATATGACCTCACAGTTAATATATGTGGCCCTCACAGTTAACATATATCAACAAAATTACAATGAAATTATTCCAAAATGAGTCATCCTATCAAGTTACATTAAAATCCCTTCATAAATATGGCCTGTAGACTGTGCTAAAGGTTTTCGGGCTTCGGGCCCCTGTAGCCGTCAGTTTCCCAATTGCGTCCAAAGGGGACGTTCTCATCTAGACATTATATGAAGTCAACCTACCAAGTTACAATGAAATCCCTCCATAAATACGACCTGTAGACTGTGCTAAAGATTTTCGGGCTTCAGGCACCTGTAGACATCACAGTTGACCAACCACGACCAAAAGGGGACGTCATCATCTAGGCATTATATGGAGTCAACCTGACAAGTTACAATGAAATCCTTCCATAAATACGACCTACAGACATGCTAAAGGTTTTTGGGCTCGGGCAGCCATCAAGGCTGAATGATCGTGACCAAAAGGGGACGTTCTCATCTGGACACTATTTGGAGTCATCCTACCAAGCTACAATAAAATCCCTTCATAATTATGACCTGTAGACTGTTCTAAAGGTTTTCAGGCTTTGGGCCCCTGAAGCCGTCACAGTTGCCCACTCGTGTCCAAAAGGGGACGTTCTCATCTAGACATTATATGAAGTCAACCTACCAAGTTACAATGAAATCCCTTCATAAATATGACCTTAGACTGTGCTAAAGGTTTTCGGGCTTCAGGCTCGGGCAGCCATCATGGTTGAATGATTGCAACCAAAGGGGACAATCTCATCTGGGCATCATCTGGAGTGATCCTGCGAAGTTACAATGAAATCCCTTCATAAATATGACCTGTAGACTGTGTTCAAGGTTTTCGGGCACCTGTAGCCATCACAGCTGACCAATCACGACCAAAAGGGGATGTCATCATCTAGGCATTATATGGAGTCAACCTAACAATGTTACAATGAAATCCTTCTATAAATATAATCTTTTGCCTATGCTAAAGGTTTTTGGGCTCGGGCATCCATCAAGGCTGAATGATCACGGCCAAAATGGGACGTTCTCATCTTGACCTTATTTGGAGTCAACCTACCAAGTTACAATGAAATCCCTTCATAAATATGACCTGTAGACAGTGCTAAAGGTTTATGGGCTTCGGGCACCTTTAGCCGTCAAAGTTGCCCAAACATGTCCAAAAGGGGACGTTCTCATCTAGACATTATATGAAGTCAACCTACCAAGTTACATTGAAATCCCTTCACAAATATGACTTGTAGACTGTGCTTAAGGTTTTCAGGCTTCAGGCTCGGGCAGCCATCATGGTTGAATAATCGCAACCAAAGGGGACAATCTCATCTGGGCATCATCTGGAATGATCCTATGAAGTTACAATGAAATCCCTTCATAAATATGACCTGTAGACTGTGCTCAAGGTTTTTGGGCTTCGGGCACTTGTAGCCAACACAGCTGACCAATTACGACCAAAAGGGGATGTCATCATCTAGGCATTATATGGAGTCAACCTAATAGGTTACAATGAAATCCTTCCATAAATATGACCTTTTACCTGTGCTAAAGGTTTTTGGGCTCGGGCACCCATCAAGGCTGAATGATCGCGATCAAAAGGGGACGTTCTCATCTAGACATTATTTGGAGTCATCCTACCAAGTTACAATGAAATCCCCTCATAAATATGACCTTTAGACTGTGCTAAAGGTTTTCGGGCTTCGGGCACCTTTAGCTGGCACAGTTGCCCAATCATGTCCAAAAGGGGACGTTCTCATCTAGACATTATATGAAGTTAACCTACCAAGTTACAATGAAATCCCTTCATAAATATGACCTGTAGACTGTGCTAAAGGTTTTCAGGCTTCGGGCTCGGGCAGCCATCATGGGTGAATGATCGCACGTTCTCATCTAGACATTATATGAAGTTAACCTACCAAGTTACAATGAAATCCCTTCATAAATATGACCTGTAGACTGTGCTAAAGGTTTTCGGGCTTCAGGCTTGGGCAGCCATCATGGGTGAATGATCGCAACCATAGGGGACAATCTCATCTGAGCATCATCTGGAGTGATCCTAAGAAGTTACAATGAAATCCCTTCAAAAATATGACCTGTAGACTGTGCTCAAGGTTTTCGGGCTTCGGGCACTTGTAGCCATCACAACTGACCAATCACGACCGAAAGGGGATGTCATCATCTAGGCATTATATGGAGTCAACCTAATAGGTTACAATGAAATCCTTCCATAAATATGACCTTTTACCTATGCTAAAGGTTTTGGGCTCGGGCACCCATCAAGGCTGAATGATCGCGATCAAAATGGGACGTTCTCATCTAGACATTATTTGGAGTCATCCTGCCAAGTTACAATGAAATCGTTTCATAAATATGACCTCTAGACTGTGCTAAAGGTTTTCGGGCTTCGGGCTCCTGTAGCCGTCACAGTTGCCCAATCACGTCCAAAGGGGGACTTTCTCATCTAGACATTGTATGAAGTCAACCCACCAAGTTACAATGAAATTCCTCAATAAATATGACCTGTAGACTGTGCTAAAGGTTTTCGGGTTTTGGGCTCGGGCAGTCGTCACGGTTGGCAGATCATGCCCAAATGGAGAAATTCGCATCTAGACATCATAAGGAGTCATCCTACCAAGTTACAATGAAATCCCTCCACATTAAACATGACCTGCAGACTGTGCTAAAAGTTTTTGGGTTTCGGGCTTGGGCAGCCATCACGGTTGATAGATCATGCCCAAAAGGGGACGTTCTCATCTAGGCACTATACAGAGGCATCCTACCAAGTTACAATGAAATCCCTTCATAAATACGACCTGTAGACTGTGCTAATGGTTTTTGGGTTTTGGGCTCGGGCAGCCATACCGGTTGCCCGATCGCGACCAAAAGGGGATGTTCTCATCTAGACATGACCCCAAACCTGCATATGAAATTTCGTGACGATCAGACAAGAACTGCGAGGTGTAGCCCGTGCTAAAGGAAAATGTGAACAGACGTCACAGACTAACAGACTTCCGCACGCGTGATGGCAATAGCTTATCTTGACTATGTCAAGTTAAGCTAAAAATGTGCCAATGTTAAACAACAAGAGGCCGCAAGGGGCCTTAATCGCTCACTGGCCAAAGTGGTTCAAAGAAGTGTTTGGGGTCACATTCAGTTAGTCATGGTTCATCAACACTACAAAGGAATGAAGCCATGCAAAGGCAAATTTTATGGAAATGGATCTGAACAAACCTCAACGTAACATATGCTCCCCCCCCCCCCCCCCCCCCACCCTGACCCTGTCCATAGAGAGCGCAAATAATAAGGCAGGGACTCAAACTGAACAAACTTGAATCTGATCCCTCTTGAGATGTTACAAATGTATATATATACCAAATATGAAAGAATTCTGACTGGTGGTTTTGAAAAAGGAGGTTTTTTAAACAAATGTCCTCACATTGCAGTAAGTTAAACTTTGGGCTCAAATAGGAAGCCAAAATATTAACCCAGGGGCCCGATTTGAACATACTTGAATCTGACCCACCTAGAGATGTTGTATACCAAATATGAAAGGATTCTGAATGGTGGATCTGAAGAAGAAGACTTTTAAAAGAAATTTCCTCATATTGCACTAAGTTAAAATTCGGGCTCCAACAGGAAGCCAAATATCAACCCATAGACTAGTTTTGAACAAACTTGAATCAGACCCTCCTAGAGATGTTGTATACTAAATATGAAAACATTCCAACAACAGGGTCCAAAGAAGAGGATTTTTAAAAAAATTCCCTATATTGCACTAAGTTGATATTTGGCCTCCCATAGGGAGCACAAAAATATACCCAGGTAAGCAATTTGAACAAACCTGAAACTGACCCACCTCAAGATGATGTATACCAAATATGAATGCATTTTGACTGGTGGATGTGAATAAGATTTTTAAAGAAATTTCCTCAAATTGCACCAAGTTAAAATTCAGGCTCTCATGAGGAGCCCAAATATAAACCCAGGGACTTGATTTGAACAAACTTGATTCTGCCCCCCTCCACCCTCCCCCCCCCCCCCCCCCCCCCCCTATAGATGTTGTATACCAAACATGAAAGGATTCTGACTGGTGGAGCTGAAGAAGAAGATTTTTAAAGAAATTTCCTCAAATTGCACGAAGTTAAACTTTGGGCTCCAATAGAGAGCCCAAATACTCACTCAGGGACCCGATTTGTACAAACTTGAATCTGAACCCCTATAGATGTTGTATACCAAATAAAGCATTCTGACTTGTGGATCTGAAGAAGAAGATTTTTAAAGAAATTTCCTCATATTTCACTAAGTTAAAATTCGGGCTCCTACAGGGAGCCCAATTATTAACCCAGGGACTCGATTTGAACAAACTTGAATCTGACCCCAATAGAGATGTTATATACCAAATATCAAAAGATTCTAAATGATGGTTCAGGAGAAGAAGATTTTTTAATTTAAAAAAAAAAAATTATGGGTGTTATCAGAGTAATGCCCCTTGTAAAGCCCCCTGTGGACGCGGAAAGTTTATTTGTACAAGCTTGAATTGACATATGATAAGGAACATGCACACCAAATTTGGTTCAGTAGTTTGGGAGGAGAAGTCGATAATGTAAAGTTCACGACGGACGATGACGACAGACGGCAAGTGATAAGTTAAGCTCCCTTCGGGGAGCTAAAAAGTGATTGATAAATGGCAGGAAATAGCTCTTGGCCAAATTGTGCCCACAGGCAGACTGACAGCAAGATAGATGTACATGCTAATTCCAGTAACACCCCACCCCCATCACGACTTTGTTGCAACGGGGAGGGGGGGGGGGGGAGCTAAAAAGTTAACAAATGGATTCTGATGGAAATTTTAATGAACTGTTCTTTTTGTTTATGGACTAGTAATTTAGGCAAATGAAACATTGGTTGCCTATTTCTTTTGAAGCAAAAAATAGGCAATCGATCAGTCATCCAATTTGAATGGGCCTGCATATAACTGAAATTGAAAAAGAAATTCATAAAAGAGCCTATCAACCAAGAACCTATCAACCAACAAAAAACAAGAAAGATGAAAACTTTTTACATCCTACTTTTTTAATTACATTTCCTTATTACTTTTCAGTGTATTCTTAATTTGAATGAGAGGCTTTCAAAATGGAATGAAATGCTTACATTTCACGAAGGTATATGACACTCCTACTAAATAGCCACTGCACCCCAAAATGGACTGTTAACCAAAACTGAGAACAAAATAAGAAAATACCTGTGGCAGAATGTTGTATAACAAGGGCAACGCAAAGTGCGGGCCAATGCCTCCGACCTGTATGCAAGTTCAAAGTAGCCTTGAAGGTATTGCAGGACAGTAAAATTTACTAAGTGGAAAGAGTGAAAATAGAAAAATTTAATTTTCTAAGTCGAAAAAGGGCTATGAGTCTGGGAAAAAATATTGGAAGAAACACATTCCTTGTGCATATCTGTTCCCCATGCAGGTCTATCAGCATACCAAAGGAGATCCAAATCCGAGTGATGGCTTTGAAAGTACAATGCAAAACATTTGTATGGACAGACAGATGGACAGACAGAACGACAGATGGATGGATGGAGGGCATCACTAGATACCCCCGAATCCTCCTTTAGAGGTTGGGGGCATAATAATACTGTGTACCCTTACTAATTAAATAGCTACTTTGCCAGTGAAAATTATTCGATAAACAGGAGAATTCAATTAACATGGATTTGGTCATGTACTTTCCTATTTTCTGCAGAGAAACTGAGCATGTATTCTATTATATCTTGTTTGACAGAGCTGATGCAGCTCTGTCAGACAAGATAAAATAGATTAAATATCTGTATTGGATGTACAAAGGCCCAAAAAAATTCCATGAACAAAAGGAATTTAGTGACTGTCAGTGTAATTTCTCAACATATTATAGGATATGTTATTTGATTAATAAGAATTTACTCTATATGCAATTAACAGCTTAAATTAGTACTGATGGTTCTGTTTTGGAAATTATATTCAATAAACAGGGTTATTCAATTTATTATTATTTACTTATTATTTATTACAGTTTAACAACACTTTAACAGCCAAGGTCATATCATGTCGGTGTCAGTTTTACGGGTGGAGGAAGACAGTGTACCCAGAGAGGACCACCGAGCAACGATGAGCAGCTGCCAGCTCTCCAACATCATAACTCCGCACTGTAGAACAGGCAGGATTAGATTGGTTAAAGACATGCGCACCATCAATGTGCACACAGTGTCATCGTGCCCTACATGTGGTGAATCAGGGTTAAGTGCCTTGTCCAAGGACACAATGCAGGAGTCTGAATCGATCGCTCAGACGGTCACCCATCCAAGGGCTCGATGTTGCTTAACTTCAGTGATCTGGCAAGAGGGTTATTCAATTAGGAGATACCCAATTAGATGGGCTCAATTGTACTAACCAAATGAATTTGATTATATGGATCAAATAAAGAATGGTATAAACCAGGACAAACCAAATAAATCTGATTACCTGAATCAACACTATCTTCTCTGGTAAGATTCTTATTGTCTTTGTGTTCAGCAGTTGTACCAGAACCAGAGTGTATGTCTGGTTTATTACTACTTGGAGGGTCAGCAGGTCTAGGTGGCATTGGTTTCCTTCCTACAGGAGGAGGCAATGCTGGCTTTTTATTAGGAAGTGTAGGTGGTGCTTGTAGAGGTGGTTTATCACTACTGCTATCTGAAAGTTAGTAATATAGTGAACAGTGTGTAAAGTGAAAGTTGAAAATTACGATACATATGTACATGCACTGTGATAATAAAAAGACACACAAATTTCTGCTAGTCAGCAATCCAAACTTAACCTGGTTAAAATTCTGTCTGCTTTCTTTTCAACAACACCAGTCCTGAACCTTTGAAAACACAGGAGAGCCACAAGAGTCCTCTTTAAATCACTCTGGGCTAGTCATATTGACTGATTTTAATGGGCAGTTCGTTATTTCACCCAAATTAAGAGGAGGTAATTGCAAGTTTTTAGTTTTAGGAGAACATTATGGCTCCCCTTATTTTAGTTTTGCAGGAGCCATGGAGTGGGAAAAATGGCTCTCTTAAAATAATCAGCCCTGCAACACCGAAGAAGGTCATCTGCCAAAAAAGAATTTTGAGAACATTTGATTTTCAGATGACCTTTTGTTTATTTTTTTTTCTTGATTCTGTCTTAATTTTGCACTATTTCATTTCTGAATTTTTGTAAGTACAATGGAGCCCTGTTTACTAAATATCCACTTTGCCAGAAAGATATATTCCATTAACAGGAGTTTAAAATTAGCAAGAATTGGGTCATTTTCCTGTCTGCTAGTTATAAACTGAGTATTTATTATAATATATCTTATTTGACAGAGCTCACTGAGCACTGTCAAACATGATATGATACATTAAATGTCAATATTGGATGTGGCGAGGTCAAAAATGACTATGCATGTGGAGATGTCAGACTAATTCTTTGATCAGAAGAATCTTTTATTCAATTAATAGGTCAAATCTGTTCTGAAGGTATGGTAAATGGTTTGGTGTTTTAAGTTTTATACAATTAACTGGTAGACTGCTAAATTACTTTTCAATGGTCAGTTGTAACTTGAATATTTTTTTAAAGATATCACGCTAGCAGCAAAAGGTGCCTTAACATAGCTAGATATTGTTCATAAATAATCTTTTTGTTGTATTTTATTGGCGAGTGCCAACCAAATAAATAGTAACAAAATAATTTTATATTTTTTTTTTTTTACTGCTGTGCCAGCAACAAATTAGTGCAAACAGCATAAAGCCACTATAGTCACTTTCAGCACTTTTTGGGAAAGTCATGATAGTGGCTTCTTAAGCACTCAACCAGTTAACAGTGTTATTCAACTAAAAGATACACAATCAAGTAGGCACCATTGTATGTCCTGATCAGACAACAATCTGACCGACATAGAGACCGCATTTGCAATCACAGTATTGTATTAGCACCAACTTTCCAACTGTGAAAATATATCTACATGCAAATGTAATATGGGATGATATGATTAGGTGCTAGAAGATCAGACTAATTTTTCATGTAAATTTAACTCTTTGCATGCGGCTGATGGATATTCCTGCCCATCACAGGATGTCTTTTGTCTCTGAAATAAGTATAATTTGTGTCTATTTAATCAAATTTTCTCTCTGAAAATGGAATGGATGTTTTCACAAATGATTTCTTGTGTTGTATTCATATTAATTTTTCATCAAATCTAGTCACGGCTGCTTTAAAGCAGCTATGACTAGATTTGATGAAAAATATCTAGAAAATACTCATTTGGTTAAGAGTTAAAGAAATGAAAAAAAAACCCCATTGTAGCTGTGTCTGGCTGGGGAAGAGAATGAAAGTGTCAATGACACTGTAGCTTAACTTGTCTGTGTGATGTGTTTGATGAAAAGGATAATGTTCAATGTTTATGAAAGGATTATGAAATAAGACAAGAATTGTGATAATTGAGAATATGTTAATTTCTGTTCCCTGTATGCTAAGTTTACAATAAAAATAATATGAGGTGTACACTGTACTAAAGAATTGAGGGGTGGGTTAATGTGGCCCTCACAGTTAATGTATGTGGCCCTCACAATTAATGTATGTCAACCAAAATTACCAAGTTACAGTGAAATTATTCCAAAATGAGTCAACCTACCAAGTTACAATGAAATCCCTCCATAAATACAACCTATAGACTATGCTAAAGGTTTTCGGGTTTTGGGCTTGGGCAGC
Organism: Pictodentalium vernedei; assembly: GCA_031216915.1. NCBI lineage: Eukaryota > Metazoa > Mollusca > Scaphopoda > Dentaliida > Dentaliidae > Pictodentalium > Pictodentalium vernedei. The sequence goes on along the minus strand of CM062296.1, from coordinate 305,670,372 downwards.
CATCACCGCTGAATGATCGTGACCAAAAGGGGACGTTCTCATCTAGACATTATTTGGAGTCATCCTACCAAGTTACAATGAAATCCCTTCATAAATATGACCTGTAGACTGTGATAAAAGTTTTTGGGCTTCAGGCCCCTGTAGCCGTTACAGTTGACCAATCGTGACCAAAAGGGGACGTTCTCATCTAGACATAATATGAAGTCAACCTACTAAGTTACAATGAAATCCCTCCATAAATACGACCTGTAGATTGTGCTAAAGGTTTTCGGGTTTTGGGCTTAGGCAGTCGTCACGGTTGTCCGATCGTGACCAAAAGGGGAAGTTCTCATCTAGACATCATATGGAGTCATCCTACCAAGTTACAATGAAATCCTTCCATATAAAATATGACCTGCAGACTTTGCTAAAAGTTTTTGGGTTTCGGGCTTGGGCAGCTGTCACGGTTGACAAATCATGACAAAAAGGGGACGTTCTCATCTAGATATTATACAGAGGCATCCTACCAAGTTACAATGAAATCCCTTCATAAATACTGCCTGCAGACTGTGGTAAAGGTTTTTGGGCTTTGGGCTCGTGCAGCCATCACGGTTGACCGATTGTGACCAAAAGGAGACATTCTCATCTAGACATGATCCCAAACCTGCATATGAAATTTTGTGATGATCGGACAAGAACTACGGGGTGTAGCCTGTGCTAAAGGAAAATGTAAACAGACTCACAGACTAACAGACTTCTGCACGCAGGATGGCAATAGCTTACCTTGACTTTGTCAAGTTAAGCTAAAAACTAAAATTTGATATAAAACTGAAAATTCAAGCTGCTGCATTTAGAATTGGTGGCCATTTTCCAGGGGTGACAAAGTGGCATCCATTTATTTTTCTGTTAGTGCAATGTCTAGTAAACATAAATCAACCATAAAACATTCAATATACCACACTGCTAGATTCTGTTCATGTCACATTCCACATCTATGGCTATACAAAGCTCTAGAAGAATTTTCCTTATTGTGCTATGACAAATATAGATTTTTCTGTGACCAGTCCAGGATATTTCCAAGGAAAGTTAACATTACAGGACCAATAATTGTACAGTACCAGGTAAAATGAGATTATATACACAAGGAAGTCACTATGTTTTCTCTGTTTATAATTCCAACACGACTCTCCTCAAGATATGATGTCAAGGATTGGGGAGTAGTCAATAATGACAAAATGTACCAAACATTTAATTACAACTTATTTCAGGAAACGTAATGAAAAGGTTACATGTTTATTATCAAAAGGGCCTCCCCATCATCATCCTCACAGATTATCTTACAACGTCATAGACTGCCAGAACCATTAAAATCAAAATACAAAAATGTCTTTAAGAAGAACAATTTTCTATGACATTTTTAAGACTTAATTGTCGTGATGGAATTTTTATTCCATGCTTTTCAGGACTGTTGTAACCTTGCCATGCCTGTTTACAATTTATTGGTAAATGGCATAGTTATCTTTGTATTATTACAGAATATATCCCTATGTTTGTGTGTTTGTTTACAAGTGTTTAAGGTCACTTTCAGCATCACTGACTACTAGTATATTATACTTCAACGCAACTATAAAGTCAAGTTTAGCCAATCATGTATACTAGTGCTACTCACTCCAGAGGACTCAAACCCCAGGCATTTGTTATTGGATGTTAATACATGTACCTGATGCTCTGTGGTTCTCTCCGGGAACTCCGGCTTCCTCCACCCATAAAACTGTCACAGTCATGATTAGCCAATGTGCATAAGTATATGACCTTAAACACCAATAAATAAATAAAAAATGCCGATAGGATCACCAATCCAATGTTGAGTTGTGACAGCACAAAAGCGGGTTTAATCATTATCAACTTATCATCCGGAAACCAATTTTTTACAGTTTACTATGTGAAGGGTCACTGTGACCTTGACCTTTGACCTAGTGATTCTGAAATAAATATGGCTCTTTCTTGCACCAATGCCAACCTACTTATGAAGTTTCATGAACGTAGATGGAACCATTGTCAAATTATCATCTGGAAATCAACTATTTACGATTTATTATGTTCAAGGTCACTGTGACCTTGGAATTTGACCTAGTGAGTCCAAAATATATAGGGTCTTCCACTCACCTAGGCCAACCTACATATGAAGTTTCATGAATTTGGGTCAAACCATTATCAAGTTATCGTTCGGAAACCAATTGTTTACGATTTATTATGTTGAAGGTCACTGTGACCTTGACCTTTCACCTAGCAAGTCCAAAATAAATAGGGTTCTTCCTCTCACTGATGCCAACCTACCTATGAAGTTTCATGAACGTGGGTCGAAACATTATCAAGTTATCATCCGGAAACCATTGTTTATGATTTACTATGTTGAAGGGCACTGTGACCTTGACCTCTCACCTAGCAAGTCCAAAATAAATAGGGTTCTTCATCTCACTGATGCCAACCTAACTATGAAGTTTCATGAACATGGGTCGAACCATTATCAAGTTATCATATGGAAACCAATTGTTTTGATTTACTATGTTCAGGGTCACTGTGACCTTGACCTTTGACCTAGTGAGTCCAAAATAAATAGGGTTCTTCCTCTCACGAAGGCCAACCTACATATGAAGTTTCATGAATGTGGGTTGAACTGTAGTCAAGTTATCATCCAGAAACCGATTGTTTACAATTTACTATGTTCAAGGTCACTGTGACCTTGACCTTTGACCAAGCAAGTTCAAAATTAATAGGGTTCTTCCTCTCACCGATACCAACCTACCTATTAAGTTTCATGAACATGGGTTGAACCATTATCAAGTTATCATCCGGAAACCAATTGTTTAGCCCGCCCGTCCAACCGCCCGCCATTCATCAAATTATAAGTCGAGTTTGACTTCGTCACAACTCAACTAATAAATAAATAAATACATGTGCCTGACTGGCTTACAGTAGTAATCAAGCAGTGATCCAATCCCTGGAGTTCAAACATGGAAAATGTATCCTAAAGAACAAGATATTGCTTGCTTCTAGTAAAGTATATATTTAGATATTTATTTATTGGTGTTTAACCCCTAAGTCCTAAGATTAATTTTATGTTAATAACTACCATATATACATGTACCCAGTTGCAGATGACTTAACCCTTAAGGGCCAAATTCTGATTTGAATACATTTTTTGCAACAGAACAGGTGCCCCTCCATGCAGTCTTTGGGTTAAATCACAAGTTACACTCTGATAAAATAAAATTCCAGGCTATCCAAGGCTATTTCTTGACATTGTTTAGGGTTTTTCAAGGCCCTACAATAGCCAAATTCAAGGATTTTCCAGGCTTTACAGTCACTAGTCTTAACTAGGATGCTCTGGTCATTACCCCCTCCTCCAGCTTCCCTTGAAGAGAAGTGGGAGGAGGGGGGTAGTAATCAGAGGGTCCTTGTTGGGACTATGTCTTCACAAACTCTGCCATATAAAACAATAGTTGTCATTATGTGCATGGTGAGCGTTTTTTATTTCGTGAATATTTAAGGTTTTTTCAAGTCCTTCTGGCCCATTTTCCAGAATTTCAAGGCCTTAAACAATCCTTAATAAAATTCAAGGCCATTCCTTGAATCCAAGGCCTCAAAGGAACCCTGTAAACAGAAAACTGGGACCCAAGCCTACCATACAAGCAAAAAGTGCAATGCCCCACTACAATAAATGAAGCATTACAAAGTTTCTGAAGCTTCCTTCAGAGACAGAAATAAATTATTCAGTCTGCCAAGTTGAGTTATTTCATGACAGGACAATAAAATCTCTTCAGAATCAATACCATTCTCTTAAAAATCCATAGAATATGTAAAATATACACCATCCTTCAAAGATATTTTCACTGATCCAGACTAAAATAGTTTGGGTCTTCTAGCAAGCACATGTAACAAATAATTGATATTTAACCAATTTTATACTGCACAGATGATTGTGGTGTGCTGCCCAAACAGCTGAATTTCTAGCATTTTAATGGGAAGATTTGTGTAAATTGTGTTTCTACAATTAATAAATTGTCATATCGTTGAAAATTTATTTGACAGAGATTGTGTGTCAAAAAATGTCCATAAAAATGAACTGTAAGACCATTGTTATTTTATGTAAATTTACAAAAAATAGCCAGTTTGTTGAATTTTCTTACTTCTAAATCCGGATTGTTTTGGGGTTTTTTTTGTACAGTAGAACCCCCATAAGTTAACTGAATACATCTTTGCCAGAATATTCAGTTGACAAGAATTTGTTTAATACTTTGCAGTCCGGTGAAATAATTTACATTTTTGATCCATTAATGTTGCTGAACAAAACTTATGCAACCCTTAAGGGCCTGGAAATTTTTTATACATGTTTGCTTTACTTTGGCAATCCATATCCTATAACATTGCAGTTGTTTCTTGGCAAGTCTTGGCTGCCTATTTGAATGTAACTTGAAAGCTTACACTAAAACTGCATGTTGGGGCACCTGTTTTGTTGCTGAAAAATGACAATAAAGTCAGAATTAGACCCTTAAGAGATAAGCCATCAACTGTTTTAAGATGAAAGCTATAAGCTAAAAGGGGCGCGGTGGCTCAGTTGGTAGAGGTGCAGGCTGCAAGCCGCGAGGGCCTCGGTTCGAATCCCACCTGCGGCAACTGCGTTATGTCCTTGGACATTGTGTACTAAGGTGTACTGCAGGTCGATGGCACACCTGTCTTCAACCAATGCTAACCCTGCTTGTGTGGAGTTGGTATGTTGGGGAGCTGACAGTTGCCTGCCGTTGCTCTGTGGTTCTCTCCGGGTACTCCTGCTTCCTCCACCCGTAAAACTGTCACAGTCATGGTTAGCCATTGTGCAGAAATATGTGACCTTAAACACCAATAAATAAATAAATAAACTAAAAATGTATCAAAGATGAGGAACTTGTGCTTGTAGGTGTTTAACCCTTTCTGCACAGAGATGTAAAAATATCAAGCAGCAAGTTTTTTCCAAAATGAAACTAGGAATTGAACCATTTTAATCTTATTTGACAGAGCTCAATGAACTCTGACAAACAAAACTGAAGTGGTTGAACTCCTTGCATGCTGCCGGCAGATATTTCTGCACAGGAGAGAAAATCTCCCACAACTAAAGTAAGTATAATTTGGGCACTGTTCATCACATTGTCACCTGTAAAATATAATAAAATTTGAATGGTGATCTTTGTGACTAGTGTCAGCCAGAAATGACCACTATGTATGGTACTGGGTTAACAGACAACTTGACCTCATAAATTCCAATACAGTGGAACCCTGTTAGCTGAATAGCCACTTTGCCAATGAAAATTATTCAATTAACAGGAGTATTCAATTAACAGGGAATGTCATTTTTCTGTATTCTAGAGATAAACTTTGCATTTATTCTATTATATCTTGTTTGACAGAGCAGCATGAGCTCTGTCACACAAGATATAATAGATTAAATTCCCGTATTGGATGTACTGAGGCCAAACAGGTCTATAAACAAAGGAAAATTGGGGAAAGTCAGGGTAATTTCTTGACAGGTTACAAGATTTTGTATTCAATTAACAGGAGTTTACTCCATAACCTATACTGAGTCAAAAAAAGAAAGTATAATAGAAACAAATGTGAAAAAATAGCATAAAGGATGAAATATAATAGTTCTAATGTTGCATGTTTGTGGACAAGATGTCGTGCAAAGAGTTTAATGACATGTTGTTGTTGTCCACCCAAAAGTATACAATTTTGCTACGGATTTCAAAATAGCACATGCTACCCGAGAATGTCAAATTGAATGGGTGACTGACGATTTTCTTTGTGTTATGTTGTGCTAGAGAGCCTGGGTTATTGAGAAAACACGCTAGTTTTTGTCTTCCTACATTTTAAAAAATGCCGATAGGATCACTGATCCAATGTCGAGTTGTGACAGCACAGAAGTGGGTTTAGTCATTATCAAATTATCGTCCGGAAACCAGTTGTTTACAATGTACTATGTGCAGGGTCACTGTGACCTTGATCTTTGACCTAGTGATTCCAAAATAAATAGGGCTCTTTCTTGCACCAATGCCAACCTACCTATGAAGTTTCATGAACATGGATGGAACCATTATCAAGTTATCATCCGGAAACCGATTGTTTACGATTTATGTTCGAGGTCACTGTGACCTTGACCTTTGACCTAGTAAGTCCAAAATAAATAGGGGTCTTCCACTCACCTAGGCCAACCTACCTATGAAGTTTAATGAATGTGGGTCAAACCATTATCAAGTTATCATCCGGAAACCAATTGTTTACGATTTACTATGTTGAAGGTCACTGTGACCTTGACCTTTTACCTAGCGAGTCCAACATAAATAGCGTTCTTCCTCTCAAGAAGGCCACCCTACATATGAAGTTTCGTAAATGTGGGTTGAACCATAGTAAAGTTATCATCTGGAAACAATTGTTTATTATTTACTATGTTCAAGGTCACTGTGACCTTGACCTTTGACCTAGCGAGTCCAAAATGAGTAGGGTTCTTCTTCTCCCTGATGCCCACCTACATATGAAGTTTCATGAACATGGGTCAAACCATTATCAAGTTATCATCCGGAAACCAAGTGTTTTGATTTACTATGTTCGGAGTCACTGTGACCTTGACCTTTGACCTAGCAAGACCAAAATAAATAGGGTTCTTCCTCTCACGAATGCCAACCTACATATGAAGTTTCATGTATGTGGGTTCAACCATAGTCAAGTTATCATCCGGAAACCAATTGTTTATGATTTAGTATGTTCAAGGTCACTGTGACCTTCACTATTGACCTAGTGAGTCCAAAATAAATAGGGTTCTTCCTCTCACCGAGGCCAACCTACCTATGAAGATTCATGAATGTGGGTCAAACCATTATCAAGTTATCATCCGGAAACCAATTGTTCACGCCCGCCCGCCCAACCGGCATTCATCAAACTATAAGTCGAGTTTGACTTCGTCACAATTCGACTAAAAATGCCAGGGTTAACCGAAAATCAGAGGTTGCATGCCATTGGTATTCATGGGGCTGGGATACCTCCAGATGAGCTCGCTGCTGAGTTCGGAGTCACTGTGGCCACTATTTACCGACTCATTGGAAGGTATAGAACCACTGGATCTTCTGCTGACCGACTGCGTTCAGGTCGACCAAGAGTTATGACCCCTGCACAAGACCAACACATCAGGACATTTCACTTGCGAGATCGCTTCCTTCCGGTGACGAGGACAGCAGCAAATTACTCCTGGCAGAACTAACAATAGAATCCGTGCACAACCTGCACGCAACAGACTTGATGAACACAGCATCTGAAGTAGGCATCCATACCACAGACCATTCCTTACCCGTCATTGTACCATCAGAATGGAATGGGTACGTCAGCATGTTCACTGGACTCAGCAGCGTTGGACCACAGTTCTTTTTAGTGTTGAATCATGATTTTGTCTATGGCGCGCTGATGGTAGGGCAAGAGTGTATTGCCAACGAGGAGAACGGTTTTCTGATGCTTGCATGTGAGAATGCGACCGTTTTGGCAGGGGTAGTGCAATGGTTTGGGCAGGAATTTCCTTGCACCATCGAACGCAGTTGATCTTAATCGATGGTAATCTGAATGGACAGCGATATAGGGACGAAATTCTTAATGCTGTTGTCCCATTGTTCAACGCTAAAGTTAGATTGCAGTTATTCCAGCAAGACAATGCCGATGTCACATGTCACCTATCTGTCGTGACTTTCTTGAGGAGCAGAGCATTGAACTTCTTCCTGGCCCCCACTTTTGCCAGATTTGTCGATAATCGAGCATCTTTGGGATCAACTGGACCGTCGGGTACGACTTCATAATCTTCAGACGTTAGGCAATTTACATAAAGTTCTAAGGCAGGAGTGGAAAGCAATACCACAGGGTGACATCCAGAGACTTATCAGGTCCATACGCCATCGATGAGTTGCCATCCAAGAGGCAAACGGTGGACATATACCCCATGTCTGAATTGTGACCTCCTGACGTGACACTGTCAAAGGTAAGAACAAGAAATTATGCAAATTCATACAGCTAGACTTGAAATATGAATTCACAATAACTTGTGTGGGATTAAAGTCGATAATGCTAAAAAAAATTGCTCCTCAAAGTTTATTATACTTTTTTGACTCAGTATATATGCAATTAAATTTGTACTGGAGGTGTGGTAAATGGTTTTTGTGTTTGGAAATTATATTCAGTTAACAGAGTTATTCAGTAAAGAGATATCCAATTAAGTGGGCTCCACTGTATGAGCATTTGACCTGTTTTATGTTACAATAACTATGTATTGGGCACGTAATTACCTGAATACATCATGTATCAGGGGCCTCTGACAAAAAAATCTGCATCTTGCATCTGCTGGATACAAACATGCTTAGTTACCATCTGCTTATAGGTAACTATTAATAGAACATTACAAGCTTTCGAAGACGTTTTCACGAGACCGTATACATTTCTATATGAACAAGGAAAAAAATTCTTCTCAAAGAATAATTATTAAACCACATTACTTTTAAGTACCTGTATCTAAATCATTGGAAGCATTTGAGTTGAAACAACAATGCCATTTATGCACAGTTTTTTAAAAATTTTAACCCTTTACCTAACGAATCGGCCATATCTGCCCACATAATATGCAAATTCATCAGCTGAAAAAATTTTAATTTTCAGAAAATTCCAGCAAATTTATATCATGTTGAGCTCATTCTAATGAGGGGGTCACATGATATGGTTTTGTTGAAATATTTTGAAAACTTTGAAAAAATGAAAGTGTCAATGACACTGTAGCTCTACTTGTTTAAGACATGTACATGTATAGTATGTAACACAGCAATGACAAACATCTAGGTAATGACCTGATAACAAAGGTACATATAAAGTATTGTAACAGTCTGTACATAAATACTGACCGTAGCCTGTAACAAATGTATAGGTAAAGTATTGTAAAGGTGGGTGACAGTCAGATGCTAAACTAGAAAAGAAATCTTTGAGTCCCAGAGTGGGTCTGACTGAACCCCAAAATATCTGTTCTCATAGCACAGTGATAACAAAGACACCCCAAAACACACTCGTTCCTGTCCCAAGGTGAAAATAAAGGTACCCAAAAAGTTTCGTGAAGATCAGTTCATAAATACAAGAGGCCTGAGAGCACTCACCTGACATGGTAGTCTAAATATCAAACCAGGGACTTGACTTGAATAAGCTGCATACACCCCCTCCCAAGAAAAGCATATACCAACTGGATGAAGCGATTGCGCCCACACAATACACAGGATTTTTCCTTCTATTTTCAGTTCCTGCACTTTTACATCTCAAAATTGAGATAAACGCATAAAAAACAGATTTTTTTCCCAAACAAAATACATTCAGCCTAAATTTTTTTCTTCTTCTTAAAACGCATAAAAAACGATAAAACTAAATTTCCGGATTTTGGTCCAAAAGTCCCACCCGGCCCCCAAATTTTCGGTGTAAAAAAAAAAATTTTTTTTGTCTTAAAATTGACAGAAACGCATAAAAAACAAAAAAAAAAAAATTACGGATTTTGGTCCAAAATTTTCGAAGTTCCCCCGGACCCCAAATTTTGGGTGTAAAAAAAAAAAAAATTTTTGTCTTAAAATTGACAGAAATGCATAAAAAACAAAACAAAAAAAAATTACGGATTTTGGTCCAAAATTTTCGAAGTCCCACCCGCACCCCAAATTTTCAGGGGGAAATTTTTTTTTTTTTTTTTTTTTTGTCTAAAAATTGACTGAAACGCATAAATAAACCAAAAAAATTTTTTTCGGATTTTGGTCCAAAATTTTCTAAGTCCCACCTGCACCCCAAATTTTCAGGGGAAAAATTTATTTTTTTTTTTTTTTTGTCTTAAAATTGACCGAAACGCATAAAAAAACAAAAAAAATTTTTTTCGGATTTTGGTCCAAAATTTTCAGTCCCACCCGCACCCCGAATTTTTTTTTTTTTTTTTTTTTTGGTCTTAAAATTGACCGAAACGCATAAAAAAACAAAAAAAAATTTTTTGGGGATTTTGGTCCAAAATTTTCTAAGTCCCACCCTCACCCCAAATTTTCAGGGGAAACATTTTTTTTTTTTTTTTTTTGTCTTAAAATTGACCGAAACGCAAAAAAAAACAAAAAAAAAAAATTCGGATTTTCGTCCAAAATTTCGAAGTCCGCAACGGGACCCCAAATTTTCAGCCTAAATATGAACCCAGGGATTTGGCTTCAACAAACTTGAATCTCATCCCCCTAAGGATGCTGCATACCAAATATCAAAACATTCTTATTGGGAGATCTGAAGAAGAAGATTTTTCAAAAATAATCCTCATACTGCACTAATTTAAACATTTGGGCTCCCATAGAGAGCCCAAATATCGACCCAGGCAATTGATTTCAATAAACATGTGAAACAATCTTCCAAAGATGTTATATGTGAAATTTCAAAGCTTTTGGAGCAGTGGTTTTGGAGAAAAGTAGTCTTATGTTTTTCCCATTACCCACAGTGTTAAAAAATGCTGACTCGGCACTTTTTCAAAGTCCCCAAAAAGTACCCCATGATAAAACCGATGGCAATTTTTTTTTACCATTCCATTCTGTTGGTCCTAAGGAAGCTTCACAACATATAAGAATTCTCAGTGCTGTGTAGTTTTGAAGATATGGGCATTTTAATTTTTTTCTATTTTTAGCTCCTGCAGTCCCCATGCGGCGACAGGAAACAATTTTTTGGCATAACTTAAGTACTTATGACCCAATAAGCCCTCATATCAAATCTGGTCAAAATTTACCTCTCGGTTTGGAAAACAGAAATTTTGGGAGGGGCAAATATTCTTTCCCCTCCCATTACGACGCCAAGTATAGCCCCACAAACTTCTCTTGAACAAATCTGAGTCTACACCTCAAAAGAAAGCTGCACACCAAATATCAAGTCTCTGCTACTGCTGGTTCATGAGAAGATTTAAGATTTCAGTTCAGCACACTTTTTGGGTGTGGCCCTACCCACGGGCAAGGCAACTTGATTTGAACAAAATTGCGATGCCATAACAAACTATTATCTCAAATATCAATTAAATTGGTTCAGCGGTTTGGGAGGAGAAGACGCAAACACCATGTTCACGGACGACGACGTACGGTGAGTGATCACTATAGCTCTCCTGACTGAAAGTCAGGTGAGCTAAAAAACCGAGGTGAAAAGGTAAAAAGGTTCTGGCCTGGACAAGCTTACTTGCTAAAAAATCAGTAATTTGACCTGGATGTCAAAAGTCTAGGTCATATGTGGGTCATGATGGTAAGTGACACATCGTCTCATGGTGATACACCCACAAGCCAAATATCATAAGCCAAGGTGAAAAGGTAAATAACTTCTGGCCCGGACAAGCTTACTTGCCAAAAAATCAGTAAATTTCACAACAACAACAACAACAACAACAACAACAACAACAACAACAACGAGAAGGAGAAGAATTCAGGGTAAAACAATATGTCTCCCTTCGGTGAAGGGGAGACATAATTACACTTGCACAGGTTCTCATGGTGATTAACTTTTGTGCCATGTTTTGAAAAAAATTGGACAACAAATGGCTGAGAAATGCTCCGGACAAAAATGTGTTCACAGACTGTAAAATTTCTAAATCCGACTGTACCATAACTCTGGTTAAGAAAATCCAATCAAACTCAAAACCACACTTGTACAGGTTCTCATGGTGATAACCTTATGTGGCAAGTTTGAAAACGATCGGACAACATATGGTTGAGAAATGCTCAGGACAAAAATCAACCCGGATGGAGAACGACGGATGGACAACCAATTTACATAATATGACCGTTTTTTTCAAACGGGTGCATAACAGCATTGATTCATAAATGACTGAAAAACACTCCAAAAGCTCAGGACAAAATTGTGTCCGCCAATGGCCAGACAAACAAATAGATGTATAAACAAACTGATTCCAGGAAACCACTTCTCCACAACTCTGTTGCAGAGGTTATAATTACTTGGACAGCGTTATGGCCTAACTTTGTACACTGGTGCATCAGTCTGGATCTGGTTTGGTCCATCCTTAAGAATGCACCACACCAAAAATAAACTGTACAAGGATGAGTCCAGCAGACAGTTCTGTGTCATGATTTTACATAATATTACACCTCACAACATTTTTGACAAGTTAGTAGTAACACACTGATTGTTCTGAGTGTACAAGTGAGGTGGGCCCAAAAATTACCTTTTAGAGTCATGAAAATTATTTCCTTAGTTGGTAGAATTATTTTTTATAGTAAGGGCAAAACATAAATGTGTGATATGGTCAAAAATTTCTGTCTACATTCCTGCCCACAAGCTTGTAGAATATCACCTACGACCCCTCCCCACCTCCCCCCCCCCCCCAAAAAAAAAATGAAAGTGTCAATGACACTGTAGTTCAACTTGTCAAGACATGTACATGTATAGTATGTGACACAGCAATGACAAACATCTAGGTAATGACCTGATAACAAATGTATAGGTAAAGTATTGTAAAGGTGGGTGACAGTCAGATGCTAAACTAGAAAAAGAAATCTTTTGAGTCCCAGAGTGGGTCTGACTGAACCCCAAAATATTTGTTCTCATAGCACAGTGATAACAAAGGCACCCCAAAACACACTCATTCCTGTCTCAAGGTGAAAACAAAGGTACCCAAGAAGTTTCGTGAAGATCAGTTCATAAATACGAGCTGCATAGAAGTTGTGACAAAAAACTGATTGGACCTAATTTCGGTACAAAATGGCCACTGGCAGCCATCTTGAATTTTGGACCGCACTCAGAAACACTTGTTCTCGTCCCAAGGTGATGACAAAGGTACCCAAGAAGTTTCGTGAAGATCGGTTGATAAATACAGCCTCTAGCCCGAGCCATATTGACATGTGCACTTACAGTGTATAAGTAGCACTAAATAAATCAAAATTCATCTAATTTGCATAATTTCTGCACGAGAAAAAAACCCGTACTGTATGTGATGTATTCCATTTTACTAAACATTCATATAAAAATTTATTCAAATCAGAACTTTCATACAGACGTTCTGTACAAAAGACTGATTGCACTAATTTTGGTACAAAATGGCTGCTGGTGGCCATCTTGAATTTCGGACCACACCCAAAAACACCCGTTCTCATTCCACGGTGATAACAAAGGTACCCAAGAAGTTTCGTAAAGATCGGTTCATAAATATGGCCTCTAGCCTGAGCCGTATAGAAGTTGTGTATAAAATATAGAACCTTAGTGAGCACGCTCACATACCCCACGCGCCCCGATACTTCAAGCTCTAATCATTTTTTAAAAATAAACATAGATTCTAGGAATACTGCAGAAAACAGTGTTCTGTAGTTTCAACGGTATTGAAAGAATTCAAGCAGAGAAAAAGCCCGGAAAACTGTAATTTTGATGAACTTTTCAAAGTCTATGGGGCCGTAATTTTGGTAAAAATCAGTGGAGCGGAACAAAACCCAAACTTGTTCTGTAGGCCACCATGTTAGACTAACATATCAATGAAAGTGTCAATGACACTGTAGCTCAACTTGTCAAGACAAAGACATGTACATGTATAGTATGTGACACAGCAATGACAAACATCTAGGTAATGACCTGATAACAAAGGTACATATAAAGTATTGTAACGGTCTGTACATAAATACTGACCGTAGCCTGTAACAAATGTATAGGTAAAGTATTGTAAAGGTGGGTGACCGTCAGATGCTAAACTAGAAAAAATCTTTGAGTCCCACAGTGGGTCTGACTGAACCCCAAAATATTTGTTCTCATAGCACAGTGATAACAAAGGCACCCCAAAACACACTCATTCCTGTCCCAAGGTGAAAACAAAGGTACCCAAGAAGTTTCGTGAAGATCAGTTCACAAATATGAGCTGTGTAGAAGTTGTGACAAAAAACTGATTGGACCTGATTTCGGTACAAAATGGCCACTGGCAGCCATCTTGAATTTTGGACCGCGCACAGAAACACTCGTTCTCGTCCCAAGGTGATAACAAAGGTACCCAAGAAGTTTTGAGAAGATCGGTTCATAAATACAGCCTCTAGCCCGAGCCGTATTGACATGTGCACTTACAGAGTATAAGTAGCACTGAATAAATCAAAGTTCATCTAATTTGCATAATTTCTGCACGGAAAAAAAACCCGTACTATATGTGATGTATTCCATGTTACTAAACATTCATACAAAAATTTATTCAAATCAAAACTTTCATACAGAAGTTCTGTACAAAAGACTGATTGCACTAATTTTGGTACAAAATGGCTGCTGGTGGCCATCTTGAAATTTGGACCACACCCAAAAACACTCGTTCTCATCCCACGGTAATAACAAAGGTACCCAAGAGGTTTCGTAAAGATCGGTTCATAAATACGGCATCTAGCCTGAGCCGTATAGAAGTTGTGTACAAAAAACTGATTAGACCTAATTTCGATACAAAATGGCCACTGGCAGCCATCTTGAATTTTGGACCGCACCCAGAAACACTCGTTCTCGTCCCAAGGTGATAACAAAGGTACCCAAGACGTTTCGTGAAGATCGGTTCATAAATACAGACTCTAGCCCGAGCCGTATTGACATGTGTACTTACTGTGTGTAAGCAGCACTGAAAAAATAAAAGTTCATCTAATTTGCATAATTTCTGCACGAGAAAAAAACCTGTATTATATGTGATGTATCCCATGGTACTAAACATTCACACAAAAAATTATTCAAATCAGCGCTTTCATATGGAAGTTCTGTGCAAAAATCTGATTGCACCAAATTTCGTACAAAATGGCTGCCATCGGCCATCTTGAATTTCGGACCGGACCCCAAAACACTCGTTCTCGTCCCACGGTGATAACAAAGGTACCCAAGAAGTTTCGTAAAGATCGGTTCATAAATACGGCCTCTAGCCCGAGCCGTATTGGCATTTGCACTTACAGTGCTGAAAGTAACACCAAAAAACATCAAAGTTAGTCTAATTTGCATAATTTACGCACGAGAAAAAAACCTGTATTATATGCGATGTATCCCATGGTACTAAACATTCAGACAAAAAATTATTCAAATCAGAGCTTTCATATGGAAGTTCTGTACAAAAAACAGATTTCTGCATCGTCGGTACAAAATGGCAGCTGGCAGCCATCTTGAATTTCGGACCGCACCCAAAAACACTCGTTCTCGTCCCACAGTCATAACAAAGGTACCCAATAAGTTTCGTAAAGATCGGTTCATAAATACGACCTCTAACCCGAGCCGTATCCAATTGTTGACGGACAGACGGACAGACGGCCAGACGGATGACGGGCCATGGCATAAGCTCAAATTTGGCTTCGCCAAAGTTGAGCTAAAAATCAGCTCAATATCTGGAAGCATGTTGGAAAAAAGTCTGGAAAACTGTAATTTTGATGAACTTTTCAAAGTTCAAGGGCCGTAATTTCGGTAAAAATCAGTGGAGCGGAACAAAATGCAAACTTGATCTGTAGGCCACCATGTTAGACTAACATACCAAAAATCAGCTCAATATCTGGAAGCGTGTAGAAAAAAAGTCCAGAAAACAAGTAGGACTGACGGACGGACCAGTCAAAAACATTATACCCCAGCAACTTCGTTGCGTGGGGTATAAAAACTGATTAGACCTAATTTTGGTACAAAATGGTCACTGGCAGCCATCTTGAATTTTGGACTGCACTCAGAAACACTCGTTCTCGTCCCAAGGTGATAACAGAGGCACACAAGAAGTTTCGTGAAGATCGGTTGATAAATACAGCCTCCAGCCCGAGCCGTATTGACATGTGTACTTACTGTGTGTAAGTAGCACTGAAAAAATCAAAGTTCATCTAATTTGCATAATTTCTGCACGAGAAAAAAACCCGTATTATATGTGATGTATCCCATGGTACTAAACATTCACATACAAAAATTTTTCAAATCAGCGCTTTCATATGGAAGTTCTGTGCAAAAATCTAATTGCACCTAATTTTGTACAAAATGCTACCATCGGCCATCTTGAATTTCAGACCGCACCCAAAAACACTCGTTCTCGTCCCACGGTGATACCAAAGGTACCCAAGAAGTTTCGTAAAGATCGGTTTATAAATACGGCCTCTAGCCCGAGCCATATTGGCATTTGCACTTACAGTGCTGAAGGTAACACTAAATACATCAAAGTTAGTCTAATTTGCATAATTTACGTACGAGAAAAAAACTCGTATTATATGTGATGTATCCCATGGTACTAAACATTCATACAAATGAAAGAGTCAATGACTCTGTAGCTCAACTTGGATATGACAGGAATTAGTACTTGCTGTGACAAAGACAACTGAATAATGAATATGACAGGAATTAGTATTTGTTTTGGCCCAGTCAACAATAATAAAAGAATTACAAGGTGACTGTAATGGACTACAGATTAAGACCAATCATTGTAGATTATTATTTTTGTGTGGAAATTTTCAGTCCCAAACAAAATATTTTCAGACTAAAATTTTTTCTTCTTCTTCTTAAAATTGACCAAAATGCATCAAAACACAAAAAACTAATTTCCGGATTTTGGTCCAAAATTTTCTAAGTCCCACCCGGACCCCTAATTTGCATAATTTATTCATGAGAAAAACTCTGTATTATATGTAATGTATCCCATGGTACTAAACATTCATACAAAAATTTATTCAAATCAGATCTTTCATTTGGAAGTTCTGCGCAAAAATCTGATTGCACTTAATTTTGAACAAAATGGCTGCTAGCGGCCATCTTGAATTTCAGACTGGACCCCAAAACACTCCTTCTCGTCCCACAGTGATAACAAATGTACCCAAGAAGTTTCGTGAAGATCGGTTCATAAATACGGCCTCTAGCCCGAGCTGTATTGGGATTTGCACTCACAGTGCTGAAAGTAACACTAAATAAATCAAAGTTAGCCTAATTTGCATAATTTACGCACAAGAAAAAAACCTGTAATATATGTAATGTATCCCATGGTACTAAACATTTATACAAAACTTTATTCAAATCAGAACTTTCATACAGAAGTTCTGTACAAAAAACTGATTTTTGCATCATCGGTACAAAATGGCCACTGGCAGCCATCTTGAATTTTGGACCACACCCAAAAACACTCGTTCCCGTCCCAGGGTCATAACAAAGGTACCCAAGAAGTTTTGTAAAGATTGGTTCATAAATACGGCCTCTAACCCGAGCCATAGCAGCTTGGCACTTACAGCTCTGAAAGTAACACTAAATAAATCAAAGTCAGTCTAATTTGCATAATTTACGCACGAGAAAAAAACCCGTATTATATGTGATGTATCCCATGGTACTAAACATTTATACAAAACTTTATTCAAATCAGAACTTTCATACAGAAGTTCTGTACAAAAAACTGATTTTTGCATCATCGGTACAAAATGGCCGCTGGCAGCCATCTTGAATTTCGGACCACACCTAAAAACACTCGTTCCCGTCCCAGGGTCATAACAAAGGTACACAAGAAGTTTCGTAAAGATCGGTTCATAAATACGACCTCTAGCCCGAGCCATAGCCAATTGTTGACGTACGGACAGATGGACAGACGGACGGACGGACGGACGACGGGCCATGACAATAGCTCAAATTTGACTTCGTCAAAGTTGAGCTAAAAATTATTCAAATCAGTGCTTTCATATGGAAGATCTGCGCAAAAATCTGATTTCACATAAGTCTGTACAAAATGGCCGCCAGTGGCCAACTTGAATTTCGGATCGGATCCCAAAACACTCGATCTCGTCCCACGGTCATAACAAAGGTACCCAAGAAGTTTCGTAAAGATCGGTTCATAAATACAGCCTCTAGCCCGATCCGTATTGAATTGTTGATGCACAGACAGCCAGACAGACGACTGGCCATGGCATAAGCTCAAATTTGGCTTCGCCAAAGTTGAGCTAAAAATTATAATAAAAGAACAAGAGGCCCCGGGGGCCTGAGGGCGTTCACCTGACATGGTAGCCTAAATATCAACCCAGGGAATTGATTTCAACAAGTTGCATCTGCCCCTCCTAAGAAAAGCTTGTACCAAATATCCAAAGATTCTGACCAGTGGATCTAAAAAAAAGAAGATTTTTAAAGAATATTCCTCATATTGAACTAAGTAATAATTCGAAACATGAACCCAGGGACTTGGCTTGAACAAACTTGAATCTCACCTCCAGTGGGATGCTGTATACCAAATATCAAAAGATTGTGACTGGTGGATGTGAAGAAGATTTTTGAAGAATATTCCTCATATTGAACTAAGTTATATTTCGGGCTCCCACAGGGGGCCCAAATATCAACCCAGGGACTTGGCTTGAACAAACTTGAATCTCACCCCCCTAAGAATGCTGCATACCAAATATCAAAGCATTCTGACTGCTGGATCTGAAGAAGATTTTCCAAAAAAATTCTTCAAGTTATAATTCGGGCTTCCACAGTGAGCCCAAATATGAACCCAGGGACTTGGCTTGAACAAACCTGAATTTCTCCCCCCCCCCCCCCCCCCCACCCCAAGGATGCTGTATGCCAAAATATCAAAACATTCCGACCATGGACTCTGAAGAAGAGGATTTTTAAAGAAAAATTCCTCATATTGAACTAAGTTATAATTCAGGCTCCCACAGGGAGCCCAAAAATGAACCCAGAGACTTGGCTTCAACAAACTTAAATCTCAACCCCCTTAGGATGTTGCATATCAAATATCAAAACATTCCGACTGCTGGATCTGAAGAAGAAGATTTTTAAAGAAAAATTCCTCATATTGAACTAAGTTATAATTCGGGCTCCCATAGGGAGCCCAAATATGAACCCAGGGACTTGGTTTCAACAAACTTGAATCCCACCCCCCTAAGGATGCTGCATACCAAATATCAAAACATTCCGACAGCTTGATCTGAAGAAGAAGATTTTTAAAGAAAATTCCACATTTTGAACTAAGTTACAATTCGAGCTCCCACAGTGAACAAACTTGAATCTCACCCCCCTAAGGATGCTGCATACCAAATATCAAAAGATTCTGATTGGTAGATCTGAAGAAGAAGATTTTTAAAAAGTATTCCTCATACTGCACTAATTTAAACATTTGGTCTCCCATAGAGAGCCCAAATATGGACCCAGGGATTTGATTTCAATAAACCTGTGAAACAATCTTCCAAAGATGTTATATGTGACATTTGAAAGCTTTTAGGGCAGTGGTTTGGGAGAAAAGTAGTCTTAAATGTTTTTCCCATTACCCACAGTGTTAAAAAATGCTGACTCAGCACTTTTTCAAAGTCCCCAAAAAGTACCCCATGATAAAACCGATAGCAATTTTTTTTGACCATTCCATTCTGTTGGTCCTAAGGAAGCTTCATACCAAATAAGAATTCTTAGTGCCATGTAGTTTTGGAGATATGACAGTTTTAATTAATCAATAAGCCCTCATATCAAATTTGGTTCAAATCTGCCTCTCAGTTTGGAAAATAGAAATTTTGGGCAAGGCAAAAATTCTTGCCCCTCCCATAATGTAGGCAAATATAGGTCCTCGAACCTCTCTTGAACAAATCTGAGTCTACACCTCAAAAGGAAGATGCACACCAAATATCAAGTCTCTGCTAGTACTGGTTCATGAGAAGATTTTTTATGATTTAAGCACCCTTTATGGGCGTGGCCATACTGAGGGGCGAGGCAACTTGATTTGAACAAAATCAAAATGCGATGTCATAACAAACTATTATCTCAAATATCAATTAAATTGGTTAAGTGGTTTGGGATGAGAAGACGTAAACACCATGTTCAAGGACGATGGACTGTGATTGATCACTATAGCTCCCCTGACTGAAAATCAGGCGAGCTAATAAAAGAAGTGAAAGACTGCATCTCAGATGCTATTTTTGTTTGTTTTTGCTGATAGTCTTCGTTTTTGCAATATTTTATTGATGAAAAAAAGAAAATTAAATATTCAGAATTCTCCAGCAATAGATATTGGAACTGTCAACTAGAAACTTGACATAGGTAACACGGTTAACCCTTTCCTAACACAAGAGGCCCCAAGGGGCCTTAGTCGCTCACTGGCCAAAGTGGTTCAAAGAAGTATTCAGTGAGACATGGTTCATCAACACTACAAAGAAATGAAGTCATGAGAGGCAAATTTTATGGAAAAACACTAAGGAATGGATTTGAACAAACCTGAACGTAACATGCCTCCCCCCCCCCCTGCCCATAGAGGCCAAATATTAAGCCAAGGACTCAAACTGAACAAACTTGAATCTGATCTCCCTTGAGATGTCATATACCAAATAGGAAAGACTTCTGACTGGTGGATATGAAAAAGGTTTTTAAACAAATCACCTCACATTGCACTAAGTTAAACTTTGGGCTCAAATAGGGAGCCAAAATATTAACCAAGGGTCCCGTTTTGAACAAACTTGAATCTGACCCACATAGAGATGTTGTAAACCAAATACGAAAGGATTCTGATTGGTGGATCTGAAGAAGAAGATTTTAAAAGAAATTCCGTCATATTGCACTTAGTTAAAATTCAGGCTCCCATAGGTAGCCCAAATTAACAACCCATGGACTATGATTGAACAAACTTGAATCTAAACCGCCTAGAGTATATATGTTGTATACCAAATATGAAAGCATTCTGACTACATGGTCTGAATAACAAGATTTTGAATACAAGCCGGAACAGGACCCAAAATTTTTTTCAGGCTATAAATTTTTTTTTTCCATCTCAACATTGAACAAAACACATAACTTAGATGTGAGTCTTCCATGGAAGACGTGTGTTGCCTGCACTATATTTTAATAGCGTGTCTTTAAATATTTACCTCAAACCTTGTTAATCAAGTTCTTCTATGTAAGTTATATGGAATTCCAAGTCGAAAAAGGGACATAACTCTGAAAAAATGTGTGGATGATAACGGTTGTATGTGGATATCCTTTCCCCCATCCTGGTTCATTTGTGTACCAAATATCATTAAAATCCGCCTGACAATGACTGAGATATATACACTCCAAGGCGTTTCAGACAGAATTCTAAGTTGAAAAGGGGCATAACTCTGGAAAAAATACAGCGGATCAAAAAATAAAATAGGAGGTGCACAATGCCATTATGTGATAAAGAATCACTGAAAGTTTCATCAAAATCCATTCATAGGTTAAAGAGGAGTGGCAGATAAGAGACACTCCAAGGCGTTTCAGACAGAATTCTAAGTGGAAAAGGGGCATAACTCTGGAAAAAATACAGCGGATCCAAAAATAAAATAGGAGGTGCACAATGCCATTATGTGATAAAGAATCACTGAAAGTTTCATCAAAATCCATTCATAGGTTAAAGAGGAGTGGCGGATAAGAGACACTCCAAGGCATTACAGACAGAATTCTAAGTGGAAAAGGGGCATAACTCTGGAAAAAATACAGCGGATCAAAAAATAAAATAGGAGGTGCACAATGCCATTATGTGATAAAGAATCACTGAAAGTTTCATCAAAATCCATTCATGGGTTAAAGAGGAGTGGCGGATAAGAGAAAGTGTGACGCGGACGACGCAAGACGACAAAAGTAATCCCTATATGTCACTCCCCACTTCGTGGGGCAGGCGACACAAAAAAGTAATCCCTATATGTCGCTCCCCACTTTGTGGGGCAGGCAACACAAAAATCCCCCCAAAATGTCCGAATTTTGTTCCAAAATTTTGGAGTCCAAACCTGACTCCAAATTTTTTTCCATCTCAAAATTGAACAAAATGCATAAAAAACATATTTTTTTCCAAATTTTCATCCAAAAATTCCAAAATTTTCAGGCTAAAAATTATTTTTTTCGTCTCAAAATTGAACAAAAAATGCCTAAATTTTTTTTTTAAAAATTCCGAATTTTGGTCCAAAATTTCGGAGTCGGAACCGGACCCAAAATTGTCAGACTAAAAGTTTGGGGGGTTTTTTCGTCTCAAAATTGAACAAAATGCATAAAAAAATCCAAAACAAATTTTTGTACTTAAATTTTTACCAAATATTTCTAAGTCCAAACCAGGCTCAAAATTTTCAACCCAGGGACCCAATTTGAACAAACTTGAATCTGCCCCCCCTAGAGATGTTGTATACCAAATATGAAAGCATTCTGACTGGTGGATCTGAAGAAGAAGATTTTTAAAGAAATTTTCTTATATTGCACTAAGTTAAAATTCAGGCTCCCATAGGGAACCCAAATATTAACCGAGAAACTCGATTTGAACAAACTTGAATCTGGCCTCCCTAGAGATAATGTATACCAAATATGAGAGGATTCTAACTGGTGAATCTGAAGAAGATTTTTAAAGAATATTCCACGCAATGCACAAAATTAAAATTTGGGCTCCCATAGGGAGCCCAAATATTAACCCAGCAACTCAGTTTGAACAAACTTGAATTTGACCCCCCTTATAGATGTTGTATACCAAACATGAAAAGATTCTCTGAGTGGCCGATCTGAAGAAGAAGATTTTTAAAGAAATTTCCTCAAACTGCACCACGTTAAACTTTGGGCTCCAATAGAGAGCTCAAATACTAACTCAGGGACCCGATTTTAACAAACTTGAATCTGAACCCCCCCCCCCCCCCCCCCCCCCCCCCCACCCCAGAGATGTTGTATACCAAATATGAAAGCATTCTGACTGGTGGATCTGAAGAAGAAGATTTTTAAAGAAATTTCCTCATATTTCATTAAGTTAAAATTTGGGCTCCTGCAGGGAGCCCAATTATTAACCCAGGGACTGGATTCGAACAAACTTGAATCTGACCCCCCTACAGATGTTGTATACCAAACATGAAAGGATTCTGACTGATGGAACTAAGAAGAAGATTTTTAAAGAAATTTCCTCAAATTGCACCAAGTTAAACTTTGGGCTCCAATAAAGAGCCCAAATCTTAACCCAGGGACTCAATTTGAACAAACTTTAATCTGACCCCCCTATAGATGTTGTATAAGAAATATGAAAAGATTCCGACTGGTGGATCTGAAGAAGAAGAATTTTTTTTTAATTTTTGAAAAAATTTATGGGTGCTATCAGAGTTATGCCCCTTCTGGTGCCCCCTGTGGGCACGGCAAGTTTATTTGTACAAACTTGAATTGACATATGATAAGAAACATGCACACAAAATTTGGTTCAAATTGGTCAAGTAGTTTGTGAGGAGAAGTCGATAATGTAAAGTTCACGACGGACGACAAGGACGGATGACGACGACAGGCTGCAAGTGATAAGTTTAGCTCCCTTCGGTGAGCTAATAATACCCAAACCAGCCAGCACTATTCCTAAAAATTTTAATTCAAATTTTATTATTTTTAAAATTTTTGTCCCAGATATATGGCTTATGATCTTCACTGGAAAGAACACATGAAGTTCATTCCAATGCAGGGTCAAAGACTGGGGTTTGAGAAAAAAGGAAAATGTTTTATTCAAGAAATTTTTTTGCAAGTATCTTCTATTCTTCTTGGTAAAGGGTCAAGGGTTAAAAATTGGTCAGTTAACTAACTTACCTGCCCCAATTGCTGCCATGATATGTTTAGGAAATAAAGGTGTATTCTTTGTCAGTCAGCTACCTGAGTTGATATAACTTTTGAATTCTGTATGTAGTTGACAGCAACAGTATCTATTCTCGAATAGCTAGACGTTTTTTGCCCCAAATATATCTAATGACCCATCAATGGAAAATAATTCCCTTGAGAGGTCATAACAGGTATGATTTGGGAAAAAATTAATTTGTGCAAAATATTGGTACGTTTCTTCAAAAGAGCACCTGTCAGACTTTCCAATTCATGAGGACATGGGTTAACTGACTTGAGTGAATTATGTGAAGGAAATATCCAACATGGGAAGGTTAGTAATTTGTCTGATCATTGCTATAATGTTCTGAGATCAGCTATTATTAGAGACCTGTGTGATGTTAGAAAACTAAACCAATTCCCTGCTGTCAATTTTTTTCAGTTTAGCGGTTTGCAGACAAATTCTCAACTTCAATGATGTCAGAGCAGTGGTGTCATGATTGCACCACCTGAATGGGTTAATGCCGCTTTTTTGCCTGTAAGCACTGAATGTGATTAATGAGACTTTCCTACACATGTATGCTGATTAACTCCCTGTGGGTAAATTAATCATTAGTTTCTAACCATTTACACCCATTGACCTTTTACCTACCACAACACAGAGACAACACTTGTAATATCTTTTTCTGACCCACTATTTCTCAATCTTTCGGTTTCCCTTTTTTTAACCCCTAGAACTCTGGCCATGCAGCTAAATTTTCTCCAATCGTTCTGCTTTTCTCTTGTATAACTAAGAATTTAACCAATTATATGTGGTTTGACAGAGCTCAGTGTGTCAAACAAGGGATATTTGGTTAAATATCTACCTGCATTATGGGAAATATTTGCTGATGAAAACTTTGTCATTTTGACATGACAGTGCGGAGAGTTAACTTGACAAACTTGATCCAATAAGGCCATTTTGATGCTCTGCACACGATGTTAAAATTCCAAAATTTCATGTGACAAATTTTTCCTATAATCAATCTGGCAATTTAACCAATTGAATCTTGTGTGATAAGGCTCATTGACCTCTGTCAAACAAAACTGTATTGGTTAAATTTCTAGTTGCATAATGATAATGAAAGTGTCAGCTTAACTTGTCTGTGTGTTATGTTTGATGAAAAGGATAATGTTCAATATTTATGAAAGGATTATGAAATAAGACAAGAATTGTGATAATTGGGAATATGTTAATTTCTGTTCCCTGTATGCTGTTTTCAATAAAAATAATATGAGGTGTAGACTATACAAAAGAGGTGTGTTAATGTGGCCATCATAGTTAATGTTTGTGGCCCTCACAGTTAATGTATATCAATGAAAGTTACCAATTTACAGTGAAATTATTCCAAAATGAGTCATCCTATCAAGTTACAATGAAGTCCTTTCATAAATACAACCTGTAGACTGTGCTAAAGGTTTTCGGGCTTCGGGCCCCTGTAGCCATCGCAGTTGCCAATCATGACCAAACGGGGACGTTATCATCTAGACATTATATGGAATCAACCTACCAAGTTACAATGAAATCCCTCCATAAATACAACCTGTAGACTGTGCTAAAGGTTTTCGGGTTTTGGGCTCGGGCAGCTGTCATGGCTGAATGATCGCGACCAAAAGGGGACGTTCTCATCTAGACATAATCTGGAGTCATTCTACCAAGTTACAATGGAATCCCTTCATATATATGATCTACAGACTGTGCTAAAGGTTTTTGGGCTTTGGGGTCCTGCAGCCGGCACAGTTGACCAATCGCAACCAAAAGGGGACGTTCTCATCTAGACATTATATGGAGTCAAGCTACCAAGTAACAATGAAATCCCTCCATAAATACGACCTGTAGACTGTGCTTAGGGTTTTGGGCTCAGGCAGTCGTCACGGTTGACAGATCACGACCAAATGGGGAATTTATCAACTAGACATCATCCGGAGTCATTCTACCAAGTTACAATGAAATCCCTCCATATTAAATATAACCTGTAGACTGTGCTAAAAGTTTTTGGGTTTCGGGCTTGGGCAGCCATCACAGTTGACAAATAATGACCAAAAGGGGATGTTCTCATCAAGATATTATACAGAGGCATCCTACCAAGATACAATGAAATTAATTCATAAATACGACCTGTAGACTGTGCTAATGGTTTTCAGGTTTTGGACTCCGGCAGCCACCACAGTTGATGTTTGTTTGTTTGTTTGTTTGTTGGTGGTTAACGTCACATATTTATGCACCATGGCTAATCGTGACACAACATGGAGATGAAGTCAAGTTTAGTCAATCGTTGATCAACATGTTGCCCATTGTAGAGGACTTTCACCCCAAGCATTGGTGACTGGGTCCTATTTTACTAGTAAAGCGGAACTGGTTTACCACAGTAAAGAAATGCTGCTTACTTCCCGGGGTTCCCACGGGGAACCACAGTTGACCAATCGCGACCAAAAGGGGACGTTCTCATCTGGACATGACCTCAAACCTGCATATGAAATTTTGTGACGATTGGATAAGAACTATGGGGTGTTGCCTGTGCTAAAGGAAAATGTGAACAGACTCACACACTTCCGCACACATGATGGCAATAACTTATCTTAACTTTGTCAAGTTCAGCTAAAAATTTGCAGTTTGAAATGTTGATATTTCAATATTAGTGTGCATAGAGTTAACTCCTTGCATGCTGGTTGCAGATATTCCTCTGCAAAGGATACGAAATCTCTTGCCATTGAAATAAGTATAATTTGGCCACATTTAACAAAATTTTATCAACTGAATCGACTTTGGGGTTGGGACAATTGATCTTTTGTCTGATTCATTTATGTAGAATACCTCAAAATGGTTACTGACATCAGGAATTATAATTACTGATGTCAGTGACCATTTTGCTACGTTCTACATAGATGAATCAGACAAAAGATCAATTGTCCCAACCCCTAATTTTAGACGGTAAATCAATGCGGGGAGTATCACCTGCTTTAAAAGAATCTTATCAGCATGTGACTTTTCAGAGGTTACAGACTATATTTGTCCAAATTCAGCATACAGTAAATTCCTCAACATATTCTTCAAAGCCTTTGAAGAAGCATTTCCCCTGAAAGCAAGCCCTGTAAGAAAAAAATAAATAAAATAGGCCGATGAAATCGTCAGATGTGTACCCATACGCGCAACTAGTAGAAAGCTGTATGACGGAGGGCCACCATGGATGCCCACATTATGTACACCATACAAGGTATGGGTACATACAGAAATTGATTGGAAGAGTGTCTAATTTGATGGATAAAGGATTAATATCTCCGGATCAAATTATCATATTTACATAAAAAACTATACAGCACAGCACACCAGTAACCTGAATAAATATATAAAGTAACATGACAATCGGATTGATATTTTTTGAGTTATCTCATGCCAAAGGGATTCAATTTGAAGGACAAAAGGGTTAATATCTCGGGATCAAATTATCAGATTAACACCAAAAACTATACAGCTCAGCACATCAGTAACCTGAACACAATTATAAAGTAACTTGACAATCCAAGTAATATTTTTCAAGTTATCGAATGCCAAAGGGATTGGAGAAATTTTCAATTTGAAGGATAAAGGGTTAATATCTCGGGATCAAAATAACAGATTTACACCAAAAACTATACTGCTTGGCACATCAGTGACCTGAACACAAATATAAAGTAACTTGACAATCTCAGGCTTAAATTATCAGATTTACACCAAAAACTATAGAGCTCGGCACATCAGGAACCTGAACACAAATATAAAGTAACTTGACAATCCAAGCAATACTTTTCAAGTTATCGAATGCCAAAGGGATTGGAGGAATTTTCAATTTGAAGGATAAAGGGTTAATATCTCAGGATTAAATTATCAGATTTACACCAAAAACTGTACAGCTCGGCACATCAGTAACCTGAACACAAATATAAAGTAACTTGACAATCCAAGCAATATTCTTCAAGTTATAGAATGCCAAAGGGATTGGAGAAATTTTCAATTTGAAGGGTAAAGGGTTAATATCTCTGGATCAAATTATCCGATTTGCACCAAAAACTATACAGCTCGGCACATCAGTAACCTGAACCCAAATATAAAGTAACTTGACAATCCAAGCAATATTTTTCAACTTATCGAATGCCAAAGAAATGGATACAGACGTGGACGGACAGACGGACGGACAGACTGATGGACAAAGGATGGACGAACGACGGATGGTCACCCCGCATGCCGGCATTATGTGTACCATACATAGTATGGGTACACATAAAAATGCAAGCCATGGATGACGCTTGGCCTATTGCAATCCTCAGAAACAAATAGTAAATTGTATGCTAAATGAAAGTGTCAATGACACCTTAGCTTTACTTGTGTGTTGTGTTTGATGAAAAGGATAATGTTCAATGTTTATGAAAGGATTATGAAATAAGACAAGAATTGTTTATAATTGGGAATATGTTCATTTCTGTTCCCTGTATGCTATGTTTTTGATAAAAATAATATGAGGTGTATACTGTACTAAAGAGCTGAGGGATGGGTTAATGTGACCTCACAGTTAATGTATGTGGCCCTAACAGTTAACGTATATCAACGAAAGTTACCAAGTTACAGTGAAATTATTCCAAAACGAGTCATCCTATCAAGTTACATTGAAATCCCTTCATAAATATGGCCTGTAGACTGTGCTAAAGGTTTTCGGGCCCCTGTAGCCGTCAGTTTCCCAATTGCGTCCAAAGGGGGGGACGTTCTCATCTAGACATTATATGAAGTCAACCTACCAAGTTACAATGAAATCCCTTCATAAATATGACCTGTAGACTGTGCTAAAGGTTTTTGGGCTTTGGGCCCGGGCAGCCATCATGGTTGAATGATCGCAACCGAAAGGGGACATTCTCATCTGGGCATCATCTGGAGTGACCCTGCGAAGTTACAATGAAATCCCTTTATAAATATGACCTGTAGTCTGGGCTCAAGGTTTTCGGGCTTCAGGCCCCTGAAGCCGTCACAGTTGACCAATCACAACCAAAAGGGGATGTCATCATCTAGGCATTATATGGAGTCAAACTTACAGGTTACAATGAAATCCTTCATAAATATGCCCTATAGACTATGCTAAAGGTTTTGGGCTCAGGCAGCCATCAAGGCTGAATGATCACGACCAAAAGGGGACGTTCTCATCTAGACATTATTTGGAGTCGTCCTACCAAGGTACAATGAAATCCCTTCATAAATATCAACTGTAGACTGTGCTAAAGGTTTTCGGGCTTCAGGCCCCTGTAGCCGTCACAGTTGCCTAATGGTGTCCGAAAGGGGCTGTTCTCATCTAGACATTATATGAAGTCAATCTACCAAGTTACAATGAAATCCCTTCATAAATATGACCTGAAGACTGTGCTAAAGGTTTTCGGGCTTTGGGCATAGGCAGCCATCATGGTTGAATGATCGCAACCAAAGGGGGACATTCTCATCTAGACATCATCTGGAGTGATCCTACGAAGTTACAATGAAATCCCTTCATAAATATGACCTGTAGACTGTGCTCAAGATTTTTTAGCTTCGGGCACCTGTAGTCATCCCAGTTGACCAATCACGACCAAAAGGGGATGTCATCATCTAGGCATTATATGGAGTCAACCTAACAAGTTACAATGAAATCCTTCCATAAATACAACCTATAGACTATGCTAAAGGTGTTTGGGCTTGGGCAGCCATCAAGGCTGAATGATTGCGACAAAAAGGTGACATTCTCATCTAGACATTATTTGGAGTCATCCTACCAAGCTACAACGAAATCCCTTCATAATTATGACCTGTAGACTGTTCTAAAGGTTTTCGGGCTTCGGGCCCCTGTAGCTGTCACAGTTGCCCAATCGTATCCAAAAGGGGACGTTCTCATCTAGACATATGAAGTCAACCTACCAAGTTACAATGAAATCCTTTCATAAATATGACCTGTAGACTGTACTAAAGGTTTTCGGGCTTCGGGCAGCCATCATGGTTGAATGATCGCAACCAAAGGGGACAATCTCATCTGGGCATCATCTGGAGTGATCCTACGAAGTTACAATGAAATCCCTTCATAAATATGACCTGTAGACTGTGCGAGGTTTTCGGGATTCGGGCACCTGTAGCCATCACAGTAGACCAATCACGACCAAAAGGGGATGTCATCATCTAGGCATTATATGGAGTTAACATAACAGGTTACAATGAAATCCTTCCATAAATATGACCTTTTGCCTATGCTAAAGGTTTTTGGGTTCGGGCACCCATCAAGGCTGAATGGTTGCGATCAATATGGGACGTTCTCATCTGGACATCATTTGGAGTCATCCTACCAAGTTACAATGAAATCCCTTCATAAATATGACCTGTAAACTGTGCTAAAGGTTTTTGGGCTTCAGGCCCATGTCACCGTCACAGTTGCCCAATCACGTCCAAAAGGGGACTTTCTAATAGCTTTCGGGTTTTGGGCTCGGGCAGCCATACCGGTTGACCGATCGCGACCAAAAGGGGAAGTTCTCATCTAGACATAACCCCAAAAATGCATATGAAATTTTGTGACGATCAGACAAGAACTGAGGGGTGTAGCCTGTGCTAAAGGAAAATGTGAACAGACTCACAGACTAACAGACTTCCGCACGCGTGATGGCAATAGCTTATCTTGACTTTGTCAAGTTAAGCTAAAAACTCAAATTCCCAACTACTCAAAACATAATAGAATACAAACAATATTGCCATGAATTCAACCACCTGAAACGGATTTGTAAAGCAGATTATTATGATATGATACTCTTAGGAAATAAATATAACATTAAAAAAACATGGGAAATCCTACGAAAGGCCATATGTAAGTCAAATAACAACTGGCAACATCGGTTGCAACAGTTGCCTACGATGACGCCGTGTACCAAGGTGTAGTGCACGTTGATGGTGCACATGTCTTCAACAGCTGTAACCCTGCTTGAGTGGAGTTTGAACAGAGTTAGAATGTTGAGGAGCTGAGAGTTGCTCGTCGATGCTCGGTGGTTCTCTCTGGGTATTTCAGCTTCCTCCACCCGTAAAACTGTCACGGTCACGAATATATAAATATACTGAGCTTTGAGGTTTTTGAAGTGAAGATTATTTATTTATTTATTGGTGTTTAAGGTCACATATTTCTGCACATTGCAAGTGAAGATTAACCCTTTACCCATCATGAATAGCAGAGAACATGGTGGCTCATTAGTTAGAGCATTAGACTTGAGATCGAAAGATGGACAGTTCAATCTTGACCTACAGCATATATATTATGTCCTTGGGCAAGATACTTCATCCCAACTGCTCAAGTGAGAACATGGTGGTTCTGAGTACTAAGACCAAGGGTACGATGATGGTACTTACCCAGCTTGCACCAGAATTAGTAAGCTGGAGCGGGAGACAGTTCATTGCCATTGCTTGGTGATTCTCCCAGCTGCTTCGGCTTTCTTCATCCATAAAAAACTGTCTAGCATGAACAAATATCAGTATCTTGCTGTTGAAAGTGTCATTAAACTCCAACAAACATGAATATCACCTTACGGTCATCCTCTTCTAACATACAACATAATGGGGAAAAAACACTGGTTCTGATAATTGAAATTTGGGGATGAGATCCTAAATTTTGGCCCTCCCAGAAAAAGCCTATTTGCTGACCCCAAAACTCACTTTAAACAAGAGGCCAATGGGTCTGAAGAGCTCACCTGACAAAGGTTCATTCATCTTCACAAAGAGATTTGAGGAGTTTTTAAAATAATTAGTAGCTTATTATTTAATTTTATTTTTCGCTAATTGAGAGAACAAGTACTATCAAACACCTCCGAGTGCCCACAAGTAAATTGCATTATTATAAAATGAACAGGAAATTACAAATTTCGATAAAATGTGGTCTAAAAATTAGGGAAGGGTTAAAATGACAGGGGGACAGATTGGTAGAAACTAGATTTGAACAAACCAGAATATGATCCCATAAGACTGGTGTACACATAAATCGATTCTGCCTGGTGGAACTGAAGAAGATTTTTATTTAACCCTTTAACAAAAAAATCAGACACATCCACCTGCGTAATTTACAAATTAAGCGTTGAAAATAATATATTTCTCCAAAAATTTCAACAAAACCATTTCATGTGATGCCTCATTGGAACGAGCTCGTTGAGCTTGTTCCAATGAAGCATCACATAAGGTTTTGTGGAAATGTTTTGAAAATTAAAAAAAAAACCAATAATTAAAATAATAAATTTTGATGTTGTCTGCGTTGGGTAAAGGTTTAAAGAATATTCCTCATATTGCATAAAGCTGAAAGGGAGGGCAAATATGAACTCAGGGACAGGGACTTGATGCTGTATACCAAATATCAAAATATTTTGGCTGGTGGATTGGAAGAAGATTGTAAAAGAATATTCATCATACTGCACCATATTAAAATTTGGGCTCCAAGAGAGAATCCAAACAGGAACCCAGGGACTTGATTTGAGCAAACTTGAATCTGCTCCTCCCTCTCAACGATAATGCTGTATACCAATTATCAGATTTTGAATATTTAAATAATTTTCTTCATATTGCATGCACTAAGTTAAAATATTGTCTCTCATAGGAACTCAAATATGAATCCAGGATGTGATTTGAACAAACTTGAATTTGATCCTCCTAAGGTTACTATATACCATATATGAAATAAAAGTGTCAATGACATTGTAGCTCAACTTGACAAACTTGAATTGGTAAGTTATAAATGAAATGGCAAAACTGAAGATCATTGGTACCAATGTTATTTGATGAAATTTCAACATAACAGCATTGTGTTTGCACAACGTCAGAATAATCCATGTATTTTTAAATGTAAACTGTAAGACTGGCAAAAGGAAGAATGTTGATACACAAATGCAGTATGTTCAGAGGTTATTGTAAATGGCAACTTTTTTTCACAGAAATGAATGCTAATCAATAGCTGTTATCTAAAGGTCTTGCCTAATGAGCACACCAAATTAAAAAACAATCCTTTGACAAATGTGGCCTGTACGCCAGGTCAAAGAATGTTGATGCACAAATGCAATAAATTCAAAGATTGTTGCTAACAGCAACAGTTTTTGATGGAAATGAAAAGAAAATCAATAGCTCCTATCTTTGTCACCCTGCTTAAGCATACAAAGTTTCAAAACAACCTGATAATGAATGTGCCCTCTGAGGCATGCCAAAGGAAGATGTTAATGCACAAATGCACTAAGTATAAGGTCACTGCTTTGTGGCAATGTTTTTTTGGGGTTTTTTTTTTTATGGAAATTCATAAATATACCCTGCAGAGAGTACAAAAGGGATAAGTAGATGCACAAATGCAGTAAGTTCAAAGGCTGGTGATAACGACAATAATGTTTTATGGAAATGAAAAAAAGCAATAGCTCACATCAAGAGGTCACCCCAAACACACATACCAAGTTTCAAAGTGATCCGATCATAAATGTGCCCTGAAGGGTGTGTTAAAGGGAAATATTGAGGTCTGACTAAACTAAGTTCAAAGGTCAGAGGCAACATTTTTTGACAGAAATGGAAGAAAATCGACAGCTCCCATATAGATGTCACCCCACACAAGCAGACCAAGTTTGCAAGCGACCCAATCTTAAATGTGCCCTGCAGGGTGTGTCAAATGGAAATATTGATGCTTAACTGCACTAAGTTTTTACTGAGTTCATCGAAGGTCATTGCCAGTGGCAACATTTTTTGACGGAAATTGAAGAAAATCAATAGATCCCATCTAGAGGTAACCCCAAACAAGCCTACAACGTTTCAAACCGATCTAATCATAAATGTGCCCTGTAGGGCATGCCAAAGGAATATATTGATGCCTGAAGAAACTAAGTTCAAAGATCGTTGCCAGCGGCAACATTTATTGACGGACGGAATTGGAAGAAAATCGATAGCTCCCATCTAGAGGTCACCCCAAACAAGCATGCCAGGTTTCAAAGCAATCCAAACATAAATGTACCCTGTAGGGTGTGCCAAAGGGAAATATTGAGGTCTGACTATACTAAGTTCTAAGAACGTTGGCCGCGGCAACATTTTTCGACGAAAATGGAAGAGAATTGATAGCTCCCATCTAGAGGTCACCCCAAACAAGCATGCCAGGTTTCAAAGCAATCCAAACATAAATGTACCCTGTAGGGTGTGCCAAAGGGAAATATTGAGGTCTGACTAAACTAAGTTCCAAGAACGTTGGCTGCGGCAACATTTTTTGACGGAAATGGAACAAAATCGATAGCTCCCATCTAGAGGTCTCCCCAAACAAGCATAGCAGGTTTCAAAGCAATCCGATCATAAATGTGCCCTGTAGGGTGTGCCAAAGGGAAATATTGAGGTCTGACTAAACTAAGTTCTAAAAACGTTGGCCGTGGCAACATTTTTTGACGGAAATGGAAGAAAATCGATAGCTCCCATCTAGAGGTCACCCCAAACAAGCATGCCAGGTTTCAAAGCAATCCGATCATAAATGTGTCCTGTAGGGTGTGCCAAAGGGAAATATTGAGGTCTGACTAAACTAAGTTCTAAGAACGTTGGCCACGGCAACATTTTTCGACGGAAATGGAAGAGAATTGATAGCTCCCATCTAGAGGTCACCCCAAACAAGCATACCAGGTTTCAAAGCAATCCAATCATAAATGTGCCCTGTACGGTGTGCCAAGGGAAAAAATTGTGATCTGACTAAACTAAGTTCTAGGAACATTGGCCGCGGCAACATTTTTTGACGAAAATTGAAGAAAATCGATAGCTCCCATCTAGAGGTCACACCAAACAAGCATACCAAGTTTCAAAGTGATCAAATCATAAATGTGAGGTGTGCCAAAGGAAATTGTGAACGTATGTATGCCGACAGACGAGAAGTGATGGCAATAGCTCAGCTTCACTTTGTCAAGTTGAGCTAAAAATCAAAAATCCTTCTTGTTCAGGCCTAAGGGAATTAGTGTTTTGAGTGTGAATATCCATTGTATTTCACGGTGGCGCCATCGATCCATGGTTCTTGGTCCATCTGGATCACTGTATAGCACTTCGATGATCTTGTAGGATATGTCCTGTAACAAATGATCGTGTTGATTGAAATGGAAAGCCTTCTTAGTCTTCTTAAATTGATCCTACACTGTAACAACTTCCAACTTAATGTCGTCGATTACTTACAAATTGGGGGGACAGCTATGGGCACAAAAGTAGCACCTAGCCTAGCTAATATCTTTATGGGTGAACTGGAAAACAAACTTTTGGCAGAATCCCGCCTCAAACTGGAACTGTACCTTAGATACATGGATGACATATTCCTTATTTGGACACATGGAGAACAATCACTAAAAGATTTCATCGATTACTGAACTCTGCACATCCGACCATAAAATTTACAGCAGCGATCGCCGATATATCTATAAACTTCCTAGATGTCAAAATCTCCAAATCGGGAAAGGAAATCAAAACAGACCTCTATACCAAACCGACTGACACTCATGCTTACCTCCGAGCCGAGTCATGCCATGCAAAAAGCCAAATACAGGGCATCCCCTACAGTCAGCTTTTGAGAGTGAAACGAATCTGCAGTTTAGAAACCGACTTAAAAAAACACGCAGAAACTATGCTCCAACATTTCCGAAACTGCGGATATTCCGAAGCCACGCTCTCTAAAGCATATGAAAGGGTCTGTCAGTTTGATAGGAATCAACTCATCCATCACACCAAACCAGCCCCCCAATCAGGGAAGGAGAGGATTCCGTTTGTCTTACATTACCATCCAGAAAATACCACCATTTACCAGCACATTAGAAACCTATGGCCAATACTGCACAGCACAGAATCAGGCCGGAACCTATTCCAACATCCACCCCTCCTAGCTTACCGCCGAAACCCTTCCCTAAAGGACCTAATCTCTAGAGCCAAACTACCACAGCCAAGACAAATTAGCGGCCAAGTTATCATGAACCCGCGCCAAGAATGCCTAACCCCAAACTGCGAAATTTGCCAACAACTTCACGGAAAGACTTGGTTTGCCAGCTCAATCACAAAGAACCGATATAAGGGACCGAGATATACCAATTGCATGACCCGTAACTGTATTTATTTGCTAAAATGCAAAAAATAATATGTTGGTGAAACGAAACGCCACTTCAACATACACTTGAAAGAACATACTGGTGACATCCGATTCAAACGCGATTCACCTGTCGCTTTCCATTTCAATCAACACGATCATTTGTTACAGGACATATCCTACAAGATCATCAAAGTGCTATACAGTGATCCAGAGGGACCAGGAACCACGGATTGACGGTGCCACCTTGAAATACAATGGATATTCACACTCAAAACACTAATTCCCTTAGGCCTGAACAAGGATTTTTTATTTCTATATATTGTTCATATTCCCGACTTCTTGTTCGATACACCACCTGCCCGCCAGTAGGGCCAACAACCCATCTGTAGACTAAACAATGTCACAGCTAGACGACGTAACAAAGGGCTTAATCGAGGGGAGTCCAGTTACGATCAAAACCAAATTATGAAACACGACCTATAATGAAAGGGCCGGCCTTAGCTGGCACATTAGGGTTGTACACAAACAAAAGGGATTTTACACCTGCCTAGATTGTAACAGAACCTTCTAAAGGAAGGAATATCTCCATAAACACAGAAAGAGAAAATGTCACACACAACCGAAAAAACACACCGAAGAATCAGACAACCTCAGTCTGGCAACGCGGGAAATCATACAGGACAATCGTTCCAATGAAAACACGGCTACAAACAAGATTTTGACAATGGAAAGGACTGTAAATGAAAATTCTCCTCAATCACAAGAAACAACCAAGAATTTAGCAGAGGAGCACCACAATACAAAATAATTCACCAGCCCAACAGGCTGCCGGTTGGACGACCCCAAATCGGGCTGATCCATTTACCTACCATAACTCATTACCGGAGCATTTCTATCCAAACATTGACATCGGCTCCCCACACCCGCAACGCCCGTCACATAGAGGCAATACACCACCGGAGATGCTGGATGAGAATATCACCAGCCTATATAATACAGGGAAAGTACTAAGATATCCAGTCCGAATCTGGGAACACCAGGCAGTGTACCCCTTAACACCTCGCAAACCGGGCCTTTACAAAGAATAAAAAGAGACAATGTTATTTAATATCCTTTTTATTTTCATTTTTTTCCCTTATATACATCGGTATACGAACAATTAGTTCGTAGTTTATCCTGTCTCCCTACCAGCTCAGAATTTTATACACTATACACGAATCTGGTCCACCTTCTGCTATTCCCTTCACAGGTTTTTCTTCTACAATCTACACACCATAAAAAGAATGAACTATTAATGGCCACCGAAACAACAGGGCACCACCCATTAGAGCCGCCAAATTGGCAACAAAATATTTTTAGGTTCACACAGTTATGTGGCTGCCAAAACAGCTGATTCAATGCGAATACGAATAAATATGTGACCGCCAAAAAATTGTGGCCACCAAATTGTGAAAACCAGGATTGTGGCCGCCGAAATTGTGGCTGCCACAAATCATGGTCACCATAATTGTGGCCGCCAAATGATGACAATTAAGATTGTGGCTGCCAAATCTGTGACCGCAACAATTGTGACCGCCAATTTAAAAACTGAAGAAAACTATATAAAGGTAGAACCAAGCAGCGTAACTTTCGCCTCTGGCAAAGTTCGAATTGAACAAAACCGTTTAGGCAAAAAGCGTTATACAGGATACCTAAAAAACCAGGCCCTCTCATGCTCATCAGAGCCGTTTTTACATATCCTTCTCATTACAAAGACAAACTTCGAACAAATTTCAATCTGCACCTCAGTTGGAAGCTGAATATTAAATATCATGTCATTGCACCCATCAGAAGATTTTTAAAATTAGGATATTTTTTTCCCACACACCCTTTCCATGGGATGGCAGAACATTGATTTTAACAAAATGGAAATGGCCCACCCTAGTCATCAATCACATTAAATTTGATTGCGATCGGTCAAGCGGCTTGGGTGAAGACTCAACTACCGCCTTCATCACTGATGAAATGTGATCACTACAGCTGACCCGATTTTCAGTCAGGTGAGCTTACAAACTTGAATCTTGGCCTCCAAATTTTTTAGTATTTTTCATCACGTCTAGTCATGGCTGCTGTGAAGCAGTCCTTGTCCTGGGCAGGAATATCCATCGGCAGCAAGCAAGGAGTTATAAGAATTTCAGGTCTTTTTGGACATAAACATTTAATTAATGAAAAAAAAATGGAAGAGTACCCAATTCCCCTCCCTGAAGATAATTTGTGCCATGTTTGGATGGGTTTGGGCCAATGGTTGTAAAAAGAAGATGGAAATGCAAAAGTTAATGGATGATGGATGAAAGATGTTAAATAACAGGTGCATAGTGATGGAAATACCCCACCCTAACTTTCAGTCAGGTGAGCTAAAAAAAAGTAGATTTTGCATAACCATGGGCCTAGAGAAGTATGTCGAGAAGAAGTCCGAAAATCGAACACAGTTTTTATGCTGTTATCATAAGAAAAACTGTCAAATTTCAAATCAATCTGCCAGAGTGTAGTGAAATTATGATGCAGAAAGCCCAAGACAATTGAACTAGGCATTTATTGTATGATCTTGGAAAAATTTCAACTAAATCTGCAAAGAAAAGTAAAGTTACCACTTGAAAAACCCCAAATAACCAAGTTTTTGCACAATCAAAGGACATAACTGTTGAATTAAGTACACCAGAAATCTTGAAAATTGTTTTGTAACTATATGAAAAACCTTCTAACTTTAATGGAGGTAAAAATGAAAGTGTCAATGACACTGTAGCTCAACTAGTTTAAGACATGTACATGTATAGTATGTGACACAGCAATGACAAACATCTAGGTAATGACCTGATAACAAAGGTATATGTAAAGTATTGTAACGGTCTGTACATAAATGATGACCGTAGTCTGTAACAAATATATAGGTAAAGTATTGTAAAAGTGGGGTGACAGTTAGATGCTAAACTAGAAAAGAAATCTTTGAATGCCAGAGTGGGTCTGACTAAACCCAAAAATATTTGTTCTCATAGCACAGTGATAACAAAGGCACCCCAAAACACCCGTCCCTGTCACAAGGTGATAACAAAGGTACACCAAGAAGTTTCGTGAAGATCAGTTCATAAATACAGACTCTAGCCCAAGCTGTATTGACATGTGCACTTACTGTGTATAAGTAGCACTGAACAAATCAAAGTTCATCTAATTTGCATATTTTCTGCACAAGAAAAAAACCCGTATTATATGTGATGTATTCCATGTTACTAAGCATTCCTACAAAAATTTATTCAAATCAGAACTTTCATACAGAAGTTCTGTACAAAAAACTGATTGCACTAATTTTGGAACAAAATGGCTGCTGGTGGCCATCTTGAATTTTGGACCGCACCCAAAAACACTCGTTCTCGTCCCACGGTGAAAACAAAGGTACCCAAGAAGTTTCGTAAAGATCATTTCATAAATACGGCCTCTTGCCGGAGCCGTATAGAAGTTATGTACAAAAAACTGATTGGACCTAATTTCGGCACAAAATGGCCATTAGCAGCCATCTTGAATTCTGGACCGCACCCAGAAACACTCGTTCTCATCCCAAGGTGATAACAAAGGTACCCAAGAAGTTTCGTGAAGATCGGTTCATAAATACAGACTCTAGCCCGAGGCGTATTGAAATGTGCACTTACTGTGTATAAGTAGCACTGAATAAATCAAAGTTCATCTAATTTGCATAATTTCTGCACGAGAAAAAAACCTGCATTATATGTGATGTATTCCATGCTACTAAACATTCCTAGAAAAATTTATTCAAATCAGAACTTTCATACAGAAGTTCTTTACAAATGAAAGTGTCAATAACACCGTAGCTTAACTTGTGTGTTGTATTTGATGTTTGTTTGTTTGTTGGTGGTTAACGTCACATATTTATGCACCATGGCTAATTGTGACACAACATGGAGATGAAGTCAAAGTTAGTCAATCGTTGATCAACATGTTGCCCATTTTAGAGGACTTTCACCCCAAGCATTGGTGACTGGGTCCTATTTTACTAGTAAAGCGGAACTGGTTTACCACAGTAAACAAGTGCTGCTTACTTTCCGGGGTTCCCAGGGGGAATTGTATTTGATGAAAACGATAATGCTCAATGTTTATGAAAGGATTATGAAATAAGACAAGAGTTGTGAAAATTGGGAATATGTTCATTTCTGTTCCCTGTATGCTATGTTTTTGATAAAAAATAATATGAGGTGTACACTGTACTAAAGAGCTGAGGGGTGGGTTAATATGACCTCACAGTTAATGTATGTGGCCATAACAGTTAACGTATATCAACGAAAGTTACCAAGTTACAGTGAAATTATTCCAAAACGAGTCATCCTATCAAGTTACATTGAAATCACTTCATAAATATGGCCTGTAGACTGTGCTGCTAAAGGTTTTCGGGCTTCGGACCCCTGTAGCCGTCAGTTTCCCAATTGCGTCCAAAGAGGACGTTGTCATCTAGACATTATAAGAAGTCAACCTACCAAGTTACAATGAAATCCTTTCATAAATATGACCTGTAAGCTGTGCTAAAGGTTTTTGGGCTTTGGGCTCGGGCAGCCATCATGGTTGAATGATCGCAACCAAAAGGGGACATTCTTATCTGGGCAACATCTGGAGTCATCCTACAAAGTTACAATGGAATCCCTTCATAAATATGACCTGTAGACTGTGCTCAAGGATATTCGCTGCTCTTCCTGTCACACTTTGCATCTGTCCTGCCCAATGTAACAAGTTTGTTTAGAGAAACGCCTTGATTCTGTGGAATTCGGTTGATTGACAAGTCAGTCACCCCAACTTCAAAGAATTACGGCGTTACTAAATGAAATACTCTGTGTACACTTGACACGCGCAAAGCTTGTCGACTCCACACTCGTCACCTGCAGACAGGATCAAACGATTATACCAGAGCAGTTGTGTTATGCATTCCAGCT
Source organism: Pictodentalium vernedei (assembly GCA_031216915.1). NCBI lineage: Eukaryota > Metazoa > Mollusca > Scaphopoda > Dentaliida > Dentaliidae > Pictodentalium > Pictodentalium vernedei. Next base: position 305,629,742 of record CM062296.1, on the reverse strand, counting down.
ATTTAATTTTCAGTTAAGTAACGCGTCGATTACACAGTGACTGACAATAGCTTTTCAAGAAAATCAACACTTACACAAAAGGATTATCATGATTAATGAATTTTAATAAAAAAATGTTTTGTTTCACCATTCGATAGCCCATATGAGTTTTGTGTAGAAAAAAGAAGCGGAGAGGGGGTGTGAATGAATAGTCTCTCTCCCCCTCTCTTTCTCAGAGAAAGAGTGAGAGGGGGGATCTCTCTTCTCTCCCCTCCCTCTCCAGAGACATTCTCTGGGGGGGGGGGGGGTGGAGAGAAGAGAGATTCCTCCTCCAAATGGACCAGTCACACCCCACCGGCACCCAATCTTAGAGAAAGACACCTCCACTCCCATCTTTCTTTCTCCCTCCCTCTCTCTGAATGATAATTAAAATTAAATGCCACCAGATGTTTTCTGGTCTAAACTAAGAAGAATATTTTCAGGAACACACTTAACAAAATAAACATCGAGCAGTCTTGCTAATTTCTCTGAAGTTCAGCATGCTCAACAGGGCCGATGGAAACATCAAAGGGCAGAGGAAGCAAAAACGTCACCGACGGGCACTATGAAGCAGGTTAAGGCATCTGCCACGACCGGACCTGCTCCATAATGTCCTTCGGTGACGTTTTGCCGAAGACATCTGCGTGAGTGCCAAAAGCACGAGTCATTTAAAAAGGGTGGGGGGGCTCTCTCCCGAAAAAATTGTTGATGGAGTCCTCGAATGGTGCTTTCTTGTGGCTTTTGGGCTGATTTCAAGGCACTTTCGCCCCCGCTAGCCCCCGTCGATAATTATAAGGACAGAAGGGGCAATTGCCCCACCACCCACATTCCACCAGCCTTATGCTCAACCTGACATTTACAATACTTTCGTCAAAAATAAAGGGAGTGCGATAACATGATAGATTATCATTAACAATTAACAACTGAACATTCAACAAACACCACCAAAATTACACCAGTGACCATAAACCCAGTAGATATGCGTTTGTAGTCGCTACTGTAATTTTGGCGACCTGTTTCAGTATATCTAATCTTTGATTAGTACTACAATCTAACGCGCTAATGCTCTTCAGTCAAGCCCATAGGTGTACTGTACAGTATACAGGATAAAGTTTAGGGGGGGGGGGGGGGGGGCTGACATCAAATTTGGGAATTTGGGGGAGAAGGGGGGTCTGTAGCCCCCCCAACCCACCCCGCCTCGTACGCCTATGGTCAAGCCTGTATATAAGCTGCCTGTCATCTATAAAATAGGGTGCACAACAGGTGACATCAGAACACTGCCTTTTGCTTGGGATTAAAATTATTGATTCAATCAGTGTAAGGAATGCTGTGGGTGACTTTAATGTTGCTAACTTGCAGTACAGGGTAGCAGCATTAAATTCACCCACTTGACTTCTGTGGACCCCATTTTACAGATGGCAGGCAGCTTAAATCTAGGCTTGTCTTCAGTCATGAACTCTTCACACAGTGAAAGCCGACGCACACGCACCCGATTCCCCAAGTTCCATTTTATCATCACAGCTTGCATTAAAGTCACTGTCAGTGTCACTGTCAGTCTCCAAGTCTAAATCACTTTCCGATTCCGAAATTGGGAGTAAAGAGACATCAATATCATCAATGTCGGTTCTCAAAATATCATGAAATGACGTGGGCAAAAATCCTGGCGAAGTTGTCTCTGTACACGGCTACACTATGAAGTGGTACTTCCTTGTCCGGCTTATGAGATTTTTGCGTTGTGTGGTGGTACCGTGATCCAGATTTTGTTTCACGTAAGTATTTGTCAATAGCTTTGTTTATCAGCCGATCATCATACCCAGGATCCAACAGCCTCATTGTGGGTACATTCACTCTAAGTAACAGCAAGTCATCCAAAATGTCCTTCCCCAACGAAATTCTTGAATCACATAAAATTCTCCTTGTGACACTGAACCCTCGTTCTACCATGGCAGAAGATATTGGGACCACAAGGCACAACTCAATGAGCAACAAGATATGTGGAAATGTGTGCATGTGGTGGGTGAAAATTGATTTCCATACATTTATTTTGTTCTTAAAGTTTCTGTATTTCTTTTCAACCAAACGCTTAAGCTCCCTAAATTCACAACGCGCCCGCTCAACATTGAATTTGTGAGATCTTAAAGGAAAATCAAAGTGTCGACTCAAAGCCCTAATTTTCTCCATTCCAAAATCTTTATCGTCAAAGTCCCAGCATGTATGATCTGCGATCAACAAGGCGTCATATATATTATCTGGTTCAGTGAACTGCTGAAATCTTTTACTGATCTTGGATGAAATTGCAGGTAAGAGTTTATCTTTTATCCTGGTCACTGCTGCCTTACCCCTGGCTACTTGTTTTAGTTCAAAGTCGTGATGAACAATAGTTGTACACTTGTCGACAACTTTCTGTTGTTTCACAGTGAGCTTGTGTTTGTCTTTGAATGCTAATGTCACAGGCAAATTGGTAGCCTTCGCTGAGACAGTAACATTGTCGCTGTCCTTGGACTCTATGGAATCAAATGGTAAGTCCGTAGACTCGTCAGCAATTTTGCACAATTTATCTTTTGCATTTGAGATTGCATCTATAATGTCTGTCACAAGGGCCGACTGAGTTTGCATAGTGCAAGACAAATGTGTTGTTTCTCTCAGGACCTGCCGGTAGAAGTGTAGGGAAGCCCAAAACTGATACGACGTGATCTTGTTTAGGTAACCTTTGAGCTTGGCACTGGTTTCCGCTTTGCACTCATTTGGTAATTCGATCATATTCTCCAGGTATAAAAAAAGAGGCACAAAATTAATGATCATTGCTCTGATGGCGCGATACTTATGGTTTTGGAAGCGGGTACCACTTGCTTTAACAAACGATACGCATTTGACACCAAGCGTGCAAGCCAGAGAATGCAAAATACGCTTAGCTTTTCCACTTTTTCTGAAGAGATAGTAGATGCTGCACATAACGTCATCAATTTCTTCAAACGCTTTGTCTGCAGAGAACGCATCCTTAATTGCTAGCTCCAGGCGATGGTTAGAGCAGTGTATGATGAGTAACCAATCTCTTGTTTCTTTTATTTTTGTGCAGGCCCCATTCAAACGACCAAGGTTTACACTAGCCCCGTCAGTACATATTGCTATTAATTGCTTGGAGAACTTATCTGAATTCATGTGATATGTAAGAGAAAAAGTTTTATCAAAGGCATTTTTCAATGCAGACGCTCCTTCCCCTCCCAATTCGGGCATATGATGACACTGTAACAGCAGTTCTATGGGGTTTCCGTTGACAACAATTTTCACATATACAAGTTCCTTTTCGGCCCCTGTCTTACGCGCTTGGGAACCATCCATGAGGCCAGAAAAAAAGTTAGCTCGTGCCAACATCTCTGCCATATCATCACGTAATGCTCCTGCAATGAATTTAACATATTCAACACACCGCTGACGAGAGTCCTTGCCATCCAAAAATTTAACACCATTCAATTTTTGCAAATTCACTAAGCTCGGAAAGGCTCTGAATGGATGTTCTTGTAACACTAACCACATGGCCGTAGTAAACAGGTGTCTGTAACAGTCATGTGTACTTTTATTCAACATGTCGTCGATTCTACGTGTGGCAGGTAAATCTGTTGTAGATGACTCAGACTGTATTACTTTTTCTTTCGATGTTGATGCTTCAGCTTGGCTATAGCTGCCACTTGAAGTTGAGTTTACTGCGAATTTCTGTTTTGCCCAGTCATGCAAGCCTCCGGATCGAACATGGCGCATTAAATTCCCTTTATGCACTTTGCTAGTACCGTCGGCATACGTCAAAATGGCACTTATGCTGACGCCTTTAATACCCCGCTTATGAGCCTCCTTCCGTATTTCGGCTAGGTTGTTTGCACAGATGAGGCATTGCAAATTTGTGATCTGCCCCTCAGAATTTGTTTCAAGTACCGCAAAGTCCCCTTCATCAATAAATGACCATTTTTTAAAAGTCTTCTCTAACACACTATCCGACATGTTGCTGCCTATATACCTTAAACCAAATCAGTAACTGGTCGGTCACCGACTCACGAGTGAGTAGAATAAGCAAAGGATTGGAACTGGGAACATCAACTTGAATGGCGCACGTGCAAAACGTGTCGACACATCTCTCTCTGTAGACAGATATAGATTACACGATTGTTCTGGATGAAAGGGGTCACTGGTGTCGTCAATTGCATGTCAATGTATTGTTATTGTGTACTGTTTTTAGAAAGTCAGCGTGTTGATTACACAGTGACAAAGAATGAAACGCTGGTTGTAACATCTCTTTGAAGTTTCGCTTTTATGTTTAGGAAAAGTTCATTTGCTAGTGATGGGATTCGTTGCTTCTAAATTCCATGCCTTAGATATTATACATCATTACTTACGCATTCAATAAGGGTGAAAGTTAACTGGTTGAGTGCTAGAAGCCACTATCAGGGCTTTCAAAAAATGAGGATACCAGAGCAAAAGCCAATACTTTCCTTGCTTATATTTCATATTCAGTCAAACACAAATAATATTTTTGTTTATATAAATTTGTTTTATTACAAATAATTGGAGAGTGCCTGTGGGCACTCTCCAATAATTTGTAATAAAACAAGTTTTGAATAACAAATTCAGACCACCAAAAATAATCTAGCCCTCAACCAGTTAATAACTGAACCATTGTTCCTATCCATTTTTTCACCGATTGCCAAGGCGAACGATTCGCCGTTCGCCCAAAATACAATTTAGGCGAACGACAGGCGAACAAAACAACCGTTCGCCTCAAATGTACAGGCCTGTTATATGGAGTCAAACTAACAGGTTACAATGAAATCCTTCCATAAATATGACCTATAGACTATGCTAAAGGTTTTGGGCTCGGGCAGCCACCAAGGCTGAATAATCGCGACCAAAAGGGGACGTTCTCGTCTAGACATTATTTGGAGACATCCTGCCAAGGTACAATGAAATCCCTTCATAAATATCACCTATAGACTGTGCTAAAGGTTTTTGGGCTTCAGGCTCCTGTAGCCGTCACAGTTGCCTAAAGGTGTCCAAAAGGGGCTGTTCTCATCTACACATTATATGAAGTCAACCTACCAAGTTACAATGAAATCCCTTCATAAATATGAACTGAAGATTTGTGCTAAAGGTTTTCAGGCTTTGGGCTCAGGCAGCCATCATGGCTGAATGATCGCAACCAAAAGGGGACATTCTCATCTGGGCATCATCTGGAGTGATCCTACAAAGTTACAATGAAATCCTTTCATAAATATGACCTGTAGACTGTGCTCAAGATTTTTTAGCTTCGGGCACCTGTAGTCATCACAGTTGACCAATCATGACCAAAAGGGGATGTCATCATCTAGGCATTATATGGAGTCAACCTAACAAGTTACAATGAAATCCTTCCATAAATATGACCTATAGACTATGCTAAAGGTTTTGGGGCTCGGGCAGCCATCAATGCTGAATGATCGTGACCAAAAGGGGACGTTCTCATCTAGACATTATTTGGAGTCATCCTACCAAGCTACAATGAAATCCCTTCATAATTATGACCTGCAGACTGTTCTAAAGGTTTTCGGGCTCCGGGCCCCTGTAGCTGTCACAGTTGCCCAATCGTGTCCAAAAGGGGACGTTCTCATCTAGACATTATATAAAGTCAAACCTACCAAGTTACAATGAAATCCCTTCATAAATATGACCTATATAGACTGTGCTATAGGTATTCGGGCTTTGGGCTCGGGCAGCCATAATGGTTGAATGATTGCAACCAAAAGGAGACATTCTCATCTGGGCATCATCTGGAGTGATCCTACGAAGTACAATGAAATCCCTTCATAAATATGACCTGTAGACTGTGCACAAGATTTTCGGGCTTCGGGAACCTGTAGCCATCACATTTGACCAATCATGACCAAAAGGGGATGTCATCATCTAGGCATTATATGGAGTCAACCTAACAAGTTACAATGAAATCCTTCCCTAAATACGACCTATAGACTATGCTAAAGATCTTTGGGCTCAGGCAGCCATAAAGGCTGAATGATCGTGACCAAAAGGGGATGTTCTCAACTAGACATTATTTGGAGTCATCATACCAAACTACAATGAAATCCCTTCATAATTATGACCTGTAGACTGTTCTAAAGGTTTTCGGGCTTTGGGCTACTGTAGCCGTCACAGTTGCCTAATCGTGTCCAAAAGGGGACGTTCTCATCTAGAAATTATATGAAGTCAACCTACCAAGTTACAATGAAATCCCTTCATAAATATGACCTATAGACTGTGCTAAAGGTTTTTGGGCTTCAGACTCGGGCAGCCATCATGGCTGAATGATCGCAACAAAGGACAATCTCATCTGGGCATCGTTTGGAGTGATCCTACGAAGTTACACTGAAATCCCTTCATAAATATGACCTGTAGACTGTGCAGGTTTTCGGGCTTCGGGCACCTGTAGCCATCACAGTTGACCAATCATGACCAAAAGGGGATGTCATCATCTAGGCATTATATGGACTCAACCTTACAGGTTACAATGAAATCCTTCCATAAATATTACCTTTTGCCGATGCTAAAGGTTTTGCGGCTCGGGCAGCCATCAATGCTGAATGATCGCGATCAAAATGGGATGTTCTCATCTAGACATTATTTGGAGTCATCCTACCAAGTTACAATGAAATCCCTTCATAAATATGACCTGTAGACTGTGCTAAAGATTTTCGGGCTTCGGGCCCCTGTAGCCATCACAGTTGCCCAATCAGGACCAAAAGGGGACTTTCTCATCTAGACACTGTATGAAGTCAACCCACCTAGTTACAATGAAATTCCTCAATAAATATGAATTGTAGACTGTGCTAAAGGTTTTCGGGTTTTGGGCTCGGGCAGGAGTCACGGTTGGCAGATCACGCCCAAATGGGGAAATTCTCATCTAGACATCAAAAGGAGTCATCCTACCAAGTCACAATGAAATCCCTCCATATTAAACATGACCTGCAGACTGTGCTAAAAGTTTTTGGGTTTCGGGCTTGGGCAGCCATGATGGTTGATAGATCATGCCCAAAAGGAGACGTTCTCATCTAGGCATTATACAGAGGCATCCTATCAAGTTACAATGAAATCCCTTCATAAATACGACCTGCAGACTGTGCTAATGGTTTTGGGCTCGGGCAGCCATACTGGTTGTCGTATCGCGACCAAAAGGGGACGTTCTCATCTAGACATGACCCCAAACCTGCATATGAAATTTCGTGATGATCAGACAAGAACTGCGGGGTGTAGCCCGTGCTAAAGGAAAATGTGGACAGACTCACAGATTCACAGACAAACAGACTTCCGCACGCGTGATGGCAATAGCTTATCTTGACTATGTCAAGTTAAGCTAAAAAATGATTGCACTAATTTTGGTACAAAAAGGCTGCTGTTGGCCATCTTGAATTTTGGACCGCACCCAGAAATACTTGTTCTCTTCCCACGGTGATAATAAAGGTACCCAAGAAGCTTCGTAAAGATCGTTTCATAAATACGGCCTCCAGCAGGAGCCGTATAGAAGTTGTGTACAAAAAACTGATTGGAACTACTTTCGGTACAAAATGGCCACAAGCAGCCATCTTGAATTCTGGACCGCACCCAGAAACACTTGTTCTCATCCCAAGGTGATAACAAAGGTACCCAAGAAGTTTCGTGAAGATCGGTTCATAAATACAGCCTCTAGCCCGAGCCGTATTGACATGTGCACTTACTGTGTACAAGTAGCACTGAATAAATCAAAGTTCATCTAATTTGCATAATTTTTGCACAAGAAAAAAACCTGTATTATATGTGATGTATTCCATGTTACTAAACATTCATACAGAAATTTATTCAAATCAGAACTTTCATTCAGAAGTTCTGTACAAAAAACTGATTGCACTAATTTTGGTACAAAATGGCCGCTGGCAGCCATCTTGAATTTTGGACTGCACCCCAAAACACTCGTTCTCGTCCCAAGGTGATAACAAAGGTACCCAAGAAGTTTCATAAAGATCGGTTCATAAATACGGCTCTAGCTCGAGCTGTGTTGGCATTTGCAGTTACAGTGCTGAAAGTAACATTAAAGAGATCAAAGTTAGTCTAATTGGCATAATTTATGCACAAGAAAAAAACCTGTATTATATGTGATGTATCCCATGGTATTATTCAAATCAGCGCTTTCATATGGAAGTTCTGCACAAAAATCTGATTGCACCTAATTTTGTACAAAATGGCTTACAGAGACCATCTTGAATTTCAGACCGGACCCCAAAACACTCGTTCTCGTCCCACGGTGATAACAAAGGTACCCAAGAAGTTTCGTAAAGATCGGTTCATAAATACGGCCTCTAGCCTGAGCTGTATTGGCATTTGCACTTACAGTGCTGAAAGTAACACTAAATAAATCAACGTTAGTCTAATTTGCATAATTTACGCACGAGAAAAAAACCTGTATTATATGTTATGTATCCCATGGTACTAAACATTCATACAAAATGAAAGTGTCAATGACACTGTAGCTCAACTTGTCAAGACAAAGACATGTACATGTATAGTATGTGACACAGCAATGACAAACATCTAGGTAATGACCTCATAACAAAGGTACATATAAAGTATTGTAACGGTCTGTACATAAATACTGACCATTGCCTGTAACAAATGTATAGGTAAAGTATTGTAAAGGTGGGTGACAGTCAGATACTAAACTAGAAAAGAAACCTTTGAGTCTCAGAGTGGGTCTGACTGAACCCCAAAATATTTGTTCTCATAGCACAGTGATAACAAAGGCACCCCAAAACACACTCGTTCCTGTCCCAAGGTGAAAACAAAGGTACTCAAGAAGTTTTGCGAAGATCAGTTCATAAATACGACCTGTATAGAACTTGTGACAAAAAACTGATTGGACCTAATTTCGGTACAAAATGACCACTGGCAGCCATCTTGAATTTTGGACCGCACGCAGAAACACTCATTCTCGTCCCAAGGTGATAACAAAGGTACCCAAGAAGTTTTGTGAAGATCGGTTCATAAATACAGCCTCTACCCTGAGCCATATTGACATGTGTGCTTACATTGTGTAAGTAGCACTGAATAAATCAAAGTTCATCTAATTTGCATAATTTCTGCATGAAAAAAAACCCCTTACAATATGTGATGTATTCCTTGTTACTAAACATTCATACAATAATTTATTCAAATCAGAACTTTCATACAGAAGTTCTGTACAAAAGACTGATTGCACTAATTTTGGTACAAAATGGCTGCTGGTGGCCATCTTGAATTTTGGACCACACCCAAAAACACTCGCTCTCATCCCACGGTGATAACAAAGGTACCCAAGAAGTTTCGTAAAGATTGGTTCATAAATATGGCCTCTAGTCTGAGCCGTATAGAAGTTGTGTACAAAAAACTGATTAAACCTAATTTCGGTACAAAATGGCCACTGGCAGCCATCTTGAATTTTAGACTGCACCCAGAAACACTGGTTCTCGTCCCAAGGTGATAACAAAGGTACCCAAGACATTTCATGAAGATCAGTTCATAAATACAGACTCCAGCCCGAGCCGTATTGACATGTGTACTTACTGTGTGTAAGTCGCACTGAAAAAACCTAAGTTCATCTAATTTGCATAATTTCTGCACGAGAAAAAAACCCGTATTATATGTGATTTATCCCATGGTACTAAACATTCACATAAAAAATTATTCAAATCAGCACTTTCATATGGAAGTTCTGTTCAAAAATCTGATTGCACCTAATTTTGTACAAAATGGCTGCAATCGGCCATCTTGAATTTCGGACCGGACCCAAAAACACTCGTTCTCGTCCCACGGTGATACAAAAGGTACCCAAGAAGTTTCGTAAAGATCAGTTCATAAATACAGCCTCTAGCCCGAGCTGTATTGGCATTTGCACTTTCAGTGCTGAAAGTAACACCAAAAAACATGAAAATTAGTCTAATTTGCACAATTTACGCACAAGAAAAAAACCCGTATTATATGTGATGTATCCCATGGTACTAAACATTCATACAAAAAATTATTCAAATCAGAGCTTTCATATGGAAGTTCTGTACAAAAAACAGATTTCTGCATCGTTGGTACAAAATGGAGGCTGGCAGCCATCTTTAATTTCGGACCGCACCCAAAAACACTCGTTCTCGTCCCACAGTCATAACAAAGGTACCCAAGAAGTTTCGTAAAGATCGGTTCATGAATACGGCCTCTAGCCGGAGCCGTATCCAATTGTTGACGTACAGACAGATGGACGACGGGCCATTGCCAAAGTTGAGCTAAAAATTATTCAAATCAGAGCTTTCATATCGAAGTTCTGCGCAAAAATCTGATTGCACCTAATTTGGGTACAAAATGGCTGCCAGTGGCTGTCTTCAATTTCGGACCTGACCCAAAAACACTCGTTCTCATCCCACGGAGATAACAAAGGTACCCAAGAAGTTTCGTAAAGATCGGTTCATAAATACGGCCTCTAGCCCAAGCCGTGTGTTTACGGCGCGACAGACGGACAGACAGACAGACGGATGACAGGCCATGACAATACCTAAAATTTGGCTTTGCCAAAGTTGAGCTAATAATCATGCAGAAACCCCAAAATAGCAATAATGTTTCATACAATCAAAAGCCATATCTCTGAAACTAGTTATCCATAACTTCAGAAATCGAATTTGACCTCCCAGTAATTTAAGAATTAACTGTTGTTTCTGTTTGGGTTATGTGATTTATGATTAAGCTTGTGCTGAGAATTTTCGGTTTATATCGCATAACCCGAACAGAAACAACAGTTAATTCTTAAAATTTAAAAAGGAGATATCAGAAAAGATAAATAAAGTGTATAATCAGCGTTTATTTAACCGAAACATTCATTAATAAATTATTTAATCTTCAGTAGACATAGCAGAGCGTGACAAATATGGGTACCGTCAATGAAATTACAGAACGTTCTTTCATTGGTCAGCTTGAACACTGTATTTTTAGATAAAAGCATGATGTGTCCAAAGTAAATTTACTCAATTTTTCATCTGACAATCGTTCAAATTGCGAGTTTTGTTTATTTGAAAGATATACAAAGTCGGCATTTTTGTCTTCATGTAATCTAATTATTTTCACTGGATCTCCAATGCTGAACATTCCATATTTGACACCCATGATGATGATTCTCTTTATAACAATTGAAAAATTGTCAGTTGCTAGGTTATTTACCGTACTTGAATGCAGACGATAACATCAATGGATGGTACACAAGGATGCCGAGACAGACGGGTCCCATAAAAAAAACTTGAAAAGTTATATATTAAATTATTGGGTCTCTTAGTTTGTTTTCCTCAATTATAATGCAGTAATTTTATTATTTATTTAAAATATAGAGGTTATCTACTGTTTTTGAGTGGATACCGAAAATTATCTCATGAGTGACCAAGACAAATGTTTATTTTCCGTGAACATTTTGTGAATTGATGCATGAAAGTAAACAGGTGATGCGCATTGATACGAGGAAGTGATTTGATTGATACTCGGAACAGGTAGCGTCTTGCGATCTGATTCAACTAGCGGGTTTCATACATCAATTCCTGTGAATACGCGTTGAATTATTGCTGGAAATATTCGGTATATACTCGAAAACACTAGATTTTCTTTTCATGATATGTTTTTAGAACAAATTGATCAATTCCAGTGATAATTTGACTCGTATTCACCTTGAAGTAATGCTTTGAAAGCTGCTATTTTGATTGATTCCATGAAAGTGAAAATTTCTATATCTTCATAGTGGGGGATACGATTTCTATCTTTCCGCAATTTTTTTGATAATCTATCATTAAGCGTATAATAAAAAATAATATTTCTTACTCACTACAACTGATGCATATTCAGCTGACAAGGTGGGTGGCGCTTACTTGATAGTTTTATTGCAAATTCCCTAATAATTTCAGTTTTTGAGGTGTAGTCAAAAACATTGTCCTGTGCATCCATTCAGGTTATACAAATTTGACAAATGTCACCTGGTAGAGAATGAACCAATCCTATGTTGGGAGAGTAAAATTGATTAAATTATCATAAGTTCAATTGTAAAATTTGAAAACATTCTGCCAAAGAAAACTAAAGTTATTGTGCATAAAGCATACAGACAGATGTATGGATGGATTACAGAAAGATGAACAAGTGAAACATTCAATGCCCACTTTGCCTAAATGTAGAAGGGATTAAAAATTAAGTTTAGCTAATCGCATGTAACAATGCTGCCCACTATTAGAGGACATAATTCCACAAACTGGTTATCAGATCTTATTTTTTCACTAAAAAAAATAGGCCGATGAAATCGTCAGATGTGTACCCATATGCACAACTAGTAGAAAGCTGTATGACGGAGGACCACCCTGGATGCCGACATTATGTACACCATACATGGTATGGGTACATATTGAAATGAATTGGAGGAGAGCCTAATTTGATGGATAAAGGGTTAATATCTCCGGATCAAATTATTAGATTTACATAATGGAAGTGTCAATGACACTGTAGCTCAACTTGACAAACTTGAACTTGGTAAGTTATAAATGAAATGGCAAAATTGAAGATCATTTGTACCAATGTCATTTTTTTTGCCAGTGGCAACATTTTTAGACAGAAACCGAAGAAAATCGATAGCTCCCATCTAGAAGCCTCCCCAAACAAGCATGCCAGGTTTCAAAGCAATCCGATCATAAATGTGCCCTGTGATCTGACTAGACTAAATTCTAAGAACGTTGGCCGTGGCAACATTTTTTGACAGAAATGGAAGAAAATCGATAGCTCCCATCTAGAGGTCACTGTAAATAAGCATACCAGGTTTCAAAGCAATCTAATCATAAATGTGCCCTGTAGGGTGAGCCAAAGGGAAATATTGTGGTCTGACTAAACTAAGTTCTAAGAATGTTGGCTGCGGCAACATTTTTTGATGGAAATTGAAGAAAATCTATAGCTTCCATCTAGAGGTCACCCCAAACAAGCATGCCAGGTTTCAAAGCAATCCGATCATAAATGTACCCTGTAGGGTGTGCCAAAGGGAAATATTGAGTCTTCTGACTAAACTAAGTTCTAAGAACGTTGGCCGCGGAAACATTTTTTGACAGAAATTGACGAAAATCGATAGCTCCCATCTAGAGGTCTCCCCAAACAAGCATACCAGGTTTCAAAGCAATCTGATCATAAATGTGCCCTGTAGGGTGTGCCAAAGGGAAATATTGAGGTCTGACTAAACTAAGTTCTACAAACGTTGGCCGTGGCAACATTTTTTGCCGGAAATTGAAGAAAATCGATAGCTCCCATCTAGAGGTCACCCTAAATAAGCATACCAGGTTTCAAAGCAATCAAATCATAAATGTGCCCTGTAGGGTGTGCCAAAGGGAAATATTGAGGTCTGACTAAACTAAGTTCTAAGAACGTTGGCCGCGGCAACATTTTTTGACGGAAATTGAAGAAAATCGATAGCTCCCATCTAGAGGTCACCCCAAACAAGCATACCAAGTTTCAAAGTAATCTGATCATAACTGCGAGCTGTGAGGTGTGCCAAAGGAAATTGTGGACATACGTACTAACGTACTAACATACTAATGTACTAACGTACGTACGTACGTACGTACGCCGACGGACGAGAAGTGATGGCAATAGCTCAGCTTGACTTTGTCAAGTTGAGCTAAAAAACTATACAGCACAGCACATCAGTAACCTGAATACCTATATAAAGTAACCTGATAATCGGATCAATATTTATTGAGTTATCGCATGCCGAAGAAATGGATTCGAGAAGTTTTCAATTTGAAGGATAAAGGGTTAATATCACAGGATCAAATTATCAGATTTACAACAAAAACTATACAGCTCGGCACATCAGTAACCTAAATAGATATATGAAGTAACATGACAAACGCATTGATATTTTTTGAGTTATCTCACAAACACAAATATCAAGTAACTTGATAATCCAAGCAATATTTTTCAAGTTATCGAATGCCAAAGGGATTGGAGGAATTTTCAATTTGAAGGATAAAGGGTTAATATCTCAGGATCAAATTATCAGATTTACACCAAATATACAGCTCGGCACATCAGTAACCAGAGCCAAAGTGATTGGAGGAATTTTCAATTTGATGGATAAAGGGTTAATATCTCAGGATCAAAATAACAGATTTACATCAAAAACTATACAGCTCGGTACATCAGTAACCTGAACACAAATATAAAGTAACTTGACAATCCAAGCAATATTTTTCAAGTTATCAAATGCCAAAGGGATTGAAGGAATTTTCAATTTGAAGGATAAAGGGTTAATATCTCAGGATCAAAATGACAGATTTACACCCAAAACTATACAGCTCGGTACATCGGTAACCTGAACACAAATATAAAGTAACTTGACAATCCAAGCAATATTTTTCAAGTTATCGAATGCCAAAGGGATTGGAGGAATTTTCAATTTGAAGGATAAAGGGTTAATATCTCAGGATCAAAATAACAGATTTACACCAAAAACTATACAGCTCGGAACATCAGTAACCTGAAAATATATATAAAGTAACATGACAATAGGATTGATATTTTTTGAGTTATCTCATGCCAAAGGGATTGGAAGAATTCTCAATTTGAAGGATAAAGAGTTAATATCTCAGTATCAAATTATCAGATTTACACCAAAAACGATACAGCTCGACACCTCAGTAACCTGAACACAAATATAAAGTAACTTGACAATCCATGCAATATTTTTCAAGTTATCAAATGCCAAAGAAATGGATACGGACGCCAGACGGACAGACGGAGGGATGGACAGATGGACAGAAGGACAGACAAAGGATGGACGAACGATGGATGGCCACCCAGATGCCGGCATTATGTGTACCATACATAGTATGGGTACACATAAAAAGGACTAGTTTACTGCAATAATCAAGCACTGCTTAATTTTCTAGGGATTTCATTCATGATGCTAGAATTTATCAGTCAGGACTGAACTGCAGCCTTGAGCACTGAAAGTTAATGAATGTTGGAGTTTAGGGTCAATTTCAGCATCTAACTGCAACACAAGTTTATAGGGGATACCTACTGTTGCTGATTAGTACCAGAATTATCTTGAGTGCTTACAAGGAACAGTTTTCACATCACTGAAAGCAGAAAGTGAAAACTAAAGACTTCCTTGCAGTCACAAATGAGATTCTGGTATCTACTCAACAGTAGGAGTCTTTGTATTGTATGCATTGACATGTTTTAATTGAAATTTATTTATTTATTGGTGTGTACAGTCACATATTTCTGCACAATGGCTAATCAGGACCACAACATGGAAATAAAGTCAAGTCCAGCCAACTGTTTATACCCATGTTGCCCATTTTAGAGAACTTCTACATCAGGCAATGGTTTCTGGTAGTGTTCATACTGGATCAGAACTGTCTGGTGCCACAATTCAGGGTTCCTGTAGGCAAGGACTGATAAACTTCAAAGCTATTGGAAGCCATTTCTCAACGTTTAGCAGCATTTTTTAAGGCCCAACAAGAGCCAAATTCAAGGATTTTCAAGACCCCCACCATCACAAATTTTAACAAGAGGCCCCAGGGGGCCTGAGGGCGCTCACCTGACATGGTAGCCTAAATATCAACCCAGAGAATTGATTTCCACAAGTTGCATCTGCTCCTCCTAAGAAAAGCTGAAACCAAATATCCAAATATTCTGACCAGTGGATCTAAAAAAAGATTTTTAAAGAATATTCCTCATATTGAACTAAGTCATAATTCGGGCTCCCACAGGGAGTCCATATATGAACCCAGGGACTTGGCTTTAACAAACCTGAATCTCACACCCCTAAGGATTCTGCACACCGAATATCAAAACATTCCGACTGCTGGATCTGAAGAAGAAGATTTTTAAAGAAAATTCCTCATTTTGAGCCAAGTTACAATTCGAGCTCCCACAATCAGCCCAAATATGGACCTAGGGACATGGCTTGAACAAACTTGAATCTTACCCCCCTAAGGATGCTGCATAAAAAATATCAAAAGCATTCATCTGCTGGATCTGAAGATTTTTAAAGAAAATTCCTCATTTTGAACTAAGTTGTCATTCAGGCTCCCATAGTGAGCCCAAATATGAACCAAGGGACTTGGCTTGAACAAACTTGAATCTCAGCCCCCTAAGGTTGCTCCATGCCAAATATCAAAACATTCCAACTGCTGAATCTGAAGAAGAAGATTTTTAAAGAAAAATTCCTCATATTGACTAAGTTATAATTTGGGCTCGCACAGGGAGCCCAAATATGGACCCATGGACTTGGCTTTAACACACTTGAATCCCCCCCCCCCCCCCCCCCCAAGGATGCTACTCACCACATATCAAACCATTCCGACTGCTGGATCTGAAGAAGAAGATTTTTATTCCTCATTTTGACAATGTTGCATACCCAATTTCAAAAGATTCTGCCTGCTGGATCTTGAGAAGAAGATTTTCAAAGAAATTTGCCTGAAATGCACTAAGTTCAAATTTGGGCTCCTATACTGAGCCCAAATATAAACCCAGGGGGCCGATTTGAACAAACTTGAATCACATCCACCCCACAATGTTGCATACCAAATATCAAAACATTCTGCCTGCTGGATCTGGAGAAGAAGATTTTTTAAGAAATTTGCCTGAAATGCACTAAGTTCGAAATCGGGCTCCTATACTGAGCCCAAATATAAACCCAGGGAGCCGCTTTGAACAAACTTGAATCAGATCCACCCTCCAATGTTGCATACCAAATATCAAAAGATTCTGCCTGCTGGATCTGGAGAAGAAGATTTTTTAATGTTTTTCCCATTGCCTACAGGGTTAAAAAGTGCGGACTCAGCACTTTTTCAAAGTCCCGAAACTGTACCCTATGATAAAACCGATGGCAATTTTTTTTTACCAATTCTGTCTGTTGGTCCTAAGGAAGCTTCACACCAAATAAAAATTCTCGGTGCCCTGCAGTTTTGGAGATATGGGCGTTTTAATTTTTTTCTATTTTTAGCTCCTGCGGTTCCCATGGGGCTACGGGAAAAAAAAAATCAGCATAAATTAGGTACTTATGACCCAATAAGCCCTCACAAAAAATTTGGTTCAAATCAGCCTCTCGGTTTGGAAAATAGAAATTTTGGGTGGGGCCAAAAATTTTGCCCCTCCCATAACGACGCCAAGTATAGCCCCACAGACTTCTCTTGAACAAATCTGAGTCTACACCTCAAAAGGAAGCTGCACACCAAATATCAAGTCTCTGCTACTGCTGGTTCATGAGAAGAAGATTTTTTAAGATTTCAACACACTTTTTGGGTGTGGCCCTACCCACGGGCGAGGCAACTTGATTTGAACAAAATCAAATTGCGATGTCATAACAAACTGTTATCTCAAATATCAATTAAATTGGTTCAGCGGTTTGGGAGGAGAAGACGTAAACACCATGTTCACGGACGACGGACGGTGAGTGATCACTATAGCTCTCCTGACTGAAAGTCAGGTGAGCTAACTAGGCATCTGGTTATTACCTCTCCTCACACTTCCCTTCAAGGGAAGTGTGAGGAGGTGGTAATGACCACAGGGTCCTAGTTAGTATTATGCCTTCATGAATTCTGGGAAATAAAAAACTATATATTTATGATTATTTTTCTTCATTAGCATTTTTATTTCATGAATATTCAAAGCTTTTCAGGCCCACCGACACATTTTCCAGGATTTCAAGGCCTTGAATGAACCTTAGTTAAATTCAAGGCTGTTCCTTGAATCCACTTGAATGTACTTCGATGTCTGATCCAAATAAATTGATTTTTGAAAAATGAATTTAAAAATACCTCAAACATTCATCATGAGTCGCTCGTGACGATAAGTATTATTTGACTAATTAAAAGCAGCCTTTTGTAAAGTTGACAACCTATAAAAACTATCCATTACTACCACTAACTGACAATTAATGTTGAAAGTTTGTCCAAACACAATTTCAAACACCATATTGATAAAAGAAGTTACAAGATTTTTTTTTTTTTAGATTCGTCGTCAATCAGGCTTTTCAATACTGCAATGTCTTTCCTTCACAAGCGAAAGAAACTTTTTGGAGCCAAAATTTTAGCTAATTTTAAAGATTTTTTGGTCCTAAATCAAAATTTTTAGTGCAATTGGCTAATCTGGCAGCCAACAATGTGAACAGTAAAACAGAGCTTGTTTACCACAGTAAACAAACTCTGCTTCACTTCCTGGGTTCCCATGGGAAAATAGTAATTAAAACACGTTTTAGTTGCAATAATTAATTTATTTATTGGTGTTTAAGGTCACATACTTCTGCACAATGGATAATTATGACAACATGGAGATAAAGTCAAAGTCAGTCAATCGTTTATACTCCATGTTGCCTATTTTAGAGGACTTGCACCCCAAGCATAAGTGACTGGGTCCTATTGTACCAGTGAAACAGAGCTTGTTTACCACAGTAAACAAGCATTGCTTCACTTCCTGGGGTTCCCATGGGGGTTAGTTGCAATAAAACACCACATTGGCCAAATTCTGAAACATGCAGTGATGTCGATCTGAAGTTATTGCGTAATGCACATCACTTAATTATATATATTTAATAATGAAAATCTTTACGAGCCAATGTTTCGACAGCCACTACCGTCTGCTTCAGGGACAATATATTTAAATGAAAGTGTCAATGACACTGTAGCTTAACTTGTCTGCGTGTTGTGTTTGATGAAAAGGTTCAATGTTCAATGTTTATGAAAGGACTATGAAATAAGACAAGAATTGTGATAATTGGGAATATGTTAATTTCTGTTTCCTGTATGCTATGTTTTCAATAAAAACTAGAGGATGGCCACCAAAGGGTGGCTGATTCCCCCGAAAAAAGCCTTGATTGCCATTCCAACCTTATTCACGACACACCCTCTGGTTGTGGGCAATAATAATACCAAGTATCATTAATATCCTTGAAGGCTGTAAGAAGTTATGGAGTGGACACGAATTTCGTCTACGCCCGGACGGACAGACGGACGGACGGACGGACGACGTCACAGCTAGATTCCCCCGAATTTTTTTCGGGGGAATAATAATATGAGGTGTACACTGTACTAAAGAATTGAGGGGTGGGTTAATGTGGCCCTCACAGTTAATGTATGTAAACGAAAGTTACCAAGTTACAGTGAAATTATTGGAAAACAAGTCATCCTATCAAGTTACAAGGAAATCCCTTCATAAATACGGCCTGTAGACTGTGCTAAAGGTTTTCAGGCTTCGGGACTGTGTAGCCATCACAGTTGACCGATCACAACAAAAGGGGACGTCCTCATCTCGACATTATACGGAGTCATCCTACCAAGTTATAATGAAATCCCTTCATAAATACGACCTGTAGTCTGTACTAAAGGTTTTTTCGGGTTTTGGGCTTGGGCAGCCATCATGGTTGAATGATCACGACCAAAAGGGTACGTTCTCATCTGGGCATTATCTGGAGTCATCCTACCAAGTTACAATGAAATCCCTTCATAAATATGACCTGTAGACTGTGCTAAAGGCTTTCGGGCTTCGGGCCCCTGTAGCCATCACAGTTTACCAATCACGACCAAAAGGGGATGTTATCATCTAGACATTATATGGAGTCAACGTACCAAGTTACAATGAAATCCCTCCATAAATATGTCCTATAGACTATGCTAAAGGTTTTCGGGTTTTGGGCTTGGGCAGTCATCACGACTGAATGATCGCGATCAAAAGGGGACGTTCTCATCTAGACATTATTTGGAGTCATCCTAACAAGTTACAATGAAATCCCTTCTTAACTGGTAGAGTGCTGAAAGCCCATATTTGGGCTTTATTCTGAAGTGCAGGTGCTGCAACTTAATGGCTTTATTTCTGTGGATGTGCATCATATAATTTTTGAATTGAAATTATTTAGTCTGTGAGGATTTGCCTTGTTACAATTTATGGGAGAGTGCCAATAGGCACTCTCCCATAAATTGTAACAAGGCAAAGATACGTGGACAAATTTGGATGACCAAAAATAATTTAGCACTCTACCAGTTAAGTATGACCTGTAGATTGTGCTAAAGGTTTTCAGGCTTCGGGCCCCTGTAGCCGTCACAGTTGACCAATCACGACCAAAATGGGACGTTCTCATCTTGACATTATATGAAGTCAACCTACCAAGTTACAATGAAATCCCTCCATAAATGTGACCTGCAGACTGTGCTAAAGGTTTTCATGTTTTGGGCTTGGGCAGTCGTCACGGCTGACAGATCACGACCAAATGGGGAAGTTCTCATC
The DNA here is from genome assembly GCA_031216915.1 of Pictodentalium vernedei. Taxonomy (NCBI): domain Eukaryota; kingdom Metazoa; phylum Mollusca; class Scaphopoda; order Dentaliida; family Dentaliidae; genus Pictodentalium; species Pictodentalium vernedei. The sequence goes on along the minus strand of CM062296.1, from coordinate 305,609,417 downwards.
TAGATATCATACGGAGTCATCCTACCAAGTTACAATAAAATCCCTCCCTATCAAATATGACCTGCAGACTGTGCTAAAAGTTTTTGGGTTTAGGGCTTGGGTAGCCATCACGGTCGACAGATCATGACCAAAAGGGGACGTTCTCATCTAGATATTATAGAGGCATCCTACCAAGTTACAATGAAATCCCTTCATAAATATGACCTGTAGACTGTGCTAAAGGTTTTCGGGTTTTGGGCCGGGCAACCAGCATGGTTGACCAATCACGACCAAAAGGGGACGTTCTCATCCAGACATGACCCCAAACCTGTATATGAAATTTTGTGATGATTGGACATGAACTAAGGGGTGCAGCCTGTGCTAAAGGAAAATGTGAACAGACTCACAGATTAACAGACTTCCGCACGCGTGATGGCAGTAGCGTATCTTGACTTTGTCAAGTTAAGCTAAAAATATATATTTAATTATATCTAATGTGACAAGCGGTTACCCGTATAGAAAAATATTTGTCAGATATTTCTTGCTATCTTTAAGGTAGCATATAATGAAAGGTAAAGTTTAGCCAATTATTTAACAGCATTTTAGAAGATTCTCACTCAGGCATTGGTTAAAGGATCCTGTTCAAGCTCTCAAGACACCAAACAAATACTGAAACAAATCTGATGCCGTTATGGCCTGGAAAAGTCCAATGCCTATTTTTAGATTCCATCCGACTGTAAAGAATACTGCAAATATTCATCTTCTGCAAGAAATGTTTCTCAATTGAGACTTTATTTGACCGAATCGTTAATGACATTACCAAAACCATTATAAATGTCTGTTTAATAATTATGAATGAAGACTCATCACAGATGTAGTTTTATGATTAGGTTGCATAGTTACAACAACTGTGTTATTATTTTGATGCTTTCAATTCCATGGTAAATTAAATACTTATTGATTAGAAGATCTATAACTGTGGCATTAAAGAATATATGTATATCTTTGTGAGTAAAGAGACATCATACTGACTCATCAGTTGTTTGCACGAACTCAACGAAAAGTGGGTAAACAAAAAGCCCATAACAATGCCAACTTTGACTGGAGGCTTGAGAGCTTGGTCCTATTGTGTACTCATAGACAGGAACTTGTCTTCGACAGTAATCACCACTGTGAAATATTTAACTAGAGGCTCTCAAGAGCCTGTAATCTCTCACCTGGCAGAACTACATATCCCTAAGTTATTTGAATCAGAGGACTTTCCGTACATTATTTGTGCCAAGTTTGCTTCACACTGGCCAAGTAGTTTCAGATAAGAAGATAAAAGTGTGATTTCCAGTTTCTAGTGTTTCCATGGTAACTATGAGCCGCAATTGCAACCATGTTTGCAACACGATCAACATTACGTGAGGATCATTGATAGAAGGTGTCCCAGACATCTATCATGTGAAGTTTCAAAACATTTGGCCTTGCAGTTTCAGAGGAGAAGATTTTTCATAATCGACCAATCAGAATCAAAGAATGCCTCTGGCAGCCACGTTTTTCATCCAACAGGAACAAAATGAGGAACAGTTGTAGAGAACCTCCCATAGACCATTCCTGCCAAGTTTGGTTCACACTGGCTCAGTAGTTCCAGAGAAGATAAAAATAGGCTGATGAAATCGTCAGATGTGTACCCATATGCGCAACTAGTAGAAAGCTGTATGACGGAGGGCCACCACAGATGCTGACATTATGTACACCGTACAAGGTATGGGTACATATAGAAATGGATTGGAGGAGTGTCTAATTTGATGGATAAAGGGTTAATATCTCCGGATCAAATTATCAGATTTACATAAAAAACTATACAGCACAGCACATCAGTAACATGAATAAATATATAAAGAAACACGACAATCGGATTGATCTTTTTTGAGTTATCTCATGCCAAAGGGATTGGAGGGATTTTAAATTTGAAGGATAAAGGGTTAATATATAATATAAGAGGTTAATATCCCTGGATCAAATTATCAGATTAACACCAAAAACTATACAGCTCGGCACATCAGTAACCTGAACACAAATATAAAGTAACTTGACAATCCAAGCAATATTTTTCAAGTTATCGAATGCCAAAGGGATTGGAGGAATTTTCAATTTGAAGGATAAAGGTTTAATATCTCAGGATCAAAATAACAGATTTACACCAAAAGCTATACAGCTCGGCACATCAGTAACCTGAACACAAATATAAAGTAACTTGACAATCCAAGTAATATTTTTCAAGTTATCGAATGCCAAAGGGATTGGAGGAATTTTCAATTTGAAGGATAAAGGTTTAATATCTCAGGATCAAAATAACAGATTTACACCAAAAGCTATACAGCTCGGCACATCAGTAACCTGAACACAAATATAAAGTAACTTGACAATCCAAGTAATATTTTTCAAGTTATCGAATGCCAAAGGGAGTGGAGGTATTTTCAGTTTGAAGGATAAAGGGTTAATATCTTGGGATCAAATCATCAGATTTACACCAAAAACTCGGCACATCAGTAACCTGAACACAAATATAAAGTAACTAGACAATCCAAGCAATATTTTTCAAGTTATCGAATGCCAAAGGGATTGGAGTAATTTTCAATTTGAAGGATAAAGGGTTAATATCTCAGGATCAAATTATCCGATTTACACCAAAAACTATACAGCTCGGCACATCAGTAACCTGAACACAAATATAAAGTAACCTGACAATCCAAGCATTATTTTTCAAGTTATCGAATGCCAAAGGGATTGGAGGAATTTTCAATTTGAAGGATAAAGGGTTAATATCTCAGGATTAAATTATCAGATTTACACCAAAAACTATACAGCTCGGCACATCAGTAACGTGAACAGAAATATAAAGTAACTAGACAATCCAAGCAATATTTTTCAAGTTATCGAATGCCAAAGGGATTGGAGGAATTTTCAATTTGAAGGATAAAGGGTTAATATCTCAGGATTAAATTATCCGATTTACACCAAAAACTATACAGCTCGGCACATCAGTAACCTGAACACAAATGTAAAGTAACCTGACAATCCAAGCAATATTTTTCAAGTTATCGAATGCCAAAGGGATTGGAGGAATTTTCAATTTGAAGGATAAAGGGTTAATATCTCAAGATTAAATTATCAGATTTACACCAAAAACTATACAGCTCGGCACATCAGTAACCTGAACACAAATATAAAGTAACTTGACAATCCAAGTAATATTTTTCAAGTTATCGAATGACAAAGAAATGGATACGGACGCTGGACAGACAGACGGACGGACGGACAGACAGATGGACAGACAGACAGACAGATGGATGGACAAAGGATGGACGAACGACGGATGGTCACCCCGGATGCCGGCATTATGTGTACCATACATAGTATGGGTACACATAAAAATGTGATTTCCCATAATGTTTCTATGTTAACTATAAACCTCAATTGTAGCCATTTTTGCAAACCGATCAACATTAAATGAGGATCATTGGTAGATGGTGTCCCAGTCATCAAGCATGTGAAGTTTCGAAGCATTTAGCCTTGTGGTTTTAGAGGAGAAGATTTTTGAAAATCAACCAATCAGAATCAAAGAATGCCTCGAGTGGCCATGTTTTCCATTTGACGGGAACAAAATGAGGATCGTTTGTAGAGTACCATCCATAGACCATTCCTGCCATGTTTGGTTCCCATCGGCTCAGTAGTTCAAGAGAAGATGAAAATGTGATTTCCAATAGGCTTTCTATAGTAACTGTAAGGCATAATTGTGGCCATGTTTGCAACCCGATCAACATAAAATGATGATCATTGGTATAGGGTGTCTCAATCATAAATCATGTGAAGTTTCAAAACATTTGGCCTTGAAGTTTCAAAACATTTGGCCTTGTAGTTTCAGAGAAGATTTTTGAAAATCCCCCAATCAGAATCAAAGAATGCCTCTGGTGACCATGTTTTCCATTTAATGGAAACAAAATGAGGATCGTTTGTAGAGTACCACTCATAGACCATTCTGCCATGTTAGGTTCACATCGGCTCAGTAGTTCCAGAGAAGATGAAAATGTGATTTTCCATAAGGTTTTTATAGTAATTATAAGCCACAATTGTGGCCATGTTTGCATCCCGATCAACATTAAATGATGAGCGTTGGTAGAGGGTGTCCCAATCATCAATCATGTGAAGTTTCAAAACATTTTGCCTTGTAGTTTCAGAGGAGGAGATTTTTGAAAATCCACCAATCAGAATTAAAGAATGCCTCTGGTGGCAATGTTTTTCAACTGACGGGAACAAAATGAGGATTGTTTGTGGAGGACCCCCTCCATAGACCATTCCTGCCAAGTTTGATTCACATTGGCTCAGTTGTTGCAGAGAAGAAGATGAAAATGTGAAAAGTTTACTGACGTTAACGACCGACAGATGCCAAGTGATGGCAATAGTTCACCTGGCCCTTTGGGCCAGGTGAGCTAAAAAAAAAATATATATTTTACAAATTACTATAATGCATATGCATTGCTAAATGAATGACAGTTCTTAAACTGACAAGGATCAACAGATATATTCATAAGTGCAATGTGATCAACCTAATAAACAATTGGCAACTGAAAAAGTATCAATAAAAGTACAAACCGTTTATTTTACTCATGAACCAAGGAATCATTTTATCCATGTTTATTGCTACTGGCACTTTGATAATTGCTCAACATATAGATGAAAACACCAAAATGAATTATATTCTTACATTGATCAGCAGGTCATAAAATGAACTGTGGTATTTGTAAATCTGTGCTGCAAATCAATATTCGCAGACAAGCTGATATTTACTACTGATGTAATGTACTCAAGACTGCCATCTTAACAAGAAAGTTACAACAAAAGCAAAAAATAATGTACATCTTAACCCATTACACTGTAGCTGAATGAAGTGTTTTTGTATATAAGATAGACAGGAATGGTGTTTGCAGTGTTTGTTTGTATGTGTGAGTGAGAGTGTGTTTAAAGTAGAAGTCTTCAGGCTATGCACTAAACATTTGGTGTGAAAGGTGCGTGGCGACGGCAATGGCAAACTCAGATAATTTTCAAGTAATAGCTGATGGACAAACAGAACAAAACTAACAAAAGTTACGCGAAACACTGTGTAAAGTTTTGAAAAATTTACCTGTTCCAAAATTATAATTTTTAGGCAAAAAAAAAGAAAAGATGTTTTGATTCTCAAACAATCCCTCACCGAAATTGAACCCCATCATTGGATGTTTTTATTGCCTTGTAATGTCTACCAATATTACTACCAAATCGGGAGACTAAGAACTTGATATGTTATGTGATTGAAGAATGTAAGTGAAAACTGAAGAGCACAACTAAAGACAGTTCACATATTGTGGCTTTTCCAGTTGTTTCTTGGCAAGTCTTTGCTACATAGGCAGCCAAGATTTAACTAGAAATGACTGCCAATGTAACTTGTTAGTTTCCCCGGAGACAGCAAATTGGGGCACCTGTTCTGTTGCAGTAAACAGCGATCAAAGTTGGAACTGGGCAGTTGAAGGTTAAAATTAAATGAAAGTGTCAATGACACTGTAGCTTAACTTGACTGTGTGTAGTGTTTGATGAAAAGGATAATGTCCAATGTTTATGAAAGGATTATGAAATAACACAAGAATTGTGATAATTGAGAATATGTTAATTTCTGTTCCCTGTATGTTATGTTTTCAATAAGAATAATTTGAGTGAAGACTGTACTAAATTAAGACCTGGGTTGATGTGGCCCTAACAGTTAGTATATGTTAACCAAAGTTACCAAATCACAGTGAAATCATTCCAAAACGAGTCATCCTACAAAGTAACAATGAAATCCCTTCATAAAAACAACCTGTAAGCAGTTCTAAAGGAATCTAAGTCAAGTCACCAGGTCACAGTAACGGCAGACCGCTCATGACCAAAATATGACAGTCTCATCTAGACATCATATTGATTTATCCTTCCAAGTTACAATGAAATTGCTTCATAAATATGAACTGTAGACTGTGCTATACAAATCTAGGTCATGTGCCTGTGCAGCTGTCACAGTTGACCGAGCACAGTCAAAATAGGACGTTCTCATCTAGATATTATACTGAGTCATCCCACCAAGTTACAATAAAATCCCTTCATAAATACGACCTGTAGACTGTGCTAGCCATCACGGTTGACCAATCGAAAACTGTTATTTCGGAATGACGGAATGATGGAAAGATGGAATGATGGAAAGACAGAATGATGGATGGACCAGGGTAACTCTATATGCCTCCAGCCATTTTAAATATATATAACTTTGCCGGCAGTTTGACAAAATTATAAAAAGTATTTGATGAAGTATATATATATATTGTGTAGTAAGTATGTATAATCAGTCAATATGTATATTTCCTAAAATTTTCAGTGATTATGTATATTTACAAATCAGAATTCACAACCCAGATCATCAGTGAATTGAATTTTGGCCTGAACTTGTCATTGTTCACGGAAAACCACGTCACCACAAAAGTCAGGGTTCTATTGAAAAATCAAATTTTGATGTGAAGGATATGCTTGCTCATTGCCTGGCTGGCTGACAACAGTACAACTGACAGGACCATTGAACTTAAGTTTGTGCAGTTTCAGAAAAATTCTAGTCATCTTAGTGGCATTAAAAGAACACCATTTGCTGCTCTTCTTGGATCCGATGCTCAAGTTGCCTTGACCTCTACAAATCTTCCACAAGAGATTCTGTCAAAGTGAAGACTATCTCCTCAGCATACTACTTCTGAGACTCCAATGCCTAACACCGGGGAAATCCTCAGTAATTCGCATGAAGCATTATCAAATAGCAATATTCCTGACCTATTGGATGTAATATCTCAGCAAGCAGACATTGAAATGCAAAGGAAAAGAGCAGCTGAATCACAACTGAAGCAGGCTGAGAGAATGGTGAAGAGGAGCAAAATTGTGCTTTCAGAAGTGAACGTTGGTGATAATGTTACTGTTCCAGTTCCAACTGTTGACAGAGGTCACACAGATGCTCGCGACATTATCGGTGTGTTCACAGGCATTAATGACAAAGACATGTACTTGACTGCAGTGAAGGCAGGACTTTTGAATAGCAGATATTCTCGTAATCAATTTGATCTGTGGGCAACATCACTTTACTCCATAAGTGACATGTCTACTGTGAGTGCTGTTTCCCTCAGAACTGCTGTTCAATATGAATCAAATTGTGGTGGTCAAGGTTTTGCGAGATGTAATCGTGCTGGTAGTAAGAGATGTCGAAAAAACAGATGCAAATGGTTCAAATGCAAAGTTTTGTGTAATTCAAAGCATCACTCCAGTTAAGACTGTAGAAATAAAAACTGTTAAATTCTTAAATTTATTCATAATGTCTTTTGTGATATTACTTGAAATCAGTTGATTCAAGTTTTTCCTGAACAATAAATTCATTTCTACAATAACATGTTTTTTGTTCTAATTATGATTCCAGTAAATATGTCTAACGAATCAATGAAATTTTCAGTAAATATGTAATTTTTTCAACTAAGCTTACTGTAACGACTAAATAATGTCACTTAAATGATAATATGAAATACATCCATAAACAAAAAATGGAAACAGTTAGTTATTGTACCTGTATTCAAAATAAATCTCAAATATGGGCTTCCTACACTCCACTACTTAAAGTTCTGAAATTATCATTGTTTTTTTTAGCTGAAAATGTAACCTTTTTGATGAATGATAGACAACATGAAGTAAAGTTACTAACAGAAAGGACTAAAGGGTTATACCTGGCAACACAGTACTTGGTACAGGTGAAAAGCAATTACATGGCAAGCAAACTTTTATGTGTCCATAACAAGAGAGATATGATTGCTGTTATAACATTGGCATAAAGTTAAGTTTGAGCAATTGTTTTTTCAGGTTGCCATTTGGTTAGTGGATATTTATTTATTCATTTAATTTATTTACTGGGGTTCAACAACAATTTTGACAGCCAGGGTCACCTTGTATTGGAGAGTTAGTGGATACTATTTAATAGGTACAATACTTGTAAAATGTTCTACTTTACAATCAAACACCTTATGTCGGAAAGTTAGTAGATACTATTCTATAGGTACAATACTTGTAAAATGTTCTATTCTTCCATCAAACACATGGTACACTATTAAGATCAAACACAGCAGAACATAACTGAATAACTACTCTATAAGTGAAAAATGTTCAATTAACAGGATTTGTGCATTGACATACCTTTAACTGGTTGAGTGCTAGAAGCCACTATCAGGGCTTTCAAAAATGAAAGTGTCAATGACACTGTAGCTCAACTTATTAAGACATGTACATGTATAGATGTGACACAGAAATGACAAACATCTAGGTAATGACCTGATAACAAAGGTACATATAAAGTATTGTAACGGTCTGTACATAAATACTGACCATAGCCTGTAACAAACGTATAGGTAAAGTATTGTAAACGTGGGCGACAGTCAGATGCTAAACTAGAAAAAAATTCTTTGAGTCCCAGAGTGGGTCTGACCGAACCCAGAAATATTTGTTCTCATGGCACAGTGATAACAAAGGCACCCCAAAACACTCGTTCCTGTCCCAAGGTGATAACAAAGGTACCCAAAAAAGTTTTGTGAAGATCGGTTCATAAATACGGCCTCTAGTCTGAGCCGTATATAAGTTGTGTACAAAAAACTGATTGGACCTAATTTCGGTACAAAATGGCCACTGGCAGCCATCTTGAATTTTGGATTGCACCCAGAAACACTCGTTCTCGTCCCAATGTGGTAACAAAGGTACCCAAGAAATTTCGTGAAGATCGGTTCATAAATACAGCCCCTAGCCCGAGCCGTATTGACATGTGCACTTATTGTGTATAAGTGGCAATGAATAAATCAAAGTTCATCTAATTTGCATAATTTCTGCATGAGAAAAAAGCCTGTATTATATGTGATGTATTCCATGTTACTAAACAATCATTCAAAAATTTATTCAAATCAGAACCTTCATACAGAAGTTCTGTACCAAAAACTGATTGTATCTAATTTTGGTACAAAAAGGCCGCCGGCAGCCATCTTGAATTTCAGACCGTACCCGAAAACTCGTTCTCATCCCAAGGTGATAACAAAGGTACCCAAGAAGTTTCATGAAGATCGGTTCATAAATACAGCCTCCAGCCCTAGCCGTATTGACATGTGCACTTACAGTGTATAAGTAGCACTGAATAAATCAAAGTTCATCTGATTTGCATAATTCATACAGAAGGTCTGTACCAAAAACTGATTGTACCTAATGTTGGTACAAAATGGCCGCCAGCAGCCATCTTGAATTTCGGACCGCATTCCAAAACACTCGTTCTCATCCCAAGGTGATAACAAAGATACCCCAAGAAGTTTCATGACGATAGGTTCATAAATACAGCCTCCAGCCCTAGCCGTATTGACATGTGCACTTACAGTGTATAAGTAGCACTGAATAAATCAAAGTTCATCTGATTTGCATAATTTCTGCACGAGAAAAAAACCCGTATTATATGTGATGTATTCCATGTTACTAAACATTCATACAAAAATTTATTCAAATCAGAACTTTCATACAGAAGTTCTGTACAAATGAAAGTGTCAATGACACTGTAGCTTAACTTGTGTTGGGTTTGATGAAAAGGATAATGTTCAATGTTTATGAAAGGATTATGAAATAAGACAAGAATTGTGATAATTGAGAATATGTTAATTTCTGTTCCCTGTATGCTGTTTTTAATAAAAATAATATGAGGTGTAGAATGTACTAAAGAGCTGGGGTGGATTAATGTAGCCATCACAGTTAATATATGTTACCCTCACAGTTAACATGTGTCAACAAAAGTTACCAAGTTACAGTGAAATTATTCCAAAACGAGTCATCCTAACAAGTTACAATGAAATCCCTTCATAAATATGGCCGGCAGACTGTGCTAAAGGTTTTCTGGCTTCAGGCCCCGTTAGCTGTCACAGTTGCCCAATCGTGTCCAAAAGGGGACGTTCTCATCTAGACATTATATGAAGTCAACCTACCAAGTTACAATGAAATCCCTTCATAAATATGACCTGTAGACTGTGCAGCCATCATGGTTGAATGATCGCAACCAAAAGAGGACATTCTCATCTGGGCATCATCTGGAGTGATCCTACGAAGTTACAATGAAATCCCTTCATAAATATGACCTGTAGACTGTGCCCAAGGTTTTCGGGCTTCAGGGCCCTGTAGCCGTCACAGTTGATCAATCACAACCAAAAGGGGATGTCATCATCTAGGCATTATATGGAGTCAACCTAACAAGTTGCAATGAAATCCTTCCATAAATATGACCTATAGACTATGCTAAAGGTTTTTGGGCTTGGGCAGCCAACAAGGCTGAATGACTATGACCAAAAGGGGATGTTCTCATCTAGACATTATTTGGAGTCATCCTACCAAGTTACAATGAAATCCCTTCATAAATATGACCTGTAGACTGCGCTAAAGGTTTTCGGCTTCGGGACCCTGTAGCCGTCACAGTTGCCCAATCGTGTCCAATTTATTAATTTATTTATTGGTGTTTAAGGTCACATATTTATGCACAATGGCTAATCATTACCATGACAGTTTTACGGGTGGAGGAAGCCGGAGTACCCGGAGAGAACCACCGAGCAACGACGAGCAGCGGCCAGCTCCCCAACATCGTAACTCCGCACTGCAGCACAGGCAGGGTTAGATTGGTTGAAGACATGCGCACCATCGACGTGCAGTACGCCTTAGTACACAGCGTCATCGTGCCCCCACGTGGGCAATGGAGATGAAGTGTCTTGTCCAAGGACACAACGCGGTTGCCGCAGGTGGGATTCGAACCGAGGACCTCTCGGCTTGCAGCCTGCACCTCTACCAACTGAGCCACCGCGCTCCCAATCGTGTCCAAAAGAGGACGTTCTCATCTAGACATTATATGAAGTCAACCTACCAAGTTACAATGAAATGCCTTCATAAATATGACCTGTTGACTGTGCTAAAGATTTTCAGACGACGGGTCATGACAATACCTCAAATTTGGCTTCGCCAAAGTTGAGCTAAAAATGAAGGTACCAAAGCAAAAGCCAACAATTTTGTTGCTCATGTATCATATTCAGACAAATGCAAATGATATTTTGTTTATAAAAAAATTGTTTTATTACAAATTATTGGAGAGTGTCTGCAGACACTCTCCAATAATTTGTAAATAAAACAAATTTTGAAGAACAAATTCAGATCACCAAAAATAATCTAGCACTCAACTAGTTAAACATACAAGCACATAAAGTCCAGTTTTGGGAGAGTTGACTGAGCAGCAGGGAGGGGTCAACATACCAATTTCGAAAGCTTGAAAAAAACCCACTCGAGCCCATGAACAGTGAGAGAATATGGGAAGGCCCATTACCCTCGCCGGCCCGGGCTCTCTTGTTTTGTTAAGTCTGTCAAATATATATGCTCCCCTGCTACTAAGTATAATCGCAAAGAAAATTAGAGCAAAAGAGGAAAACCTTCCACATGCTTATGGGCCTTGGCTGGATGTGTAATTCGGCAGCCCTCCGACAACTGCCCTCACACATCCTGGAGTGTCACTTATCGCTGTGACCGCTGGTACATTATAGTAAGCACCAGCTGATAGCAGTATCCGCTGACCCGAGGCAGTGGGTCAAAGCATGTAGCCCTTCGGTCTTGGTGCCCTAGTCCTGAGCTAGTATGGTCCACAACTGCGCGCCGGGCAGTTGAAGGATTGAACCGCACCACACCTAACAGATTTAACATACCCACCACAGAATGGCCACTTTCATTTGTGGTAACTACATAGGGAATCAACTCTAGCCTGTACTTTTTAATACAGTATTATGTTGCTGAATTCGTATAAGAAAGGTTGGGTTCCCTATCGTTTGGGAGCTGCCTAGAGAGGTGCTATGCCTCTCATTCTGGAGTCAGCTGGGGTTGTTTTTGAGGTGACATATGGGGATCTGGGGTCTGTCCTGGTACCTCACAAAGGGTCTGATGTATAAATCAGGCTACGATTTTCTTTTCAGCAGGCCAGTTAGTGCGTCCGTGTGGTGTGATGCATAGTCTATAATGTAGTTCTCTTATCAGTATTATTTACAAATCGCATTCCTCACATAGCTGGGGAGCACTGGTGTTCCCAGGTATGTGATAATTAAACTCATATGAAATGCATAATCATTCGTAGTAAAAATAACAAACAACCAAACCTTTTTCATTGGTAATGTTTATGGGGATCCATCCTAATAGCCCTTGGAGACGAAATACGGGGGTCTGAGGGGGCTGTCCTTGTATCCCAAGTTATATACTACTCTCCCTGCTGCTTACAATATATTTTGAGATTTGAGAAACACATAGGTATACTTGACATACACATGAGGACTAATACAATGAACGCTTGTGAGTGGCTGCTTCTAAGGTCTACCGACGTTTGTGGGCGGTCGTGTCGTGGGACCTTTTGTAAGGTCCACAATGCTCATCCAAAGAAGGGTGGAGGCCCACTATCCTGCAAAGGCTGTGGTAAGGGCGTCAAAACAATGCTAGCCCTTTCTACAAACTGTGGCGTGGGGTACGCTCGGCTGGTTAAATGGCGACAAAGGCAATCTAAAATTAAGGACGAGTTTCGGTGTCTGACCGCGATAGATAACACTTTTGAAATTTCCTATTAGAGAAATGATAACATATAGATATACTCATTACACAGCATGACAACTATGAATGATCTACTTGCTCAAGCGAAACAATTTGGGTTTAGGAGGTATTTAAAGGTCCGAAAAAATGACTTGATTAAATTAATCGCCACTGCTCACGCGGAAGAATTTATAAAAAAGTCTTCAGCAGGCTTGAGAAACGGGGCGGTTCCTGGCTCTTCGGGAAGATGTACAGAATCCTAACAAGCGTGGTGAAAGAATGCATGCAATCAAACAGATTCTGGCCGAGGTCACGGCGGCACTTCATGCTAAAGCTGTTGAGGAAAAGATGCGAAGAAACCCCGCTAAAAGAGCTGCCCTACGTCGGCGAAGGACTGTAACCATTGCCAATCAAATCGTTCAAGAGGGACCCACCATCCTTAAAGAATTACGAGAACGGCGACAATTCGACTTGGATATCGAAATCCCTCATCTGGTGAGGCTGCCAAATGATGAAGCATGGGTGGCTCTTTTGAACAACGCCAAAGATGAGTTTGAAGTCGACGGCGCTGTTGCGGTCTACTCTACATGGCGAGTGGAAGTAGATGCTATTGGCGCCGATGGTTTGCATACTGGCCGAATGGCCTTGGATGCTCGTATGATCGATTAGAGGGCAGCATGGCTTCTCGGGGCTCTACCGAAGGGGGAATTCATCTTAAGGATCAAGTTTCTCCGGGAGCATAACGAAAGAGACTGGGTAGTCGAAGACAAGTTTGACCCTGTGAAGGCAGAAAGGAAGAAAGGCCAGGGCATTGTCTAAATCACACAAAACACCAAACCAGGCGCCCTGACGGGGATTCACAGTCCGTACTACACAAATGCCTACCCTGTTACAGCTGTGGTCTATGGGCTCTATCCCCTCAGAGAGACAGAACCTGCAAACCTAGTACCAATGAAAGTAGGGGATCTGAATTGCGTCGCCCGGAGAGTGGTTGAACACTTTGATTGCACTCTTAGAGGACAGGGCCTAACCCCGATCAGGCGTCAGAAACTTGAGAAGTGGGAGGAGAGTGTTCATATAACTGGTGCCACAGTTGATGACGTGGCTAATCTCAAGAAAACACTCAAGCGGGCCATCATCGTGAAAGATATAGCTGGCGAGGACGTCTATAACAGTAGCAAATACCAGGCAAGTAGATGGAAACCCGTAGAGCTTATCATTCACAACAGCCACGCCTGGTCCAAAGACCTGCACTTCCCCCAGTCCAGACAGATCCACAGATACGAGGGTGACGTCTGGGAAGCCATCAGACAGGCCACCCAAAATGAAAGTGTCAATGACACTGTAGCTTAACTTGTGTGTTGTGTTTGATGAAAAGGATAATGTTCAATGTTTATGAAAGGATTATGAAATAAGACAAGAATTGTGAAAATTGGGAATATGTTCATTTCTGTTCCCTGTATGCTATGTTTTTGATAAAAATAATATGAGGTGTACACTGTACCAAAAAGCTGAGGGGTGGGTCAATATGATCTTACAGTTAATGTATGTGGCCCTCACAGTTAACGTATATCAACGAAAGTTACCAAGTTACAGTGAAATTATTCCAAAACGAGTCATCCTATCAAGTTACATTGAAATCTCTTCATAAATATGGCCTGTACACTGTGCTAAAGGTTTTCAGGCTTCGGGCCCCTGTAGCCTTCAGTTACCCAATTGCGTCCAAAGGGGACGTTCTCATCTAGACATTATATGAAGTCAACCTACCAAGTTACAATGAAATCCCTTCATAAATATGACCTGTAGACTGTGCTAAAAATTTTTGGGCTTTGGGCTCGGGCAGCCATCATGGTTGAATGATCACAACCAAAAGGGGACATTCTCATCTGGGCATCATCTGGACTGATCCTACGAAGTTACAATGAAATCCCTTCATAAATCACGACCAAAAGGGGATGTCATCATCTAGGCATTATATGGAGTCAAACTAACAGGTTACAATGAAATCCTTCCATAAATATGACCTATAGACTATGCTAAAGGTTTTGGGGTTTCAGGCTCGGGCAGCCATCAAGGCTGAATAATCGCGACCAAAAGCGGACGTTCTCATCTAGACATTATTTGGAGTCATCCTACCAAGGTACAATGAAATCCCTTCATAAATATGACCTGTAGACTGTGCTAAAAGTTTTCGGGCTTCAGGCCCCTGTAGCCTTCACAGTTGCCAAATGGTGTCCAAAAGGGGCTGTTCTCATCTAGACATTATATGAAGTCAACCTACCAAGTTACAATGAAATCCCTTCATAAATATGAACTGAAGACTGTGCTAAAGGTTTTCGGGCTTTGGGCTCGGGCAGCCATCATGGTTGAATGATCGCAACTAAAAGAGGACATTCTCATCTGGGCATCATCTGGAGTGATCCTACGAAGTTACAATGAAATCTCTTCATAAATATGACCTGTAGACTGTGCTCAAGATTTTTGGGCTTCGGGCACCTGTAGCCATCACAGTTGACCAATCACGACCAAAAGGGGATGTCATCATCTAGGCATTATATGGAGTCAACCTAACAAGTTACAATGAAATCCCACCATAAATACGACCTATAGACTATGCTAAAGGTTTTTGGGCTCGGGCAGCCATCAAGGCTGAATGATCGCGACCAAAAGGGGATGTTCTTATTTAGACATTATTTGGAGTCATTCTACCAAGCTACAATGAAATCCCTTCATAATTATGACCTGTAGACTGTTTTGGGGCTTCGGGGCCCCTGTAGCTGTCACAGTTGCCCAATCGTGTCCAAAAGGGGACGTTCTCATCTAGACATTATATGAAGTCAAACCTACCAAGTTACAATGAAATCCCTTCATAAATATGACCTGTAGACTGTGCTAAAGGTATTCGGGCTCGGGCAGCCATAATGGTTGAATGATCGCAACCAAAAGGGGACATTCTTGTCTGGGCATCATCTGGAGTGATCCTACGAAGTTACAATGAAATCCCTTCATAAATATGACCTGTAGACTGTGCTCAAGATTTTCGGGCTTCGGGCACCTGTAGCCATCACGGTTGACCAATCACGACCAAAAGGGGATGTCATCATCTAGGCATTATATGGAGTCAACCTGACAAGTTACAATGAAATCCCTTCATAATTATGACCTGTAGATTGTTCAAAAGGTTTTCGGGCTTCGGGCCCCTGTAGCCGTCACAGTTGCCCAATCGTGTCCAAAAGGGGACGTTCTCATCTAGACATTAAATGAAGTCAACCTACCAAGTTGCAATGAAATCCCTTCATAAATATGACCTGCAGACTGTGCTCAAGGTTTTTGGGCTTTGGGCTCGGGCAGCTATCATGGTTGAATGATCGCAACCAAAGGGGACAATCTCATCTGGGCATCATCTGGAGTGATCCTACGAAGTTACAATGAAATCCCTTCATAAATATGACCTGTAGACTGTGCTCAAGATTTTCGGGCTTCGGGAACCTGTAGCCATCACAGTTGACCAATCACAACCAAAAGGGGATGTCATCATCTAGTCATTATAACAGGTTACAATGAAATCCTTGCTTAAATATGACCTTTTGCCTATGCTAAAGGTTTTTGGGCTCGGGCACCCATCAAGGCTGAATGATCGCGATCAAAATAGGACGTTCTCATCTAGACATTATTTGGAGTCATCCTACCAAGTTACAATGAAATCCCTTCATAAATATGGACCTGTAGACTGTGCTAAAGGTTTTTGGGTTTTGGACTCGGGCAGTCATCACGATTGGCAGATCAAGCCCAAATGGGGAAATTCTCATCTAGACATCATAAGTAGTCATCCTACCAAGTTACAATGAAATCCCTCCATATTAAACATGACCTGCAGACTGTGCTAAAAGTTTTTGGGTTTTGGGCTTGGGCAGCCATCACGGATGACAGATCATGCCCAAAAGGGGACGTTTTCATCTAGGCATTATACAGAGGCATCCTACCAAGTTACAATGAAATCCCTTCATAAATACGACCTGTGGACTGTGCTAATGGTTTTCGGGTTTTGGGCTCGGGTAGCCATACCGGTTGACCGATCGCGACCAAAAGGGGACGTTCTCATCTAAACATGACCCCAAACCTGCATATGAAATTTTGTGATGATCAGACAAGAACTGCGGGGTGTAGCCCGTGCTAAAGGAAAATGTGAACAGACTCACAAACTAACAGACTTCCGCAAGCATGATGGCAATAGTTTTTCTTGACTTTGACAAGTTAAGCTAATGAGCCAATCGCTGTCTGGCTACTCGGAGATGACAAGGATAGACAGCTCAGCGTTGACCAGTTTGTCTTACAAGACGGCCGTACTTTCAGAACTCAGGAAACCCACGAGACACTCTGCGCCGATCTAGGAGATGAGTCTCTTGCTGACAGGGCCTTCGGAGTGAACCACGCAGCCATCATCGTCGCAAAGGAAAGGAATGACTGGAAGCCGTCCCCAGCATCTTTCCTGGATGACATCCAAAAGGCTTGTGTCGAACATGGCCACGGTGTCCTCTGGAACGCAGAATGGTATCACGTCAATGACATCATAAGTATCGACATGAAGGCATGCTATCCCTCAAGCTTCAAAGGTCTGGGTGAGGCTCAGCCCTACTTCGAACATTTCAGTCATCCAAAGGCCAACATGACCATTGTAGCAATCAATGGCGCTTTGCCCAAAGACACAGGTACCGGTTTCGCCCAAATACGCAAGAGGGCTTTCGATCCAAGTGTTCTCCCTGTCATCCCTGCATGGTTCGGGAGACATTTCGAGGAGCAGGGCTGGGCTCCAACGGCCCTCCTCTCGTATCTCACGGATTCCAGCGTCCTAACCGAACTAGATGTAGAAGCCATCATCGCTTTCGGAAAGAAGAACGTAGTGTGGCTCCCCGAAGATAGAGATCAGGGCTGCAGCATCATTGGGAAATTCACTCAGGGTGCAAAACCCGATGGTAAACGATTGACGCGCCGCCTGGTCACGGATCATGGTGAACTAGATTATCTTGTGAGAGATACTTGCCAAAGTGGCACTCTTGTCGGAGCCCCAGAAAAGTGTCCCCTAGGCCATGTGTTAACTTACTACGATGGAAGCCAGCCCCAATACACTCACCTAAGGGCTGCCCATATTAACCTTCTCAGTATGTTACAGTGTTGCGACAAAGAAGAGGCGGTTCGGGTGGCGACAGACAGCATATATACCAAGAAAGCAATACTCCATAAACACGGTGGTGTAAAAGTCTACATACCACAAGAAGTTCACCCTGAGAGTTTTTGCAGAACGTGCTGCCTATATCATGACGAACCTACCCTACAGCCTCCCAAAAAGCATAATGTCCTGCCAGCTCAATGGCGAGATAAGGGGGAAACTCTCTACATTCCCCAGGATCATGCCACATATCTTCCAAAGACAGAGTATTGGTGCCGGAAAAAAGACATCCCTGATTCTACAACTCCAAAGTATGACGATCCACTGACCCACCAATGGCTGAGTTATCTCAACGGTGGGGGTGGTACCGGTAAGGCAACGAGAGCAATCAAGCTTTTCAGGGTGCGAGATCCGCTTGTCTTTACTCCAACTCACTGCCTTGCCAAAGAGATGCGAGGTAGGGGAGTCAGGGCCCAGACCTACCATAGCTTCTTCCGGTGGAGTGGACAAAATGAGTGCACGCCAGATCGCATGGGCCAAAAATTCATTCCCCGTGTTATCATCTGGGACGAGGTCTGTACTGTGCCCCGACCAATCCCCGAGACCTTCCTGTGCTGGCTTGAGCAACGGGGTGTCTAAGTCATCTGCTGTGGCGATTAGGGCCAGCCGCCGATTGCAGGCAAGATGCCGCACGATTGGCTGTGCCAGGCTGCCGACTACTACGAAGAGGTCGAGGTTGACCATAGGGCAAAAGATGACACACTCAAGCTCTGAAAAGGTGCATCTGTCTCCAGATGACAAGGTCCAGTGGCAGGAGATGCGAAGGGCTCTCCCAAGATGCCTGGGATGGGACAGGTTTGTAGAGCAGTGGAAGCCCGGGGACCTAATCCTTACCAGCCGCCAAAAAGTCCGAGATCGAACCCAGACTATTCTGTTCCATCGTCACAAGAAGGCGTTCCCAAACGAGCCTGTTCCCCTGTTGTACCGACCAAAGGACACTCGGCGGCAAAATTGTTTGGTGACGATCTCAGGCCCTGTAATAGTCAATGATGGCCGACCTGACCAAGAGGAGTTAGTTCTTAACGATGTCGTGGAGGTACCTGTTCGATACGCCCAAGAGGTCACTGATGATAAGTGGGGCTATGATTGGGCTCTTGGCTACGCGATGACGGTACACTCCAGTCAAGGTCTCACCGTCAGCGACCCGCAGAAGGTCTGAATTATCGATGACTATCTCCAGTGGTCAAATCTTGCCTACCTCGCTGCGTCACATGTGGAGTATATGCATCAACTTGAGAGGGTAACTTGTCCTCCAGAAGAGGGTTCTGAGGTCAGTTTACAACATCAAGCAACTCCGCAAGCAAATCCAAAAGAAACTTGTGGCATACAAGCATCAGGACTGGGTCAAATGTCTCCAGGGGTTTAACCTGAAGGTTGACTACATCTTGCAGCTCAGAGAGGCCCAACAGAACGACTGCACGACATGCAACATCGAGTTGCTATGGGCGTATACCCCAAAAGACACACAGCAGTTCTCTGTCGACCGGCTGGACAATAGTAGGGGACACTGTAGAGGTAACGTACGACCGACTTGTCTAGAGTGAAACAGAAAAAGAGGGGTGCTGCAATTACAACTGAGTAAGAACCCCATAAGGAGGCAACTGGGTGTCAGGGGGCACCACGAGGCTCTTTTCTCGGACAAACCCATGTGGTGGCCCATCCAACAAATAATAAAGCACAGGTTCGCCGAGCTTGGTGACCGAGCATCCAAGCCGGTAGACCTGGAGGGACCACACAGGGTCAGTTGCACGACGGCGACCACCCTCAAGTTCGCCTGGCTGGTAAAGGTAGTGAACACCCATGCCAGAGGGTAGCTTCTGCTCTCGGATGCCAACAGGACGACCTGCAACCACAGAGGAGGGCGTTCGTGCTACAGTCTTAGCCTTGATGGCGTCAGAGGGCTTCTTTCCGGTTAGGCGAGTCACCTCACCATTCAGAACCGCAATGACGGCTGGCAGTCGAGCCACCCACTCGGTTGATCGTTTGCCGGGTGGAAGTCGCATCTCTTGAGCGTATTGGTGCCCAAAGAGTCGCTCTGCCAGGGTGCGGTTGAAACGCTCTACAATTCCCTGGTCCTGGTGGACATCCACACGGCCATGCCGCACTTATGTCCTGTGTTTGGCCAGAAGCTGGTTCACTGCACCCATGAACATGCGGCCGGGGTCGACCTGTAACAATTGCGGCCATCTGAGGGGGATCCACCTGTAAATCCTTTCAAGGGCACCCGCAACCTCTTTAGCTTCTTTTGTGGCCAGAGGCTCTGCCTCTTTATAGCGGAAGGCTACGTCAACGACAGTGAGCGCGTATTTGAACCCTCTTCTGGAGGACAAGTTACCCTCTCAAGTTGATGCATATACTCCACATGTGGCAAAAAGAGCAGGTCGGCCTGGTGGACTTCCTTTGGTACGGACACGTCAAATGTGGGTCGTGGAGGGGGCAAGAATATCTGCCAGATGGCCTGCTTCTTGAGCCATGACCGAGCCACATCTTCAGAGACCTTGGTCGCGGAAGCAAGGTTTTTAATGGCCGCAAGTCCCTTCCAGTACCCCTTGGGGCTGTAGTAGATGGAAGCCAACTTTGTTGCAATCTTGCTGTCCATTCTTGGGTATACCGGCATCCTTTGGACCTCTAATATGCGCAATTGAAGATTTATCACGCGTTAAGTATCCAACAAGTACACAAAGCAATAGTCAGACATGAGCTGGCCAACAAAAAAGGATTTCAAGAAAAGCTTCGAAATGGAGACCTGCCCATAGGCACCTACCAACTTATGGAAGAGAAGGATCTTCCAGTTGGCATGATCCTCACCCTTGTTACACAAATCGACAAGAGGTATGTGGTCTGGGCGCCAAATAGATTAGCATCCGATTTGCGGGGGCCTCACGAGGCGGTGAAATATATATACAATAAAGGTCTTGTTAATAGTAATAAAAACCCTTCAAGACAATATTATGGTTATCAACTCTTATAAACGTTTCTGGTTTTCAGTTGACTCAGACCAATTTGACCCATATTGGAGGAGTCTTATCTTATTATAAAACTATAAATGTACGTGACACTATCCGACATTCAAACCGTGGACCTACCAAGGGCGCTCCCTGCTGGAGAGCAATATGAGTGTGCGCTTGCTGAAGTAACATACTACCCTCTTTGGTACAACATTAGCTCGTGGAAACGCAACAATACTATTCGCATTGTGTCTGAGAATGATGACGAGCGTACGATGATTTCAATCCCAGATGGCTATTACAATGTATGCGAGCTAAATGACGAGGTGATTAGTCAAGTTGGGGCTATATTGGATCTTCACAAACCATCAGGTCGTCTGCGATTCAAGACAGATAAGTCTCTGAAACTGGGAAAGTTGGCACGCACATTAGAATTTACAACAACCAAAATCACTGGGGGAGGGAAGCTGAAGGGGGTGATTTACCTATTCTTGCGGCCCACCGTGAGCTCTTCGTTCATCTGTTAGAAGTCAGCAACACGGACAATGTTTACAACGAGCTACCCAGCACACTACTCAGAACAGTACCTGTCGCAAATGAAAAATGTGCCAGTGGCAGAACAGAAGCTTTCTCTCATTTGCAATACAAAAGGCTTGTCCCAGGTCCTATAGGCAATATCACAGTTAGCGTTGTAGATAGCAGGGGAGGCCCTATTGAATTACAGCACTTATCAGTAACATTACATATTCGAAATATATCTTCTGTGTAAAGACATGGGGAATAGCGGAGGACCAGGAGCTCATGATGTATTGCCTTGCATAACCATTTTGCTGGCTGATCTTGGGGATACCAAGGGCTTTGGAGAACCAGGTGAGATGGATATATAAGAGAACAGAACTCCCATCTGCTGTTTCCACGGAACAAGCTACCTTTACCGAGCTGCATGGTTTGAACCTGGAAGGCTCTGCCCCTTGGTGGAGGAGCTACAAACTCCTCCAGAATGATGCCAGACAGTGGTCTCTGTATAGGCACCCTTACACAGTGGGTGGGAACTTGACTTCAGGGTCATTCAACCAACTGGCCCGTAGACACGGGCTACACAAACTCCAGAATAGTGGCCGCGTGTTGGCTTCTTACATCCCGAAATGTGCTATTAACGTTCACAAAAGCGCGGTGGGGTATGTGCTGGGTGCGGAGAAAAAACAAGGCGTGATGATGAAGCTCGTTTCGGAGTTTGATCGTCTTACTGCTGGCAAGAATACTACCACCATTGTACAGATAGTCATGCGTCCACCACCCAACGACTTCGTACCAGTGCTACATGGGCTTGCCCTAAAATGGGGTCGGCGACATAACGGCAAAGAATTTGTCATCATTATCCGTGGCAAAGATGTGTTGCTCTCGTTGACTGGAGTTGATCACAAGGTCACAGATGATGACTTTCCAACTGACACACTCAATACCCTATATCTTGGCCCAGCTAAGCTCAAGCGCGTGTGGTTTACCAGACAGAAACTGGCGGACGATGATTTTAAAGGTAATGGAACATGACTAATAACAATGGGTCTGTATCCAAACCTCAAAAACGGTGACGCGAATACTTTACGCATCCAGGAGATCGGTGATGTTAGAGCCCGTCTCATGGCCGAACGAGACCGCAGGTATTCCCTCGGTAAGAAATACCAGCCAGGGGTTAATAATAATTAATTGCAGATGGCATTGAAACAGTTATGTCCGCGGTGGGTGATGGAATCGGCATTAGTGGTATTGGACTGTTGGCCAACGTACCAGCGGTTCCTGTGGTTATAGCGTTAGAGGCCGCAGCAAGTGTCTGTGGACTGGCAGGTGTCTTTGGGAAGTTAGTAAGCCGAAGACTCACAAAGAAGGCTAAAAAGCACAACACCATTGCCACATTAGCGAAACCAAACTTTCGATGGTGATGGCCAGATATCGGAAGAGGAATTCAATCACATACTCGCAGAGGAAGAGAAATTCAAACAACTCCGGCTTGATATCCGCAAGACTTCTCGCCGAGAGAACTTGCCGAGAGAACTCGCAGGGCACAAAAAACGAGATGTTACTGCTGATATGCCAAGAACTCACCCAGCAGAGCAAGCCCATGACACCTACTGGCCAACTGAAACCAGAGCCCACCGCACCTGCCACAGATGTTTACTAAGCATCTCATGGGCATTTGCTGTGCGAATAAGGATTGATTAGTAGCTAGGCACAGCACAGCAAGAAAAAAAAAACAGTTTCTTTTAGACACCGTGTTTTGTTTTTTTTCCGTTACAATGGTAGGCACTGCAGTTCCGAAGGAACACATTCACTTGGCGAGATAACAAAGGCGACCTCACAGTCTTTTTGGTCGGCTGATGGTGTGTAAAAGCCTTCTAGTTGCGGCTCTGGGCCAAGACTGTTTAAACTGTTCCCAGTTACCCGTGCATATTCGCGAATGGCAGCATCGACATCCTGGAATGTGCGTAATGCATGAACTTGACGATGTAGTGCTTCGTTAATCCAATCGAGGCGTTCTGTTCTCTTATGGGACCATGCTGCCTGAGCCGTCTGGAGCTTTTCTATGGCTTTGTCATGTCGTGCACGTTCCTCACCAGCCTCATTATCCCGAAACATGGAGAAGAGGTAGTTACTGCCAGAGAAGGCCAATGCGTTAACAAGGGCACACCCAACTAATATTGCGATCGAGGCCATCTTGTTATTTCATAATATTTGGTTGAATGATTCCTTGTGTAATTAGCATGTCCTTGGTTGCCATCGCCAGCCCCACGTCAAGGATGACCTTCCTGACGTCATAACCGGTGAAGTCAAGTTTAGGGATGGCACCCTTCATTGCCATCTCACCTAAGCGGGCGTACCCTATTGCTAGGGCAGAGACTATGGCGCTGTGATAGGCAGCATTTACTAGCATCTTTCCATCGGTTGAAGACATGTTTACTCCATATGTAATGGGTAATTCGATACCTCTAACTGCTTGTTCGGAGGTGCGACTCGGTTGATCGGTTCAGCATTGGGCGGTCACATTGGACTGGTCCTCTTCCTTTTGCTCTGCAAAAACCAAAATGCCAAGCTAGCCAACCCAACGGCCCCAGCAATCGATGGGAACCATTTGTCCAACGAACTGCATTCGTGATGCATAGAGATCCCTTGCTGGTGTTGTTCCCGTCCGGAAGGAACACCAACTGCTTCGGTTGCATTGTTTATGGCCATTCTCTGGAGATTGGCCTTCTCTTCTTTCAATTTCACCAAGGCTTTTTGTTGTTTTGCATCCTGTGCGGCAGCTCCTGCCCTCCCAGTGGCCACTTTTTTAGGGTCTTTCTGTCACTTCTGTACGGGAACAACAAGCGACTCAGTGGTTGGCACAGCTGTCACTCTCTCCACCTGTTGCGTAGCAACTGTCGGCAGGTCAGGCTCTGTCGATATGTTTGGCTCTGTCATCGATGAGATCGTCTTGAATTGTAAGAGGGCAGGTATGTCCAAATCGACATTGTTCAGCAGTGGTTAGCGCTGTGGTTAGCGGCGCTAAGTGCATGCCATACCGATGATATAGCAAACACGTGGCACTGTTTAGCGCATGCCCAACAAATGAATCTGCCTCCTCAAGGTCAGCAACCAGCTTTGGTTGGTTCTCCGGGGTATGGGAAGTAACATGCTGACCACCCTTGCATCGAGTTGCAGTGTGGCCGTCCCCAGAGTTTTTGTCATTGCTGCACCGAGCCGTGCCTCATATCGAGCATAGAGTTTATCGACTTCCTGATCGGCCATGTTGTCGACCTGGTCACCCATGAGGTTTTTACCCATATATTGCTTAGCCTGCCCACCGGAAGCTATCGCAGCTAGCCTTTCGCGTTTGGCCCCATCGGCCTGTTGTTCCTTCGGATATTGCTCTGCAACTGAAGCAGGATCCACTGCCATCTTGTCTTTTGTATGGACTGCCTGCGGCGCAGTATCTTGCTCTTCCAGCAGTTGGTTAATGATTTCGTCGCAATCCATGATGGTGTGGATATGTACATGCACTCCGTCTGGGTTTAATATAAAACTTTATAAGTGGTAGGTTGGTCTGTTTTAACACTAGCCGGCCATGCTTACTATCCACCAATGCCTGGCGAACTGCTGCATGTTTCCCGCGGCTTCCAATCACATCATTCTCTCGTAGACAGTCCTCGAAGCTATCTCTGTCCTTGCAGTAGAACAGACAGGCCCAGCGGGTCTGCTCGTGGAGATCTTTTAAGACAGAGTTATATTTCTGAGTCAACACCCAATGCTCTGCTGTGCATGACGACCAGAGAAGGCTAGCTCAGACAGCATGTCTTTCTTTTGCGTCAAAGCTTTTGTAGCCAAGCAATCGTCGATGATGTACAATGTTGGCTCCCCCTGGAACAGCTGATAGAAGGCCCAAAGATATGAATGGAGGCGCTCACCAGAATTTGCAATGTATACATCCGGGTCTTTCCAAATACATGGTCAGTCGTGGTATGTCTTGTTGTATTTGATTGTAGGACAGAGGACCACAATGTGTTGAAATACGCCCCGATAAGGACCTTCCACCTCCAACAGGTTCAGAGCGAGAACTGTCTTGCCACAGCCTGTTTGACCGCAAATAATGGCTGCATGTGGCTCCATAAAGAAAAGGTTATTAATAAAGTGCGTTGGTAAACTGACCATGTTCAATGTTAAGCTGCGCATCCATGAGAACGTACAGGTATATGTTCAATGTGCCACTTGTCTCTGCTGTCTTTGTGATCTGAATAGTGATACCTTCACTGGCGTTTTCTATCCGCCGGCCACTGCCGTGTAGCACGCCATCATCCGTGGTCCGCGGATCAAGCCATAGAGCATACTTGCGGATCAAGAACTCGCCCAGTGTGACATCACCCAGAGATAGTTCCTTTGCAACCAGGGCCACCTCAGGATCTCTTTTGCTGCTGGGACAAGCTCCAAAGCACCGAGTGGCCTCATCCCATTGCTGGTAGGCACTCAATCCCTGGGAGTACAACTGGTTGGGCACTCCCCCGATGATAACCTCAACTTTGGTGATCTTTGGATTATAAAAGACCTCAGGCTTCCTAGTGAAAGCAGCACCAGCTGTAGCAGGGTCTTCGAACAGCGTCAGAATCCCTTTCATGCTCCGCGCAGCCACATTGAGGTTGATATTCCACAGAGTGTCGCTTTTATCTTTTGTCATTTTGCGGTGGCGAGGGACGTGGTCGTAGAGGATGGCGAGACTACAAGAATACTGGTTGAGGACCATGCGAGCAAGTACATGTTGGGTGACCATCTCGTATTCCAGGCTGATATTATCAATGGTGTAACTGGCATCGACATAGCCTGAAGCCTGGACCACTCGGCTGTAATCACTGAACGTAAGCTCGTACTCGAGCCGACCCCCAAGCATACTCTGGTAGAAAGGCATATGAGCCTCAAGGAGTTCAAAATCCAGCGGGATACAGAAACGGTTGCCATAGGCATCAGCGATAGCCTTGTCTGCAACAACAGAGTCATCCTTGTCTCCTGCATCGACCAGCAACTTGGTAGCATTTCTTTTCG
Organism: Pictodentalium vernedei; assembly: GCA_031216915.1. NCBI lineage: Eukaryota > Metazoa > Mollusca > Scaphopoda > Dentaliida > Dentaliidae > Pictodentalium > Pictodentalium vernedei. The sequence continues at coordinate 305,583,008 of CM062296.1, read as the reverse complement.
AGGATGTATCAATACCCTGGTAGTGTACATTGTTGTCTTACAGAGGTCAAGGTAGCAGTGGTACACGTCTGCATCGTCGACCGACATCACCTCGTTCCCGCTGATCTTGATTGCCATTTTCTTGATGATGGCAAGGCCAAGATTCTGAACAACTGACTTGTTATCATCTGTTGAGTTCACGGTGACTGTAAAGGCAAGGCATACAGTACCCAGTGTAATAAGATGGTATTCTCCAAGATTCGGAAATCGGACACTGAGCGATTGGTTCTGGTCAATCGTACTAGGATTGTGCGTAATAACAACCGATTGCCTGACTCCCTTTACCCCAAGAGCCATTCGTAGTCTGCAGTGTGGGTTAAGCTTGCGACCATATTGGCTTGAAGACATGTTGAATTATACTGAACTCTGTCGCTCATCCTTCAATACAATGGCAGACTTTGATGCCTTCGACCATCCCGATGAACAAGGTGGCCGCGATGGTGGAGATGAAACTAGCTTTACCCGGGTCCCAGTTAATAACGGAGCTGTTGGGGAGATAGGTGATCATCCACCTTCATTGCAGCAAGAGATGTTGAAGACGACCGTTGACTACTACCAGAATATGTCTGAGAAAGGGATGGTGCCCCTTCTGCAAAAAAGGACTGCTGAGGCTGAAAGCCCATACAGATTTCGACATTGTTAATAGGTCAGGAGCACCCCTTGCTCTCTCAACAATTGCTGGGAGGCGTGGCGGTGGTGAGGTCATACGGAATGAGCTGGGGTTTGTGGACTGGACTTGTGGGACAAAGGCACTTAAGCCTAAGGTGCTTGAAGCACTGCTGGTCAATAACAATGAGTTGGGTGAAGCAGCTGCTAGGATCGGATCAGATACTACAGAACTGCGAGACTTGGGACAGGTGGCTAATGCAGCGTCAAATTCCACTCAAAACGTGGTGGAAAGTCTTACCGAAGAGGAAGAAACTGCACTTAAAACCTTACATGACCCTCCACTTGATACCATGGGATTGGAGTACAGCATCAGAGCTCCGCGGACTCGACAGGGCAATGCAGACAACCCGTGGTGAACTGATAAACAACCTGGCTAAACTGTCCGAACTTGATGAGCACATCGCTTCGGAGAAGCGCAAACTGGACACTGGAGGCGTCGATGAATCTATCAGAGGCGAATTGCAGAACGTCTGCGCAACCTGGAAGATGAACGAGCTTCACGCCTGGAGGCGTCTGCAATGAATAGAGAGGCTCTCCAATCCCAAATCAATCGAATCAGAGAGACGATCAATCGGATTCTCAATGAGGACACGACACTTGCTGAGCGCATTCGCACCCTCTTCCAGGAACAAGGGATTACGATCGCATCTATCCTTGGGATGGCAATCTTGACCCTAGTACTTGCGTTGATGCGGCAGGGCTGGAAGTCCCCCGCTCCACCACCATCTGATAAGGGCAGCCTCAAAGAGTGGGTGAAAAAACACCTACAGGGTCTTGGGCATATCCTAGCCAAGCTGGTGGGGAAGGTTGCGGCTGCGCTACTTGGAATTATAGGCTCTGTCGTTTCATGGTTATTAAACCAACTCGCAAAGGTTACGGGCTGGTTGGCTGGAAATCTATGGGCTGTGGTCCTTGCTCTTGGAGGGCCACGTGGCTGCTCCCGACTGGTTAACAAAGTAACCAAAGTGCCAGTAGCCCAACCACGACCCCACCCATGACGAGGGGGCTATTTCTTCCTTATGCTGGCGTGTCTTTGACAGTTCCTTGCTCCCTGTAGCTTGCAGCTCGACTGGCTTGTCTCATTCCTTTTGGAACGATTGCGGCTTGACTAGCCCCATTTCGTGTTTGAGCGTCGGTGGTGGGGTGGGTGTTGTGTTTACATCTGTATTCACACCAAGGATCTGGGTTGTGGTAGCGATAACAATCTCGTTGTTATACCCCACCACATGACCTGCACGGAGCAGCATATCACATGGGGCCATGTGGAGTCCGATCCCAAAGACAAAGTTGACCTTAGAGCCTGCGTACCGCAATACATCTTGATAACGCTTGATTGCTGAAGGGAGGTCCACTGGGGATGAGATGGCATCCTCAGCGTTTGAAAGGAACTACTTCTGCACATTGAAGGCCTTCCCTGATGTTGTGCATCGGCGATAATGCGTGTCCATGTCTGAGCCTGTGCCCCCAAGATTGCCCACACGTTGGTCCTGATGCTGTCATTTAGGCGTTCAATGCCGGGCCACGTAAACCCCCGAGATTTATCGAGTATGAATGTGTTCCACGCGCTATCTGTGTTTGGGGCATCTTGTTTGATGAAATCGACGTGGACGAACTCGTTGGATGTCCTGTGTGTGAATGCTAGTAGGGTCATAGTCAGGATCAGCTAAGGGGTGAGGGCCAAGGTTTGTCCAGTAGTTGTACACCCGCCCCAAGCCATGGTTTGGGATTTTGATGCACCAGTCGGTGTGTGGGGATACATCAAACTCACCACAGATTCGCTCATATGCCCTCCGGTCATACGAGTTATTGAATGCATTCCAAGCTTGATCCTGGGGCAGTGCAGTCTTTAGCTCGCTGAGGATCCTGCGAACCTGGTAGTACACATGGAACTCATATAAGGACTTAATGAGGGGGTCTGAGGCGCTTAGGTGATCTTGTATGGACACGCCAGAGCCTGTAGTTGCACACCAGATGGCGAAATTTAGCTGGTTCTGCCAGAACTGCATTGGATTGCTAAGCCATGACTGTACTAACTTGTCAGATTCGACAAGTGGCAGCCGGTACCTCTGGAACACATCAGGATAATGCTCTTGGAAATATGCGTGCAACGCTGCCCGGACCCGGATGCTGGGTTTTGTTAGTTGCTTCACTATGTCTTTGGATGAGAACACCCCGCCTGTCTTATATTTTGCACCACTATTGAAACTAAATACCTGGGTATCCAAAGTATGTATGTCTAAGACAAGACTTCAAAATGGCCAGACGACTGCCCTTCCGAGGTCGAATGAGATTGCCGCACCTTCCATAAAAGGACTTAATGTTGGTAATACTAAGCGACCCCCATGATATTCTGTTTTGGCAACTACTGAATATATATTATATTACAGTACAAAGGTGTATACATCAAAACAAACATTAATCGTCCCAGTTTTTGAACAGTGCATTTTAACACAGATAAGAGCTTCTCAACCTGTGTTGAATGATATACTCACACTAAAAACAAATGCATATTTTCTTTGCGATTATACTTAGCAGCAGGGAGGGGGTGCATATATATTTGACAGACTTAACAAGAGAGCCAGGGCCAGCGAGGGTAATGGGCCGTCCCATAGGCTCTCGCCGTTCATGGGCTCGAGTGGGTTTTTTTCAAGCTTTTGAAACTGGTATGCTGACCCTCCATGCTGCTGATTGCAATGAAAATCCTATGGCGTTCAAAAGTAATACAGCTACTGATTTTTAGTACATCTACATTACAGGAGATTAGACCAACAGCATGAATGCATATAAGAAATACCCTCTGGTATTCATTTGTTAATCTTCTGCAAGGTGCCTTCACTTGAATGAGTACTTGTTTGTTTATTTATTGGAGTTTCATAACACTTTCAAAGCCTGGGTTACATTGCACCTGATAGTTTTATGGTTGGAAAAACCCAGAGTACAGAGAGAACCAACAAACAATGGCAAGTAACTGTCTGACTCTTCAACTTACTATCTTTGCACAAGCAGGGTTGAAGGCAAGAAAACCACCAATGTATTGTACACTAAAGTAATAATGCCACCAAGCTCTCATTTGGATGACAATAAGTGTCTTGCCTAAAGATGCAATGCAGATGACGTGGGGAAAGATCAGACTGCTGACCTATCAATCTAAAGTCCAATGCGATAACAAATAAGTCACTGTGCTCCATGAATGAGTAGTTAATTCTTTCCAGGAGTATTCAGGATCTTACAAGGCTATTTTCAATAGTTTTTAAAGGATTTTCTGTTCCAGAATCATTTTTTACTTTACAATGGTGATAAAAAGTATTGTTTGACTTTGGTGATGAGATTCTATGGCATAATAAACCGATGGAAAGGTCTCTCCAAGCCACTTTGAACAGTGTATAACATCACAATACATCATCAATCTTTAGGTAAATAAGCACTGCTCCATTTCTTAGCGTTCTGATGTGGAAAAATCTTGCAATAAAAAGGGTCATAACTCTGACAAAATTCATCAAAACTCTAGCACATGGATATCTCGTCTTCTTACTCGTATTTCACACCCTGTTTCATAAAAATCCCCAAAATGCTAAGCAGATAAACTTTTAGGATAGAAATCTAGCAAAAAAATGGACTATAATTCTCCTAAAATTTGTCAAATAAAAAATTACTTTTCCACATTCACATATATACTTCACACTTCACATCAACTTTCATTAAAAGCCAATGAAAAATATAGGAGTTGAGCAAATTAAAGCAAAGAAACTTTTGTGTTGGTCAGATGGACATACAGATAAATAGATGGATGGACCGACAAACACCATTTCAATAACATCCTCTCCACTTCATTGATGGGGTATAATAAAAAAAAGTTTCACTTAAGAACATATAAACATAGATATGTATACACTGGTCAGACAAGAGAGCGAGAAATTGGTGCAAGGTTAACATGGGGGTGCATTAGCTCAGTGGCAGGCATGAGGATTTCAAAAATCATGGGAAACTATTAGTCATTACCGTGATTTTGGAGCCTCGGTAATGCTCAGTAACGATTTTTCGTTCCTATTTTTTTATTTATCGGTAACGGTTTTATGCTACCAGTATCAATGAACAATTATGTTCAACTAACCATTTATAGTTACGTAAATTAAAACTAACAATCTGTTTGAATTGTGAGTCTCCATCTGATTAACATGTTCTACGGCTGAATAGGCTATTCAAGACACCAGAAAACGATATTGTTCAATGGAACCGGCAAGGTGGTAGAAAAGGGAAAGCAGGACCAGCCAGCAGAATTAAGTAAAGTGCCAGAATCACTGACAACACAAGGGAGTAATCAGTAATTCTGTTGCACTGACAAAGCAACGCTGACAGGCGACATTTCTCTGGGCTGTTCTGAACAAGACGAAGTTCAAGCACCAATAACCATGATGAATTGTCAGACCGACTCTGAATTTACACAAACAAAACACAACGTAGAAATTAAGTCGCCAAGGTTGTGTGACGCTAACGATTTGGATGTGTCTGCGGGGTTATTACCGTTTGACCTAACCTATTTCCACCAGAAAAGAAAAGTGTCAGCGTGCAGAATATCCTGGGATTTTCCTTCAAGTTACTCTGGGTTTCGACTTCCATGTGGCAATACAGTTTGTGTTTTCTCAATGGCGAGAATAATTTGATTTTTTAACCTTTTAACAATTCAAAGTTGTATTTGAACATCACTAACGACAAATAGTTACTGGCAAATGACAGCGTCGGTAACAACACGGTAGCGGAACAATCGTTACAGTGAAATCCTCATGCCTGCAGTGGTTAGAGCCTTGGGCTTCAAACTGAAAGGACTATGGTTTGATTCAGACCAGCGGTAATTAGGTTGTGTCCTTGGGTAAGGCATTTCATCCTGACTTTCCACATGGAGGCATGATGGTGGTGATGTGTACTAAGGCATACTGCTTGTGGACTTGCTTTCAAGCATTGCTAACCCTGCATATGTGGGTTTAGTTTGTTGATGAGCCTGACAGCTGTTCACTGCTGCTCGGTGATTCTCTCAGAATACTCATACTGTGACCAAACCAGACTATGTCTCTGATTGTTACTGTTTACCATACATATTGGAAAAAATCCTTCATCCCAACATGCATCAATCTGTTTACAATCTGTTTACATTAGCTTCATTAACATATTTACCAAACTTTCACTCATTTCTTTTATGCACATAAAAAAAATGGGTCTAAGCTCGTATATATCTCAAAAGAAGAGAACTGTTACCATTGGTTTTGCAGATGTGGTACCTCACAACATTAAGAATAAGTGCCGCGAATAAATATTCTTGACAAGTGAGTGTATTAACTAGTTGAGGGCTAAATTATTTTTGGTGGTCTGAATTTGTTATTCAAAATTTGTTTTATTACAATAATTTGTTATAAAACAAATATATATAAACAAAATATTATTTGCTTTTGACTGAAAATGAAACATGAGCAAGGAAAATGTTGGCTTTTTCTCTGGTACCCTCAATTTTCTGAAAACAGTGATAGTGGCTTCTAGCACTCAACCAGTTAAATATTGAAATTTTACAGTTTTTTGTAAACATCAGCATATCTTGCATATGATATAGGATGCCATTGCACCAAGAGTGCATCATAAAGTATACAATATGAATAAAAAAAATTTTGTACACGACAATCGTCTCCAAATTGTTTCTGTTTACATTCACCTTAATTGAACAAAAAAAATGCCGCTCAGGATCACAGATCCAATGTCGAGTTGTGACCTTGACCTTTGACCAGGCGAGTCCAAGGTCAATAGGGTTCTTCCTCGCACCAAGGCCAACACACCTATGAAGTTTCATGACTCTAGGTTGAACCACTATCAAGTTCTCATCCGGAAACCAATTGTTGCGATATACTATGTTCAAGGTCACTGTGACCTTGACCTTTGACCTGGTGAGTCCAACATCAATAGGGTTCTTCCTCGCACCAAGGCCAACACGCCTGTAAAGTTTCATGGCTCTAGGTTGAACCACTATCAAGTTATCATCCGGAAACCAATTGTTGCGATATACTATGTTCAAGGTCACTGTGACCTTGACCTTTGACCTGGTGAGTCCAAGATCAATAGGGTTCTTCCTCGCACCAAGGCCAACACACCTATAAAGTTTCATGACTCTAGGTTGAACCACTATCAAGTTATCATCCGGAAACCAATTGTTGCGATATACTATGTTCAAGGTCATTGTGACCTTGACCTTTGACCTGGTGAGTCCAAGATCAATAGGGTTCTTCCTCGCACCAAGGCCAACACACCTATGAAGTTTCATGACTCTAGGTTGAACCACTATCAAGTTATCATCCGGAAACCAATTGTTGCGATATACTATGTTAAAGGTCACTGTGACCTTGACCTTTGACGTAGCGAGTCAAAAATCAATAGGGTTCTTCCCCTCACCAAGGCCAATCTACCTATGAAGTTTCATGAATGTGAGTTGAACCATTATCAAGTTATCATCCGGAAACCAATTGTTTAAGATTTACTATGTTCAAGGTCACTGTGACCTTGACCTTCGACGTAGCATGTCCAAAATCAATAGGGTTCTTCCTCCCACCAAGACCAACCTATGTATGAAGTTTAATGAATGTGAGTTGAACCACTATCAAGTTATCATCCGGAAACCAATTGTTTACGCCCGCCCGCCCGCCCGCCCGCCCGCCCGCCCTCCCGCCCGCCCGCCCGCCCGCCCGCCCGCCCGCCATTCACCAAACTATAAGTCGAGTTTGACTTCGTCACAACTCGACTAAAAATTGTAATATATCAAGAAATTACTCTGATAATCCCTAGATCAATTTGGTCTCAGTTCATCCAATACAGAAATTTAATTTATTTATTTATTTAGTCGTGTGTAAGGTAACATATTTCTGCACAATGGCTAACCTTGACTGCAACTTGGATATGAAGTCCAGCCAATCGTTTATACCCATGTTGCCCATTTTGGATGACTTCCACCCCAGGAATCGGTAACCACACCCTATTTTACAAGTAAAACAGAGCTTGCTTACACAGTAAGCAAGCACTGCTTAAAATCCCCGGGTTCCCAGACGGAATTTAATCTATTACATCTTGTTTGACAAAGCTGCATGAGCTCTATCAAACAAGATATAATAGAATAAATGCTCATTTTATCTCTAGAAAACAAGAAAATGATCAAATCTCTGTTAAATGAATTCACCTGTTAATGGAATAATTTCCATAGCCAAGGAAGCTATTCAATTAACAGGGTTCCACTGTATATTTATTCCTTTCTTTCATCTGTTCACTTGTAACATTGTTCATGTTCAGTTCTCAAGCAGAATCTAAACTGAAGCTATTTTTCAGAAAACTTCCAATTAGAAATACTGGTATGACATGTGAGCCATGACATGTGACATACAGACTGGTCATATGTTTATAAAGGCATGCTTCCAACTCAACTGAAGAACTAGAGGGGGGTATCAGTACCCCGTGGCTCACCAACAGGTGGCCAATGTAAAGGGGTGGCTGGAGTAAAAAAAAAAAGTTTAAAACTTGCACACAAAAGTACAAAATTAAAGAAAATAGGGCAGCTAAAGGGTTAAATAATATAATAATAACCCCCAAGAAGCATGCTAACATAAAATAGGAACCATGGCAATATGCTACAAGGTAAGTCTCCACTTTGAAAATAAGAAAGACAAACCTCAAAACCTGCACATAAAAGTAAAAAAAGTATCACATTTGTTTCAAAGGGTTAAAATTTAGAAAAATACCCTGTCACAGTAACCACAATGGCAACATGCCAGTAAGGTGAAAGTCTACTTGAAAAATATCCACTTGGAAGAAAAGAAAGACAAACCTCAAAACCTGCACATAAAAGTATCACATTTGTTTCCAAGGGTTAAAATTTAGAAAAATACCCTGAAAATGTTACAGTAACCACCATGGTAATATGCCAGTGAGGTAAAACTCCACTTAAAAAAAATATCAAAACCTGCACACAAAAGTACAAAACCTGCACACAAAAGTCCAAAACTAAAGTAAACTAGAAAAACTGTGAGCACTGCTCACTAAATGATACCAACCACTCCCACCAAGAAACATTTTACAACAGTAAAAGTGTGTTTAATGTAGAGAGCACAAACACTGACACCCCCCCCCCCCCCCCCCAAAAAAAAAAAAAAAAATACCTGAAAGCAGAATAGAAGGTGCACATCTATAATGTATATAAAAGAACGTCTGAGAGTTTCAATGAAATTCGCCCACTGATATAAGAGGAGTAGCGGATAGCAGGAGTGTACCCCCCTAAAGCATCACAACAATTTGGCTAAGTTCATTTCGCCCTTTGGGAAAGAGTAAAAAATAAAAATACCTGAAAGCAAAATAGGAGGTGCACATCTATAATGTATAGAAAAAAATGCCTGTAAGTTTCAATGAAATCCACCCACTGGTTTAAGAGGAGTAGCGGATAGCAGATGTGTACCCCCAAAGCGTCACGGACGTACGGACATACGTAAGTACGGAAGTACGGACACCATGAATGCTATATACCGCCCACTTTTCAAGTGGGTGGTATAATAAGCAGCTAAAGGGTTAAATAATATAATAATAGCCCCAAGAAGCATCCTAACATAAAATAGGAACCATGGCAATATGCAACAAGGTAAGTTGCCACTTGGAAGAGAAGAAAGACAAACCTCAAAACCTGCACATAAAAGTAAAAAAAACATCAAAACCTGCACACAAACGTCAAAATAAGTCCAAAATTTGATTCAAAGGGTTAAAATTAAGACGAAATACCCTGGAAAAGAGTTAAATGTTATCGTGAACCCCCACAGCAATATGCAAAGAAGAAAAACATTTTTTTAAAAGCACAAAAATCCAAACCTGTAAACAAAAGAAGTCCAAAATTGAAGTAATTAAGCAGGGAAAGGGTTAAAGAATACAACGTAGCCCTAAGATGCATGTTTACATACAATAGAAAGCATGGACATATGCTACAAGGTAAATCTACACTTGGAAGAAAGGAAAAAAAAAACCCATGAAAACCTGCACGCAAACGTCAAAATAAGTCTAAAATACTAAAAGGGTTAAAAAAATTTTAAAAATGCACTGGAAAGATATCAATGTTATAATAACCACCACTGCAATATGCAGTGAGGTCAACCTCACTTGAAATTGTTTCTTTTATCGCAACCTGTACATAAAAGTAAGAAACTGTAAGCCTAAGTCCAAAAGCTGTACATAAAAGTCCAAAATTGAAGTAATTCAGCAGGAAAAGGGTTAAATAATACAAGCATAGCCCTAAGATGCATGTTTACATACAATAGAAAGCATGGACATATGCTGCAAGGTAAATCTCCACTTGGAAGAAAGGAAAAAAAAAACATCAAAACCTGCACGCAAACATCAAAATAAGTCTAAAATTTGATTCAAAGGGTTAAAATTAAGACAAAATACCCTGGAAAAGAGTTAAATGTTATAGTGAACCACCATAGCAATATGCAGAAACTCTACACTTGGAAGAAAGGAAAAAAAAAAACAAGAGGCCCCACGGGGCCTGAGGGCGCTCACCTGATACTGGCCGAGTCATATCACCAAAATAGCAAGGGATTCTGCCTTGTGGTTATTATCAGTTTTTCAACATAAAAGTGTTTTCTCTACTTAGTAACCCAGAGTGTTCATATGTTAGATCCCCATATTGGGTACTCAATAATTTATCTATTTATTTATTGGAATTTAAGGTCACTTTCTAAGGCTACATCATTACAGAGGCATAATTATAATATCAGGTTTGGTCAATCGTTTATGCCTATTACTGCCCACTTTACAGGGCTTTCAACGCAGGAATTGGTTACTGGGCCCAATTTTATCAATAAACCAGAACTTGAACAAATTTCAATTTGCCGCTTCTAAGAAAACTAAAAATCAAATATCAAAAGATTCTGAGAGGAGTATCAGAAAAAAAAGATTTTTTAAGAATATTTCTCATACTGAATTAAGTTATACATTGGGCTCCCATAGGGAACCCAAAAACAAAAGCTTCTGAAGCAGTGGTTTGGGAGAAGAAGATTATTCAACGTTATTCCCATTACCTACAGTGTTAAAAAATGATGACTCGGCACTTTTAGTCCTAGAAAAGAACCTTATGATAAAATTTTTACCATTTTTTTCTTCCGGTCCTAAGGAAGCTTCACACCATATAAAAATTCTCAGTGCCATGTAGTTCTGGAGATATGGGCATTTAAAAAGAAAAAAATTTTTTAGCTCCTGCAGTTCCCGTGGGGGACAGGAAAACAATTTTCGGCATAAATTAGGTACTTATGACCCAATAAGCCCTCATATCAAATTTGGTTCAAATCGACTTTTTGGTTTGGAAAATAAAAATTTTGGTATAATTTGGGCTCCCACAGTGAGCCCAAATATGAACCCAGGTACTTGGCTTTACCAAACTTCACTCTCAGCCCCTAAGAATGCTGTACATCAAATATCAAAACATTTTGACTGGTGGATCTGAAAAAAAAATTTTTTTTAAAGAATATTCCTCATATTGAACTAAGTTATAATTTGGGCTCCCACAGGGAGACCAAATATGAGCCGAAGGACTTGACTTGAACAAACTTGAATCTCACCTCCCTAAGCATACTGTATACCAAATATCAAAAGATTCTGACCGGTGGATGCGAAGAAGAAGATTTTAAAAGAATATACCTCATATTGCACTAAGTTACAATTTGGGTTCCCAAAGGGAGTCCAAATATGAACTCAGGGACTTGGCTTGAACAAACATCAATCTCACCCCCCTAAGGATGATGCATAGCAAATATCAAAAGATTCTGATTTGTGGATCCGAAGAAGAAGATTTTTAAAATATATCCCTCATATTGCACTAATTTGAACATTTGGGTTCCCATAGGGAACCCAAATATGGACCGAGGAATTTGATTTCTACAAATATGTGAATCAATGTTCCAAAGATGTTATATGTAAAATATGAAAGCTTTTAGAGCAGTGGTTTGGAAGAAAACAATTCTTTATTTTTTTCCCATTGCCTACTGTGTTAAAAAATACTGACTCAGCACTTTTTCAGAGTCCCGAAAAAGTACCCTATGATAAAACCGATAGCAATTTTTTTTTACCAATCCTTTCTGTTGGTCCCAAGAAAGCTTCACACCAAATAAAAATTCTCACTGCCGTGCAGTTTTTGAGATATAGGCGTTTTAATTTTTTTCTATTTTTAGCTCCTGTGGTTCCCACGGGGCTACAGGAAAAAAAATTTCTGCATAAATTAGGTACTTATGACCCAATAAGCCCTCACATAAAATTTGGTTCAAATTGGCCTCTCGGTTTAAAAAATAGAAATTTGGGGTGGGGCCAAAATTTTTGCTCCTCCCATAACATCGCCAAGTATAGACCTACAAACTTCTCTTGAACAAAACTTGAGTCTACACCTCAAAAGGAAGCTGCATACCAAATATCAAGTCTCTGCTATTGCTGGTTCTTGAGAAGAAGATTTTTTAAGAATTGGAGCATTTTTGCCCCACCCCTCTGCTCAATATGAGCCGAAACCTAATTTGCCCAAAAATCAAAATGCCGCTATATAACCCCTACTCACATGAAATTTCATTAACATGCGGCCAGTGGTTTGGAAGAAAAAGACCCAAACACCACCTTCACGCCGGACGACGGACGACGGACGAAAAGTGATCAGAAAAGCTCACCCTGACTTTCAGTCAGGTGAGCTAAAAACCCATGAAAACCTGCACGCAAACGTCAAAATAAGTCTAAAAATCTATTGAAGGGGTTAAAAAATTTTTAAAAATGTACTGGAAAGATATCAATGTTATAATAACCACCACTGCAATATGCAGTGAGGTCAACCTCACTTGAAATTGTTTTTTTTTTATCACAACCTGTACATAAAAGTAAGAAGCTGTAAGCCTAAGTCCAAAAGCTGTACATAAAAGTCCAAAATTGAAGTAATTCAGCAGGAAAAGGGTTAAATAATACAAACATAGCCCTAAGATGCATGTTTACATACAATAGAAAGCATGGACATATGCTGCAAAGTAAATCTCCACTTGAAAGAAAGGGAAAAAAAACCCATCAAAACCTGCACGCAAACATCAAAATAAGTCTAAAATTTGATTCAAAGGGTTAAAATTACGACAAAATACCCTGGAAAAGAGTTAAATGTTATAGTGAACCACTATAGCAATATGCTGAAAGTAAAAAAAAATTTGAAAAGCCAAAAAATCAAAACCTGTACACAAAAGTTCAAAATATTTGAGAGCGGACGCCGACGCCGACATGAGGGCTATGCCATAGGCTCACACAACTAACGTTGGTGAGCCAAAAACCCACAGAAGTTTCTTTGTACAGACCTTCTAAAACAGACCAATAATCCACTAAAATGAGGTATAAATGCATCACCGATACAAAAATGTATGGGGTAACTCCTCGAAAAAAATAACAATGTCATGCAAAACAAAAGATAATTCTGAACATTAAAAGAGATAAAAAGTACAATGAGGTCACATGCTGTTAAATGGTTGCTATCAAAACTACCACACGTTGACAGATATTTCACAGCCGGCCAATGATTATCAGTCAATCTCCTTGTTAGGAGTTAATTTGTCTCAGAGAGGAAAATGATAGGCCAGTAGTCATTTCATCCATAGTGTTGTCAGGAGCAAAAGGGAAGAATCATTAGGGGATGAATCAATGAATGTTCACATTCATTACACTATATGCTACTCCTTGTTAGGAAAACACCCAAGTCTGACACTTTTTTACAGCACCATAAAACAAGGTGTATGGACAACTCAGGTCAGAGAATTTGGGGATAATTCAGGCCACATAGCTGGACAGTTCATTCAAATATGTGCTCCAAACTGTCTCCTAATGAAAGTGTCAATGACACTGTAGCTTAACTTGACTGTGTGTTGTGTTTGATGAAAAGGATAATGTTCAATGTTTATGAAAGGATTATCAAATATGACAAGAATTGTGATAATTGAGAATATGTTAATTTTTGTTCCCTGTATGCTGTTTTCAATAAAAAAAATTTGAGGTGTAAACTGTACTAAAGAATTGAGGAGTGGGTTACTGTGGCCAAGTTACAGTGTAATTATTCCAAAATGAGTCATCCTATCATGTTACAATGAAATCCCTTCATAAGTACAGCCTGTATTTATTTATTTATTTATTTATTTATTTATTTATTTATTGTTGTTTAAGGTCACATACTTATGCACAATGGCTAATCATGACCATGATAGTTTTATGGGTGGAGGAAGCCGGAGTACCCTGAGAGAACCACCGAGCATCGATGAGCAACTGTCAGCTCCTCAACATTCTAACTCTGTTCAAGCTCCGCTCAAGCAGGGTTACAGCGGTTGAAGACATGTGCACCATCGTCGTGCAGTACGGCTTAGTACATGGCGTCAACGTGCCCCCATGTAGGCAACCGGAATAAAGTGCCTTGCCCAAGGACACAACACGGGTCGTCCCAGATGGGGATCGAACTCGGAACCTTTAGCATAGAAGTCCAACAGTCTACCACTGAGCCACCACGCTCCTAAATACAGCCTGTAGACTGTGCTAAAGGTTTTCAGACTTCTGGCCAGTGTAGCCATCATGGTTCACCGATCGCAACCAAAAGGGGACATCCTCATCTAGACATTATACAGAGTCATCCTACCAAGTTACAATGAAATCCCTTAATAAATACGACCTGTAGTCTGTGCTAAAGGTTTTTGGGTTTTGGGCTCTGGCAGCTGTCACGGCTGAATGATCATGACCAAAAGGGTACGTTCTCATCTAGACATTATCTGGAGTCATCCTACCAAGTTACAATGAAATCCCTTCATATTAAATAAGACCTGTAGACTGTGCTAGAAGTTTTTGGGTTTCGGGCTTGGGCAGCCGTAACAGTTGACAGATCATGACCAAAAGGGGACATTATCATCTGGACATTATACAGAGACATCCTACCAAGTTACAAAGAATTCCCTTCATAAATACGACCTGTAGACTGTACTAAAGGTTTTCGGGTTTTGGGCTCGGGTAGCCATCACGATGACGTTCTCATCCAGACATGACCTCAAACCTGCATATGAAATTTAGTGACGATCGGACAAGAACTACGGAGTGTAGCCTGTGCTAAAGGAAAATGTGAACAGACTCACAGACCAACACAGACTCTCTGCACGCGTGATGGCAATAGCTCATCTTGACTTTGTCAAGTTAAGCTAAAAACTAGTCTGAAATCATGCATGGAATGATTCATCTCAAATACAAACACAAAAACAAAAGTAAATAGCTCCATCTCTCCTGAATAATATGTAGAATAATTCATGTGAGTGGTTTTCAAAATGTGCTTTAGTAAAGTAATGGCAGTAAAACCCCCCAAAATATTAAAACTTGAATAGTGATTTCTGTGGAAAATCAAGACCAGATATGGTAAAGGGCTCAACTGTTTAGTGAAGAGTATCAGTGACTCAGAAAACATAAGCCAGTTACCAGAGTGATGTAAAGGAAAGGAAATTTCTTTGAGATAGCTTTCAGAGACATGATGCCGGGGCCAATACTGTCAATGAAAGAAAACTAGGATAGTTATTTATTTATAGGGATTTAATAACACTTTCAACAGCCAAGGGCACATTGTGTCAAACCACCAAGTGGAGGCAAGTAACCAAAACAGGAAGATACCTTTATCGTGCATCTTGAAACCTATTTTGATTGGTAAATTCAAGGAACAAGGTTCTTTTATTTGAATGTGTAGTCAAGTCAAGACGTTTTCAGGGCCTTCCATGTATATTATTACACGCCTGTTCTGTGTACCTCACATCTACAGCAACACTAAACCATGCGGAAAATGAAAATCTGTTCCACACATATACGTGTGGAACGGAAATCGTTGACAGACTATTTTAAATAGAAGCAAAATTTCACTGGAATTTTCTACAAATTGTGCAATGCAATTACAATTTGAATCACTAGCGATAGTAGGTACATAGAACACATTGGAACTCAGGGGACGAAATAGTAACACAGGTTCCCCTCGAAATTTGGTTGGCGATAAAATGTGTTCTTTGTGTTGATAGTTGTCAAATGAATTGCCGAGTGTCCTTCTAAGAACTGTTTTTATAGATGTGAAGGCATGTAATGAACACAGAACGACACATGCATGTGAATGGGTTAATCGATATGGCACATGTGCCATCGCAGCCTCTCATTCTATCCTTTTGCACTGGCAATTGTGCCATATCAATTAACCCACTCACACACGTGTGTCGTTCTGTGTATATATGTACAAGTGAGCTGAGGGAGTTTCAACACAATATTTAACCCTTTTCTCAATGCACAAGATATCAAATTTTATTATTTTATTCAAATTTTGCAAGAAAATTCAACAAAACCTTATCATGTGATCCATCACTGAAATTACTTCTTCATTTTCAGCTGCTCAATTTGTGAACTTTGCAGGTGATTCATTAGGTAACAGTTGTTTATTTTTTTGTATTTAAGGTCACTTTCAACATCTATGGCTATATCATGAACGAAAAAAGAGGACTTAAGTTTAACAAATCGCCTATACCTAAGCTTCCTACTTTAGAGGTCTTCTGCCCCAGGCGTTGGTTCCAGGTCTTATTCTACCAGTAAAGCAGAACTTGTTTGTTGCAGTAAACAAATACTGCTCCACTTCCTGGAGTTCCCACAAGGAGCTAAATTTATAAACTTTGCGTGCGATTCGTTTGTTTATTTATTTATTTATTTATTTATTTATTTATTTATTTATTTATTTATTTCTGTTAAAGGTTATATATTTCTGCACAATGGCTAATTGTCACATTTCTGCACAATGGCTAATTGTCACTGCAACATGGAGATAAAGTCATGTTTAGTCAATCATTTATACCTAGGTTTCCCATTTTAGAGGGCTTCCACCCCAAACATTTGTGACTGGGTCCTATTTTACCAGTAGGGCAATGCAATAGGTAAAGGGTTAATATAATATCAGAATCATGTATGTGATCTAATACATGATTCCCATCAAATTGAGCAGCCATTCTTTCAAGCAGAGAAGATGCATTCCAGTAATATCAGCTCACTTTGGAAATGAATATCCCTAATTGCCTGATATCTTATTTTATCTTACAATAAGTATGTATTGGCTCTGTAATTACCTGAATACAGTGTATATCAGTGGCCCCTGATACAAAATATGTATCTTGCAACTGCATAATACAACTACATGCTTGGTTACAATTTGTTATAGAACATTACAAGCTTTGAAATGCATTTGCAAGGGACCATGTACATTTCTATATACAAAGAGAAAAAAAAACACTTTTCAAAAGTATAATTATTAGGTTATAGAACTACACTGCTTTTATGATTTTCATGCTTTTGTATCTGAATTGCTGGAAGAATTCAAGTGTTGAAATCTTTGGAAAAACAATGTTTTTTCAACTGCTGAATTTGCAAATTACACGGGAAGATGCAGCAGGTTCATTGGGATTAATCAAGTTGTAACAGTTGAGAATTGTAAGATAAATCTATCATCACCATAATCTTTATGTACAAAACGTTGAGATATGGCCTTAGAAACAAAAGCGTGAATCTGATACAACAATTTGTACATAAACATCATGGTGATAAGGCCTGAAAAAAATTAAAATTCTGTTTCTCAGGCCCTCCCGCATGATCCTTTTGGCTGCCGTATGCTCTCTTTTTATAACAATGCAAACTTAAAAAAAATAAAAATTAAATGGTTTTTGTCTGATATTTCACCCAAGTTAAAAAAATTAATAAATTTGTCCCTTGAGTGCAAGAAAGCTTTGCAATGCTTTCACATTGCAAAGCCTTCTTGCTCTCAAGCAGCAAAATACACCACTACCCATGCTATTCTGTAGATTATGAGGCCTAAAACATAAACCAAGAACATGAACTTTTGATGGAAAAGAAATAATTACAGAAATAAAAAATAAAAGTGTCAATGACACTGTAGCTCAACTTGACAAACTTGAACTTGGTAAGTTATAAGTGAAATGACAAAATTGAAGATCATTGGTTCCAATGTTATTTGGTGAAACTTCAACATAACAGCATTGTGTGTGCATACAACATCAGAGCAACCCATGCATTGTTAAATGTAAACTGAAATGCTGGCTAAACAAAGAATGTTGATACACAAATGCAGTAAGTTCAGAGGTTATTGTACACAGCAACTTTTTTCACAGAAATGAATGCTAATCAATAGCTTTTATCTAGAGGTCTCGCCTAATGAGCACACCAAGTTCAAAAACAATCCTACGATAAGTGTGCCCTGTAGGCCATGTCAAAGAAGAATGTTGATGCTTTTGCACTCTCTGCAGGGTTTATTTATGAACTTCCATAAAAAGGAAAAAAAAAACCATAGTCACAAGCAATGACCTTCAAACTTTTGCATTTGTGCATTAACATCTTCCTTTGGCATGCCTCAGAGGGAACATTCATTATCAGGTTGTTTTGAAACTTTGTATGCTTATTCAGGGTGACAAATATAGGAGCTATCAATTTTCTTTTCATTTCCATCAAAACCTGTTGCTGTTAGCAACAATCTTTGAATTTATTGCATTTGTGGGATAAGTTGCTGCACAAATGCACTAAGTTCAAAGGCTGGTGCTAATGACAATAATTTTTTATGGAACTGAAAAAAATCAATAGCTCACATCTAGGTCACCCCGAACAGATATACCAAGCTTCATAGTGATCTGATCATAAATGTGCCCTGAAGGGCATGCCAGTGGAATATATTGATGCCTGGCTAAATTAAGTTTGAAGTCTGTTGCCAACAGTAATGTTTTTTGATGCAAATGTTAGAAAATCGATAGCTCCCACCAAGAGGTCACCCTAAACAAGCATACCAAGTTTCAAAGCAATCCAATCATAAATGGGCCCAGTAGGGTGTGCCAAAGGGAAATATTGATGCCTAACAAAACTAAGTTCAAAGGTCATAGGTCATTGTCAATGGCAACATTTTTTGATGGACAAGGAAGAAAATCAATAGCTCCCATCCAGAGGTCACCTCAAAGAAGCATACCAAGTTTCAAAGTGATCCAATCATAAATGTGCCCTGTAGGGTATGCCAAAGGGAAATATTGAAGCCTGACTAAACTAGAGGTACTGTGAGCAAGCTCACAAAGTGATCCCCCCCCCCCCCCCCCCGCACCTGAAATGTATAAGTTAGATTATCTCCCCTTGGAAATGTCAGAACGGAATTATATTGCTTCATGCACATCTTCATATGGAGTTCTTCCATTGTGTAAAGTTTCATGAAAATTCTTCAAACGGTTTAGGAGGAGTTGCGCTTATAAGGATGGACAGACGTATAAGTTAGATTATCTCCCCTTGGAAATGTCAGAACGGAATTATATTGCTTCATGCACATCTTCACATGGAGTTCTTCCATTGTGTAAAGTTTCATGAAAATTCTTCAAACGGTTAGCGGGAGTTGCGCTTATAAGGATGGACAGACGGACAGACGTTCTAACAAATGACTACTTATGTGGCTATTTTATGGACATATTAGGTTGCTAACCTAAAACACATGTCCAAGATAATAAAACAAGTTTTTTTGAGGAAAATTTTTGGGGGGTCAGCTAACCCTAACCCTACCCAAACCTGACCCTACCCACCCCTAACCCTAAGCTAACCCTAATCCTAGCCACATAACTCTAACACCCCTTCACTGACACCCACCCCACTCCTAAACCCCACCCTGGAATGCCCTAACCCTACTCTACATTTATCCAAACCCCCACCCCCAACAATAAGAGATTCTGTTACGTGGCTAGCCACTTTAACCACATAAGTATCCTGTTTTACTAACTCGTAGCCACATAAGTAGTCATTTGTTAGTGCGGACAGACGGACGGATGGACGGACGGACGGACGGACGGGCGGATAGGGTGATTCCTATATACCCCCCAAACTTTGTTTGCAGGGGGAGGGGTATAACTAAGTTCAAAGGTCGTCGTTGCCAGTGGAAATGGAAGAAAATCGATAGCTCCCATATAGATGTCACCCCAAACTAGAGATGGTCTGTCGCCCGGTATACCCCCCACCGTGGCATACCACCTAGTGTGGGTGACTGACAGGGTATTCAATTTTTCTAAGTAAAAAAAAATCCAATATGGCCTCCAGTCGGCCATCTTGAATCCGGTCTGGAAAAAATTGATGTCACGCACTGCTCCTCATCATGTCGATCAACTTATATTGAGTTTCATGAAAATGCAGCAAAAACTGTAGAAGTAGTTTGCTCCACAAGTATTTTGCAAAATCCAATATGGCCACCAGTCGGCCATCTTCAATCCGATCTAGGAAAAAATTTAAATCACACACTTCCCCCATCATGTTTATCATTATTGTGAAGTTTCATGAAAATGCAACTAAAACTGTGGAAGTAGTTCGCTACACAAGTATTTTGCAAAATCCAATATGGCCACCAGTCGGCCATCTTGAATCCGATCGTGAAAAAGATTATGTCATGCACTGCTCCTCATCATGTTGATCATTTTTGTGAAGTTTCATGAAAATGTGGCTAAAACAGTGGAAGTAGTACGCTCCACAAGTTTACATGTGCAACGGACCAACAACGACGACAAACCGACCGACCAACCGATCGACCAACCAACGGACAAGTTGACTCCTATATACCCCCTTAAACTGCATTTTGATGCGGGTATAACAAACACACCAAGTTTCCAAGCGATCCAATCATAAGTGTGCCCTGCAGGGAAATACTGATGCATAACTGCACAAAGTTCATGAAAGATCGTTGTCAACAGCAACTATTTTTGACAGAAATGGAAGAAAATCGATAGCTCCCATCTAGAGGTCACTCCAAACAAGCATACCAAGTTTCAATGTGAACTGATCATAAATGTACACTGTAGGGTGTGAATATTGAGGCCTGACTAAACTAAGTTCAAAGGTCATTGCCAGCGGCAACATTTTTTGATGGAAATCGATAGCTCCCATCTGGAGGTAACCCCAAACAATCATATCAGGTTTCAATGCAATCCAATCATAAATGTTCCCTGTTGGGTGTGCCAAAGGGAAATATTAAGGTCTGACTAAATGAAGTTCAAAGGTTATTGCCAGCTGCAACATTTTTTGATGGAAATGGAAGAAAATCGATAACTCCCATCTAGAGGTCACCCCAAACAAGCACACCAAGTTTCAAAGCGATCAGATCATAAATGTACCATACAGGGCATGCCAAAGGGAAATATTGACGCATAACTGCACTTAGTTCACCGAAGGGGGCAACATTTTTGGACAGAAATCGAAGAGGTAACCCTAAACAAGAATAACAAGTTTAAAAGCGATCCGATTATAAAAGTGACCTGTAGGGGTGCCAAAGGAATATATATGCCCGACTAAACTAAGTTCAAAGGTCATTGCCAGCTGCAACATTTTTGGACAGAAATGGAAGAAAAACGACAGCTCCCATCTAGAGGTAACCCCAAACAAGCATACCACGTTTCAAACCGATCTGATCCTAAATGTGCCCTGTAGGGTGTACCAAAGGAACATATTAATGCCTGACTAGGCTTAGTTCAATGGCCATTGCCAGCAGCAACAAATTTTGATGGAAATGGAAGAAAGTCGATAGCTCCCAACTAGAGGTCACCACAAACAAGCATACCACATTTCAAAGTAATCCGATCATAATTGTGCCCTGTAGGGTGTGCCAAAGGGAAACATTAAGGTCTGACTAAACTAAGTTAAAAGAACGTTGCCAGCGGCAACATTTTTTGAGGGAAATGGAAGAAAATCGATTGCTCCCATCTAGAGGTCATCCAAAACAAGCATACCAAGTTTCAAAGTGATCTGAGCATAAATGTGACCTCTGCGGTGTACCAAAGGAAATTGTGGATGTACGTACGTATGCCAACGGACGAGAAGTGATGGCAATAGCTCAGCTTGACTTTGTCAAGTTGTGCTAAAAACCACTCGCCCGCATGCAATTTTACAAATAATGGTATGAGAAACAGATCTACTTTGTGTGGCCTAATAAATATTTTCAAGGGTTTTCATAAGTATTCAAGGAAGCTTTCAATATTCAAAGACTTTATAGGTCCTTGGTAAGGGATTTCTGAATTCCAAAACTTTGAAGGAATTCATGGAACTTCATGAAACCTTTGATAACTTGATAGTAAGAGATGGCAACATAAACATGTTATTAAAAAATTATTCATCAGGCACATGCTCATCATGGAAGCTATTTGAATATTGAAAAAGGTAGACATTGTGAAATCAGTTGAAGAGAAAAGTTAAAAAATTTATAGTAATTTATTTATTTTTTATACTTACCAATGACCCAGACACAGCTGGTGCTAACTCTTAAAAATCTTGGGCCAAACACAAATTTTGCCCCCCAATCCCCAAAATTTGCATCTAAAACTGAAAAAATCATGTCCTAAAAGGTCCTCCATACTTTCCCTCCACTGCGCATGCGCAGTGTCAAGGAGGTCTCGAAATTGGCGCCAATTATCATTCTTACAAGCAGTGCCTGGTCAGCGCTATGTACTCAGCGTACATATTGAGTACCAAATTCCTGGGAGGGCCATCCCCGTCTGGGTCATTGGTAAGTATAAAAAATATATAAATTACTATAAATTTTTTAACATTTTTATACTGTACCAATGACCCAGACATAGCTGAATAGTAAAAAGGCTGGAGGGCCTAGGACATAGAGGAAAATCCAATAAGCTCATCTATATATAATAGAGTCATCCCCTCGAGGAGAAAAGGAGTATTAGGCTTTACATGTATCTTTCTTATTTATGATAAATTAGAAAGACACAACACCCTCCATAATTGAGCATAATAACATTCATGTTCTCTATTGACATACAGTATAACCCTTTATACTAAATATTTCTAAAGTAAGCCAATAAATAAAGTCAGTCCAGAGAATTGAGACTCTTTATACTCTTTAAAAGTGTCCGAGGATTGTATATTAACGCCCGTTTGACACGTGACATATACAAATGCTTCACACCGAGCTACACTTTAAAAATATGACATGAATGAATTTTAAACATTAACTTTACACTTTAAAACCATCCCGGTAAGGACTCAGAATTACTGACTCCGGAGGAGGTATCCCCTTGCTTTTCACTATAAAGCAGGTGACCTAAGGGAACACCCTACCCCCTCCCCCCCCCCCCCCCTTCCCCTTGCCCTGGGTCAAAAAGCCCAGAGCGAAGAGGGCAGGAGGATGGAGTCACTGCCGGAACAGAAAGCCTGCATAACTATATGAGCAACAGATAATGGACCTAAACAATGCAGGTCTCCAGAAATGGACTCAATATTTCTGAGATAAAAATTCGTGAATGTGGATGGCTGAGACCAATATGCAGCCTTCATTAAATCTGTAATAGCAACACTATTTGCGTAAGCCCAAGATGTAGAAAGAGCTTTTCCTTCATGAGCTGAAATCTTAAGCACAGACTGCCGAGTTGAAGATAGATTATCATAAGCAGTACGGATAGTTAATTGAATCCATCTAGCAATAGAATGGACCGTAATGTCCTTTCTATTAGGCATCAGAGACAGAAAGAAGCGTTTTCGTCCGTTTCTGAGATCTTTGTTTATAAATACGTAAAGCTCTAATCGGACAGAGTAAAGGCCTATGCCCGTCTGAAGACGGAAGGGCCTTAATAACAATAGGTTCCGGATATTTATTAGGAGCCTGATTCTTAGCCAAAAATCCAACATTAGTAGTAAAGGTAATAGTGTTCCCAACACTACGATAGTGTGAATCGTCCACAGATAGTGCATGAAGCTCACTGACTCTTCTAGCAGAAGAGAAAGCTAAGAGAAATGCTGTCTTATAAGACAAGAATTTGAAATCTACTGTCTCAAGAGGCTCAAATGGCTTTTCTTTTAGTTTAAGAAAAACCCAAGCTAAATTAGGAATTAATATAAGGGTTC
Organism: Pictodentalium vernedei; assembly: GCA_031216915.1. Classification (NCBI taxonomy): domain Eukaryota; kingdom Metazoa; phylum Mollusca; class Scaphopoda; order Dentaliida; family Dentaliidae; genus Pictodentalium; species Pictodentalium vernedei. Next base: position 305,559,317 of record CM062296.1, on the reverse strand, counting down.
TAGGTCTATTTATTGAGAAGTTTCTAACTAATTAGATAAAGAGACATTAGATCCAATTTGTAAACTATCATGGTGTGCATAGGTATCAGATAACATAGACATATAACCTTTAATAGTAACAGGCTGCAGTTTGATCTCGTCAAACAAGTATACTAGAAAGTTTGCAATGTCTGGTATGGAGGGATCAAAAATATCAACAGAATGATCCCTACACCAACGACGAAAGACCTTCCACTTAGCCGCATAATTTAGCGAAGAGGAGGTCCTCCTACAGTTAGAAATCGCGTCCACTGCTCATCCTGTAAAATGCTTGCCGTGCAAGAAGGACCGCACAACGGAAATACGTGAAGGTTGAGACCTTGCGGGTTGTGATGTAGTTGACGCGATTTCCCCTGCGAAAGAAGATCCTCTCGTGGAGGAAGTTTTCGCGGTAAGTCCCACAGCAGACACCTGAGTAGATTTATCCACGGTCTCTGTGGAGACAGAGATGCTACCAAAAGAATTTTGCATTGAGATTGTTTTATCTTTAGCAATATCTGCTGAATCAATGGCGCTGGAGGATACGCATATCCTATCATTCCGTCCCACGAGATCGATAGAGCGTCTACTGCATATGCTCGGGGATCCGGACATGGAGACACATACGTCTGCAACTGATTGTTGAGTTGTGTCGCAAATAAGTCTATCATTGGCCGCTCCCATTGGTAGCAAATCTGATTGAATACCTGTTTGTTGAGAGTCCATTCTGATGGCAACAAGCAACCCTTCCGTGAAAGGAAGTCTGCCAATACATTCAGACGACCCGGAATATGACGGACCGAAAGTAGAACTTGGTGTTCTAGAACAAACAGAAGGATTCTTTCCGTTAAATTGAATAACGGAACGGAATGAGTGCCTCCCTGGTTCCGAATATACGCTACTACTGTCGTATTGTCGGACAGGATTTGGACATGTGCTTTCTGAATAATGTTCATCCAATGATGTAGTGCAAGCCAAATTGACATCATTTCCTTGATGTTTATGTGCTTGCCTAGGAACTGCGGATCCCAAAGACCCTGGCACTTCGAATCCATTGGGATCAATGTTGCACCCCAACCTGTTTGACTGGCATCCGTCATAATCGTAAAACTCCAGCAACTGCAGTGGGACTCCCTGAGTCAACCACTGAATGTTTGCCCAGGTCTGAATCTCTTGTTTCACTTGATTTGACAAGAGAACGTTTATATCGAGCGAATGAATCTTTACACTCCAATTCTGAGTCAAGAAAATTTGGAGAGGACGCCCCATCGGAATGAGATCCGCAGCGGCTCCGCATAGACCTATCAGTCTCATGAACTCTCTCGCTGTGATTTGTCTGAGTGAAGACAATAGCAAGTGTAACAACTGATTAATTTCGCTCTGGTTAACGGCAGACGAACAAGATTGTTGTGCATCTCCCAGATGAGTGAATGACTTGGACGGCACCAGATCCGACTTCTCCTCGTTTATTATAAAACCGAGACGTCGGAGTAATAGAAGCAGATTCTGCACATCGTTCTGAAGCGTTAACTCGTTGCCGTACCTCTGAAGAATGTTGTCCAGGTAGGCTGACGTTACCGCAGACGAATGAGCTCGGAAATATATCATTACCGAGTTCATTATTCGAGTGAAAGTCCAGGGCGCTAGGTTCAAACCGAAGCACATCGCTTGGAACTGATATACAACTCCTAGGACTGCGAAGCGTAGATACTTTCTGAATGTCGGATGCACTATGACGTGAAAGTATGCATCCTTGAGATCTATGCTTGTAGCATAGTCGTTCACCCGAATACTCGCTCTGACTGATCGAATTGTCTCCATATAGAACTTCGGAGCGACGATCAGCTTGTTTATCCAGCTCAGATCTATGACTGGACGGAATGAGCCGTCTGGTTTCGGAACCAGAAACAGATGGCTGTAGAAACCCGGTGATTCCTGGTCTTCTACGATCTCTACCGCGTTCTTCTTCAGAAGAGACTGTACTTCTGATAAAAGAGCGTCTCTTTTCTGCAGATTCGACGGAAGCGGAGTCCATTTTGGACTTCGAGTTAATGGAGGCTTTCGTTTGAAGGATATTCTTAGTCCTTCCGAAATCACCCCTCGAACCCAGGGGTCATCCGTAATTGACGCCCACTCGTTTTATAAAACTCGATAATCTTCCGCCTACTGGAACACGATAGAGGTTCAAACCATCACCTCCTGGACCTGCGAGGCTTGCGGAAGGAGAAACTACGTCCTCCACGACCCGAACCTCGCCCCGTCGACCTAGGGACGTCTGACCGGTAATCTCGGCCAGAAGAACGGCCCGCACGAGAGTCGCTGCCTTGATGGTCTCTCGAATAAGACCTAGAGGACGCATAGGAACCTCTATAGGAACTTCTCTTGGGCGTACTTGTCCCAGAAGTGCCTGTCTTACTCTTTTCTGCTGAATCCGGCTTTTTGGAAGCGGATTTGAAAAGCAGAGAATCCGAAGCTTTCTTAGTTATCTTATCATAGATTGCTGAAAGCTTGCCGTCGAAGAGAAGCTCTCCGGAGACCAAAGCGACTCTGAGAGAGTTCTTCACCTTACCATCCACGCGCGTGGATGTAGCTAGGGCTGCATCCTGTCTAACCAACTCCAGGTTTGCCACTGAAAGGGCGGAGTTATACGTGGAATAAGCTACTGTCCTTGAAAGAAGTCTTAATGAGGATTGTATATCCTGGAATTCTTTCCCTTGAAGAGGTAATGATAACGCCTTAGTAAGGTGATCTGTGTATGATAAGGCATCTAAATTAACTCCGTTAGACATTATTGCCGTTTCCAACGTCGTGGTTGGAAATGACATAGACGGCGGTATAGACAATTCCAAGTCTTCAGCCTCGTCGTCTAGATGCAGAGGAACTCGCGGTATGCCCTGTCCTGCCGTTTCGAATTTATTCCTTGAATTGATGAAAGGCAGATTTAGGGCATTTGCGGATAAGAAACCAGACTTGCCCGTTTTAGTAGCAAGCTTATAAATAGCGTCGTTCAATAATTCAAATGTTCTTGTGACCTTATTGGACTGTGTCGGAAACTCAGGGATGATGTCCCTGAACAGATCAAAAAATTCTATGTCCAATCACGCTATCAGTCTCTTATCCGGCATCGCAGCATTCTGGTCCGACGGAACAACCTCTGGAAGGTAATGCCAGATAAAATCTACGGCAGCTTTATGTTGTTCCGAAAGGGAAAGCTCCAAATCCTCCGAATCCCTTTCGCCATCCTGTCGGACCCTATGAAGTTCTCGGTCGTCCGTACCCGATGCTTCGGCGGAGCGTACCGACCCAGCGTCGTCGGATAATTCCTGATCCGACAGAGATTCTGTCGTTTGCTGGGATGCTGCGATAAGTTGTGCTATTTGGGATAGCACGTCCGTCACTGAGGCCTGTGGAGTAGCGGTCTTACGTTGCTTTGCCGCTGGAAGCTCCGTGTACGTTGACTCCTGCATACTTCTTTTATGCGAACGTCCAGAGTCTACAGGCCTCGTGTCCCTGGCTACCGGATGGCGTGACCTGGTCGCCGTGGAATCCCTGATCGGCGAAGCTGGCTGGATATCCGTGGTCACGTAGCCAAGGTGCGGTCGTGTGCGCTGCCGTGAGGATGAGGAAGCCTTATCGACAGTCTCTCCGGACTGTCTATATAACGGAGCGTCCCGAGCGGCGGACGTATGCTTCGAATGCGAAACGTTTTGTACCACAACATCTGGTCCCAGATGTTGTTGTACGAGAGAGGGACCTCTCTCGCTCGCAGTCCGGATGGACCTGGACGAGCTAGGAACCGGACTAATAGGCTTCCTCCGTTCTCTCCTCTGATCCGTCGTCACTGGGTGTGCACTTTGTCTTATTATAGTGCTCGTATCACCCAAATCTCCTTCCTGGACCGCAACGGACGAACCCGGCTGCCGAGCCATTCGATGAATGGTCGCTACACCGGGCGAGCTAGCGGACGCCAATGCCGTCGATCATACTAGGGACCTCTTAGGCAATTGACGTATTTCCATGAGCACTTTTGCCGCTAGCTCTTCATTTAACTGTGATGACGGAGGCACACTTTTGGAAGACATCATGGAAACATCACCCTGTTCTTGTTCCTCTGAAATAGAAACTGATAAACTAGAGTGACCCTGCGGAGAAAGGACCGGCATGGCCTTTTCCCCGCTAACAACATACCATGACACACGTTTCCAATGTTTGTCATCCCAATTGACACATACTGAACAGGAGTTAGTGCGAGTACACTGACTACAATTACTAGAATGATTATGAAAGTCAGAGGAAGATTTCCTCTTATTACAATTTGAACAATATCCTTTCATTGTGAAAAGAACACAAAAAGTCCTAGTACTCGCACCAACCCCTGAAAACAAAGATACATAATAACATGATCCATTAACATAGAAAAAATAACTGAAATCAAAAAAAATTTTTGAAAAAATATTTTTTCAGAAAAGCCCAAGTTTCTGAAAGTAACGTTGAGCCCCAATGGATCCCAAAAAGCCTAAGTGTGGACAAAATTTTTTAAAATATTAGAAAAAAATTAATGCAACACTTACGTATAACAATAATGTATCTTGTTATGATTAAGCTAATACAAAGACAAGAAAATCCCTCTCAACAGAACCATTGTCAATGTAAACAAGAAGTGTATAAACACCAGAAACATGACTCCAGGCACTGATAACCATGGCCCGAAATCAGTTACCAATAACACACTATCTGATGCAAAACAGACTTCCAGGGAAGAAACTGCAGAACATCAGATGGTAGATGCAGAACACTATGCCTAAACACCCATGGGTGACGACGTAAACATGGGGAAAAGAACAGAATTCATTCTGTTACCCAGCTAAAACTCCCAAGAAATTTTAGTAATAATATTACAGAAAATATGCCAAAAGCATGGGAGAATAGCAAGGGGGGACTTAAAGGAAAGGGAGAGAGGAAACACTGAACAAGCAGCGTAACTTTATAGCAAGAATGACAACAACAGGCCCATGCCTTGAAATTAGGCAACATAACATAATTTCGTAAAAAAAATTTAAGTTACAGCCCTGATTATTTCCTGCCACTCATTTTTCCTCTCCTCCTTCTAATTCCTCTTTAGATCCACCATTTCTCTAATATTTATGTGTCTGGCATCATTTAAACTGAGATTTACAAGCACAAATATCAGTCAGATGTGAACTGATGAAGGGCCAAACAAAGAATGATAATTGGCGCCAATTTCGAGACCTCCTTGACACTGCGCATGCGCAGTGGAGGGAAAGTATGGAGGACCTTTTAGGACATAATTTTTTCGGTTTTAGATGCAAATTTTGGGGATTGGGGGGGCAAAATTTGTGTTTGGCCCTAGATTTTTAAGAGTTAGCACCAGCTATGTCCGGGTCATTGGTACAGTATAAAAATATTAATGTTTTCTACATATAATGATGCTGACACAGCAGTGGGGATCATCAGCAAGAACAAAAAACTCTACTGACCTGTGAATGAGCCCATAATTGAAAATAAGCTCACCTACCAACTTTTAAGATTTTGGTTTCGAGTCCCCTCCTTGTAAATAAGCCCAGTCCCTGACTTTGGAATCACAAAATCAATGACAGACATGCTGGTAAGTAGTTACAAAAAAAAAGAATTTTATTTTTGACTCCAACTGTGTTAATAGAAGGCATGCTTTCTGACTTACTTTTTCTTGTGTAATGTTTTGAAACTTGAAAAACCAAGAAAAAAAATCCATCACAATCTTGCATTGCAATACTTTTTAGTTGATTCAGTACCATGGCTCATTCTATAACAGGGACAGGAACTCTGTGACCTTATTAAGTGCTGTTCTGCGACACACTTTGAAACAAGAGGCCCCAGGGGGCCTGAGGACGCTCACCTGACATGGTAGCCTAAATATCAACCCAGAGAATTGATTTCAACAAGTTGCATCTGCTCCTCCTGAGAAAAGCTTATACCAAATATCCAAAGATTCTGACCAGTGGATCTAAAAAAAAAAGAAGATTTTTAAAGAATATTCCTCATATTGAACTAAGTTATAATTCGGGCTCCCACAGGGAGCCCATATATGAACCCAGGAACTTGGCTTTACAAACTTGAATCTCACCCCTCTAAGGATGCTGCACACCAAATATCAAAACATTCCAACTGCTGGATCTGAAGAAGATTTTTTAAGAAAATTCCTCATTTTTTAACTAAGTTATCATTCGGGCTCCCACAGTGAGCCCAAATATGGACCTAGGGACATGGCTTGAACAAACTTGAATCTCACCCCTAAGGATGTTGCATACCAAATATCAAAACATTCCGACTTCTGGATCTGAAGCAGATTTTTAAAGAAAATTCCTCATTTTGAACTAAGTTATAATTCGGGCAACCACAGTGAGACCAAATATGAACCCAGGGACTTGGCTTGAACAAACAACAAACTTGAATCTCACCCCCTAAGCATGCTGGATCTTGAGAAGAAGATTTTCAAAAAAATTTGCCTGAAATGCACTAAGTTCAAATTTGGGCTCCTATACTGAGCCCAAATATAAACCCAGAGGTCCGATTTGAACAAACTTGAATCAGATCCACCCGACAATGTTGCATACCAAATATCAAAAGATTCTGCCTGCTGGATCTGGAGAAGAAGATTTTTTAAGAAATTTGCCTGAAATGCACTAAGTTCAAATTGGGGCTTCTATAGTGAGCCCAAATATGAATCCAGGGGGACAATTTGAACAAACTTGAATCAGATCCACCCCACAATGTTGCATACCAAATATCAAAAGATTCTGTCTGCTGGATCTGGAGAAGATGATTTTTGAAGAAATTTGCCTGAAATGCACTAAGTTCGAATTCAAGCTTCTATAGTGAACTCAAATATGCATCTAGGGAGCCGATTTGAACAAACTTGAATCAGATCCACCCTACAATGTTGCATACCAAATATCAAAAGATTCTTCCTGCTGGATCTGGAGAAGGAGATTTTTTAATGTTTTTCCCATTGCCTACAGTGTTAAAAAGTGCTGACTCAGCACTTTTTCAAAGTCCTGAAAAAAGTACCTTGTGATCAAACCGATAGGGATTTTTTTTAACCATTCTATTCTACTGGATAAAAGTAAGCTTTATACAAAATAAGAATTCTCTGTGCCGTGTAGTTTTGGAGATATGGCAGTTTTAAGGTTTTTCCTATTTTTAGCTCCCGAGGTTCCCACGGGGCAATGAGAAAAAATTTGTTTGCATCAATCAACTACTTATGACCCATTATCATCTCATATCAAATTTGGTTCAAATCGACCTCACGGTTTGGAAAGTTAAAAAATTTATAGTAATTTATATATTTTTTATACTTACCAATGACCCAGACATAGCTGGTGCTAACTCTTAAAATATAGGGCCAAACACAAATTTTGCCCCCCAATCCCCAAAATTTGCATCTAAAACTAAAGAAAACATGTCCTGAAAGGCCCTCCACACTTCGCCCCTACTGCGCATGCGCAGTGTCAAGGACGTTCCGAAATTGGCGCCATTTATCATTCTAATAACCAGTGCCTGGTAAGCGCTATGTACTCAGCGGGGAGGCAAGAGTTCCCAACTCCTGGGAGGGCCATCCCCGTCTGGGTCATTGGTAAGTATAAAAAATATATAAATTACTATAAATTTTTTAACATTTTTATACTGTACCAATGACCCAGACATAGCTGAATAGTAAAAAGGCTGGAGGGCCAAGGACATAGAGCAAAATGGAATACGCTCAATAAAATAAAATAGAGTCATCCCCTGTAGGGAAAAGAAGTAATAGGCCTTACATGTATCTTTCTTATTTATGATAAATTAGAAAGATACAACACCTTCCAAAAATTGAGCTTCATACATCCATGTACTCTATTAATATCCAATAATCCTTATACTAATAATTTTTAAAGTAAGCCAATAATAAAGTAAGTCTAGAGAATAGAGACTCTAATACTCCTAAAAGTGTGTGAGAATTGCATAATCATGTCCGTTGACATATGCAATATTCAAAAGCTATACTTTAAAAACTAAGACTTGAATGAATTTTATAAACTTAAACTTCTCACTAAACAACCATCCCAATAACAGCTCAGAATTACTAACTCCGGAGGAGGTATCCCCTTGTTTTCATAGTAAAAAACAGGTGACCCAAGGGAACCCCCTCCCCCCCCCTTTTCTTGCCCTGGGTCAAATAGCCCAGAGCGAAGAGGGCAGCCGAACGGAGACACTGCCGAAACAGACAGCCTACCTAGCTATAGTAGCAACTGTTAAGTGAATGACATTCTGAGCAGTAGAGAATAGACCTAACAATAGAGGCCTCCAGAAATGGACTCGATATTTCTGAGATAAAATTCATGAATGGATGGCTGAGCGCAATGAGCAGCCTTCAAAAATCTATAATAGCAACACTATTAATGTAAGCCCAAGAAGTAGAAGAACTCTTACTTCATGAGCCGAAATCTAAAGCACAACTGCTAAGCCAATGATATACCATAAGCAGTACGCTAGTTAATAGAATCCATTAACAATAAAATGGAGCGTAACGTCCTTCTACTAGACATCAAAGACAGAAGAAGCTTACGCCCTTGTAATAAACAGATATCTGTTTATAAATACATAAACTGTACCCGGAAAGAGTAAAGGTCTATGCCCATACGAAGACGGAAGGACCTTAAAATAATAGGTTCCGGATAATAGGAGCCTAAGTCTTATGCAACAATCCAACCTAAATAGTAACGGAAGTATTGATTCCGAAACTATGAAAGTGAAAATCATCCATCGATAGTGCATGAAACTCACTGACTCTACAGTAAAAGAGAAACCAACAGAATTACTGTCTAAAAGGTCAGAATTTGAAAACTACTGTTTCCAGAGGCTCAAATGATTACTTAGCTAAATAAGAACCGAAGTTAAAATCCGTATAGGAATTTAATCTAAAGATTCTAAGTCTATTTATCAAAAAGTTACTAACTGACTTAGATAAAGAGACAAAAGACTCAAATGTAAATTATCGTAGAGTGCATAGGTATGAGGTAACATAAACCTATAACCTAAATAACAACAGGCTGCAGTAGATCTTGTGAAACAAGTATACTAAAAAATAGCAATGAGTAGTATGGAGGGATCAACCATATGAACATAATGATCCCTACACCACGACGGAAGAGCCTCCACTTTAGTCGCATAGAATAGCGAAGAAGAGGATCTCCTATAGTAAGAAATCGCGTCCAAAGCTCGTCCCGTACAATGCAATACGGACCACACAACGGAATACATGAAGGTTGCGACCTTGCTGGTTGTGATAAAGATGACACGATTTACCCAGTGAAAAAAGATCCTCACATAGAGGAAGATTTCACGTTAAGATCCACAGTAGACAAGAGAGTAAATTACTCATGATCTCTGTGAAGATAGAGATGCTATCAACAGAAATGAATTGTGGTTGTTTATCTTAGCAAAACCTGCTAAAACAACAGCGCCGGAGGATACGCGTATCCTATCATTCCGTCCTATAGATCAATAGAGCGTTAACAGTATTAGCTCAGAGATCTGGACAAGCCAACACATACGTCTGCAATTGATTAGCAAGCTGCGTCATAAATAAAACATCATTGGGCGCTCCCATAGATAGCAAATCTGATTAAATACTTGTTTGTTGAGAGTCCATTCTGACAGCAACAAGCGACCCGTAAGAGAACGGGAGTGCGATAAAACAATCAGACGACCCAGAATATGACGGACCAAAACTGAATTTGGTGTAGTATAACCAACAGACGGATTCTTTCCATTAAATTGAATAACGGAAACGAAAGAGTGCCTCCCTGGTTCCGGAGATACGCCACTACTGTCGAATTAAAGGACAGGAATTTGGGCATGCGTTTCTGAATAATGTTCATGCAATGACATAAAGCAAGCCTAAAAAACATTATTCCGCGGAAGTTAAACTGATAGTTAAAAGACTGCGGAACCCAAAGACCCTGGCACTTCGAATCCGTAGGGATCAGTATATATCCCAATCTGTTTGACTGGCAACCGTCATAACAGCCACACTCGGGTCCGGCAACTGCGGCGGCACTCTCTGAGTCAACCACCGAATGTTTGCCCCAGTCTGAATCTCTTGTAACACTAGATAGACAAGAGAATGTATAAATCAAGCAATTCATGGATTGCCGGAAAGTTGCCGTCGAAGAGAAGCTCCTCCGAGAACGAAGCGACTCTGAGAGAGTTCTTAACCTACTATCCACGCGTGGATGTAGCTAGGGCTGCATCACGTCTAACCAACTCCAATCAGCCACTGAAGGGCGGAGTTATACGTGAACAAACTACTGCCCTCAAAAGAAATTACATTGAGAATAATATCCCGTAAATCTTTTCTTGAAGACGTAATGATAACGCCTCAGAAAGGCGGATTACGTATAATAAAGCGTCTAAGTTAAGTCTACTATACATAATGTCGTTCCCAACATTGAAATTGGAAAAGACATAAACGGCGAAAAGAATATATGCAGTCTTTAATCACACCGTCTAGACGCATATGAACTCTCGGTATGCCCTGCTCTGCCAAAATAAACTATATGTAAAAAAGATAAAATGGCAGAAATGAGCCACGCGGACAAGAAACTAAACTATCATGCTTAGTAGCAGGCTTGTATATATATATAAATATATAGCGTCGAAAAATAAAACACATGTTGTAATGACAATATTGGACTGCGTCGGTAAGTCAGGGACAAAGTCCCTGTACCGATCGAAAAATCCGAGTCCAATGACGCTATAAGTCTCTTATCCAAGATCGCAGCAATGAAGTCCGAAAAATAATCACTGGAAGAAATGCCAGAAGATATGAAAGGCATCTTCCGATACTACTAAAGGGAAAACTCGAAATCTTTCGAATCCCTTTCGCCATCCTGTCGGACCCTATAAAGCGTTCGGTCGTCCGTAGCTTGATGCAACCGCGGACCGCACCGACCCAGCGCCGTCGGATAATTCCTGATTCGACCGAGAAAGCGTCAATTGCTGGGATGCTGCGAAACAACTGTGCTAACTCGGATAGCACGTCCGTCACTGAGGCCTGAGGAGCAGCGGTCTTACGATGCATTGCCGCTGGAAGCTCCGAGATCGTTACTCCGTGCATACTTCCAATATGCGAGCGAACGGAGTGTATAGGCCTCGTGTCCCTTGGCTACCGGATGGCGCGACCTATTCGCTGTGGAATCACTGAATGCCGAAACTGATCGGATACTCGAGGTCACGTAGCCAATGTGCGGTCGTGTGCCCTGCTGTGAGGATGAGGAAGCATTAAAGACAGTCTCTCGGACTGTCAATATAACGGAGCGTCCCGAGCCTCTCTCGCTTGCCGTCCGGATGGACCGGAACGAGCTATGAACCGGACTAAAAGGCTTCCTCCGTTCTCCCTCCGATCCGCCGTCACTGGGTGTGCATTAAGTTAATTTTATAGTGCTCGCATCACCCCAAAATTCCTTCTAGACCGCAACGGACGAACCCGGCTGCCGAACCATTCGGTGAATGGACGCTACACCGGGCGAGCTAGCGGACGTCAAAGGCCGTCGAACCTACTAGGGTCCTCTTAGGCAATTGGCGTATTACATGAGCACTTTTCCGCTAGCCCTTCATTAATTGTGACGACGGAGGCACACTGTTGGAAGACATCACAGATACATCACCCTAATCTTGATCGTCTGAAATAGAAATTGATAAAGTAGAGTGACCCTGCGGGGAAAGGACCGGAGTGTCCAAATCCCCAACAACATACCGTGACATACGCTTCCCATATTGTCATCGAAATCATACGATACAGAACAGGAGTTAATGCGAGTACACTGACCACATATAGAATGATAATAAGGTCAGAGGAAGACTTCCTCTTAAAGCAACTGATCAATATCCTTTCAATGTGAAAAGAAAACAAGTCCTGGTACTCGCACTAACCCCTGGCAATCAAAATACATAAAATAATATGATCCATTAATATAGAAAAAATAATTGAAATCAAAATATTTTGAAAAAATATTTTTTCAGAACAGCCCAAGTTTCTGAAAAGTAACGTTGAGCCCCAATGGATCCCAAGCCTAAGTGTGGACAAAAATTTTAAAAATATTTTAAACAATTTATTCAACACTTACGAACAATAATAATGTATCTAGTTATGATTAAAATAACATAAAGATATTATTATTTAGAAATCCCCCCCTCACACAGAGGGCTGTTGTAAATGTAAACAATGAGTGTAAAAACACTAAAATAAGACTCCAGGCACCCAGGCCCGAAATCAGTTACCAAAAATACACCATCTGATGCAAAACAGAGACTTCCAGGGAAGAAACTGCAGAACATCAGATGGTAGATGCAGAACACAACGCCTAACCACCCGTAGGTGAAGACGTAAACATGGGGAAAGAACAGAATTCATTCTGTTATACAGCTAAAACTCCCAAGAAATTTTAGTAATAATAATTACAGAAACTATGCCAAAAGCATGGGAGAATAGCAAGGGGGAACTTAAAGGACAGGGAGAGAGGAAAAACACTTGAAAAAACAGTGTAACTAAATAATCAGAATGACAACAAAATGGCTGCTGCCTTGAAAATAGGTAACTTAACATAATTTCATTAAAAAATTTTAAGTTACAGCCCTGATAATATTCTGTCACACATTCTTTTCCTCTCCTCCTTTTCTATCCTCCTTAGAATCACCATTTCATTAATATTTATGTGTCTGGCATCATTTAAACTGAGATTTAAAAGCACAAAGATCAGTCAGATGTTAACTGATGAAGGGCCAAACTTAGAATGATAAATGGCGCCAATTTCGGAACGTCCTTGACACTGCGCATGCGCAGTAGGGGCGAAGTGTGGAGGGCCTTTCAGGACATGTTTTCTTTAGTTTTAGATGCAAATTTTGGGGATTGGGGGGCAAAATTTGTGTTTGGCCCTATATTTTAAGAGTTAGCACCAGCTATGTCTGGGTCATTGGTACAGTATAAAAATATAGAAATTTTAGGCGTGGCCAAAATTTTTGCCCCTCCCATAACGAAGGCAAATAATGCAAGACAAACTTCTCTTGAACAAACTTGATTCTAAACCTCAAAAGGACTCTGTATACCATATATCAAGTCTCTGCTACCGGTGGTTCATTAGAAGAAGATTTTCAAAAAATTTGGCCATTTTTTCCACACCCCTCTGCTCAATATGAGCCGAAACCTCATTTGCATAAAAATCAAAATGCCCCTATATAACCACTACTTACATGAAATTTAATTAAAATGTGGCCAGTGGTTTAGGAGAAAGAGGCTCAAACACCACCTTCACGCAGGACGACAGGCGGGCGGACAACGGACGAAGAGTGATAAGAAAAGCTCACCCTGACTTTCAGTCAGGTGAGCTAAAAAAGACCCTCTGACCCCTTTCCAATGGTCTGCCACACAACAGTTTATTTTAAACAGGCCTTAAAGTGTATTGGGTTTTATGGAGGAGTGGTATCTACAATACAGGGCAAAATAGGGAAAGTATGAAAAAAGGTACAGCAAATATGTTTTTCCAGCTTATAAATAATTGAACCCCTTAAGCACCTTATTGAAGAAAGCCCCCAGAGCTATGAAAAGAAACTGGCAATCAAATTTTGTTATTCAATTTTTTTCCAAACTCTCACTGGAGAAGGTTTATGGAGCTCATTCCACTGAGTGGTCATAAGCTAAGGATTTATTTTTTGGTGTTTAAGGTCATTTTCAGCATCTATGACCATATTGTAACTGTAACAAAGGCTTGAATTCAAATGAAGCCAATTGTTTATACCTATGTTGCCCACTTTTGAGGACTTCCACCCCAGACATTAAGTCACCAGGTCCTATATTACCAGTTGCTTACCACAGAAAACAAGCACTGTTCCACTACCTGGAGTTCCCCCTTGGGAAGCTACATGTATAGATTGAAAGAGAAAATAAAACTTTTCAGAGATTTGTGAAAAAAAACAGGGCTTATATTTCAACAAAAATCCGAAAATCGATTCACGCAAAGATTAGTGCAGCGAGAAGCCATGTAGATTCCTGCGGCACCTCTGCTAAGATTTTCATGAAAAGAATTGAATTTGTTTAACCATTTACCTAACACAGCGGTGTCAAACTAACCAATACAAGGCTAACATGACCTGAAATATCCTGCCCCTTTGTCAATAAAATTGTACAAATTTAGCCGTCATTGGAAACGGATGAATGAGCCGATTCCAATGACAGCCATATTTGTAAGGTTTTATTGGTAAATATCGTTTATTTTTTAAAATACTGATATAATCTTATGTGGTGGTTCTCTCCGGGTACTCCGGCTTCCTCCACCCGTAAAACTGTCTGACACGAGGTGACCCTGGCTGTTGAAAGTGTCATTAAACCACAATAAATGAATAAATAACGTTCCATGCAAGAATAAAACTGCTCACATCTTGGCTACTGGAACATTACTTAATGACTGTACTTTACTGCGTTTGTGGTATTATTTATTGGGGTCACTTTTGGCATACTATAACACTTGCAAAACAAGTGTGCCGTAAAGTTTAGCCAACTGTTTATACTTATGCTGGCCATTTTAGAGAGCTTCCTCCACAGGTACTAGGTACAGGGTCCTATTTCACCAGTAAAACAGAACTTGTTCATCACAGTATACAAGCACTGTACCCCTTCCTGGGGAATCCACAGGAAACTTTTCAACTATGAGTTTAAAGGTTGGAAAAAGGGTGAGATAATGTGATAAAAATCCAGCAAGAGGATCACATATCCAGAAGTCGAGTTTTGACATTAAATTCTGAAGAAATAAGCTATTTATCGTAACAGTGACCTTGACCTTGGAGTCCCAGACTCCGAAATCAATAGGTGTCTTCCCTTCCTATAAGGTAACCTCTGGTATAAGTTTGGTAAAGGTGCGTCAAATAGAACTAAAGTTATTGCCCGGAAACCAATTTGTCACAAAATATTCTATTGATAGTAACAGTGACCTTGACCTTGGGGCCCCAGACTCCGAAATCGATAGGTGTCTTCCCTTCCTATGGGGTAACCTGTAGTATAAGTTTGGTGAAGATACACGGAATAGAACTAAAGTTATTGCTGGAAACCAATTTGTCACAAAATATTCTATTTATAGTAACAGTGACCTTGACCTTGGAGTTCCAGACTCCGAAATCAATAGGTGTCTTCCCTTCCTATAGGGTATAAGTCTGGTAAAGGTGTGTCAAATAGAACTAAAGTTATTGCCCGGAATCCAATTTGTCATAAAATATTCTATTTATAGTAACAGTGACCTTGACCTTGGAGCCCCAGACTCCGAAATCAATAGGTGTCTTCCCTTCCCATAGAGTAACCTCTGGTATAAGTTTGGTAAAAGTACATCAAATAGAACTAAAGTTATTGCCTGGAAATCAATTTGTCACAAAATATTCTATTTATAGTAACAGTGACCTTGACCTTGGGGCACGAGACTCTGAAATCGATAGGTGTCTTCCTGTCCTATAGGGTAACCTCTGGTATAAGTTTGGTAAAGGTGCGTCAAATAGAACTAAAGTTATTGCCCGGAAACCAATTTGTCACAAAATATTCTATTGATAGTAACAGTGACCTTGACCTTGGGGCCCCAGACTCCAAAATCGATAGGTGTCTTCCCTTCCTATGGGGTAACCTGTAGTATAAGTTTGGTGAAGATACACGGAATAGAACTAAAGTTATTGCTGGAAACCAATTTGTCACAAAATATTCTATTTATAGTAACAGTGACCTTGACCTTGGAGTTCCAGACTCCGAAATCAATAGGTGTCTTCCCTTCCTATAGGGTAACCTCTGGTATAAGTCTGGTAAAGGTGTGTCAAATAGAACTAAAGTTATTGCCCGGAATCCAATTTGTCATAAAATATTCTATTTATAGTAACAGTGACCTTGACCTTGGAGCCCCAGACTCCGAAATCAATAGGTGTCTTCCCTTCCCATAGAGTAACCTCTGGTATAAGTTTGGTAAAAGTACATCAAATAGAACTAAAGTTATTGCCTGGAAATCAATTTGTCACAAAATATTCTATTTATAGTAACAGTGACCTTGACCTTGGGGCACGAGACTCTGAAATCGATAGGTGTCTTCCTGTCCTATAGGGTAACCTCTGGTATAATTTTGGTAAAGGTGCATCAAATAGAACTAAAGTTATTGCCCGGAAACCAATTGTTTACGCCCACTGCCCGCCCACCACTTCATCAAACTATAAGTCGAGTTTGACTTCGTCAAAACTCGACTAAAAAGATTTTCAGTGAAAGTGCAAGCCTATTTTGCATTTGTAGGGTGGTTCAGTAATAATTTAGTCCTACTGCACCATTGTAATGCAGGATGAAATTATTGTAGAACCTCATCAATTTTTCTCCATTGTACCATCTACCTGCCAACTGTTAAGTTTCTCAAATCTTTTCCAGATTTTTTGGTGTTGTTGTTGAAGCGAGAGTGAAACTGTGAAGGACTTATTTATTCATTGGGGTTTAAGGTCACTTTCAGTATAAAATCTTAAGATGTCAAGATTAGTCAATCATTTATATAAATATAAACCTTCCCTTATCAATACTGGGACCAATGTTGGTAAGGACACTTTGTTAAGCTAATCAGTTAATGATGCCAAGAAACAAAGATATATGGTGCAACATAAAATTGGGATTGACCCTCTGCAAATTGATGTTGAAATAGTAAAGTTTCAAACAGCAAAGATTACTCATAATGTAACTAGGAATTTAACCAATTCAACCTTGTTTAAAAGCACCCATTGAGTTTTGTCAAACAAGATTGAATTGGTTAAATTCCCAGTTGTATTATGGGTAAAATTTGCTGCTTCAAATTTTGGCATTTTCATTTTTTTGAAGTGGTTTAGGTTTATTCTGTTATGAAAACTTAACAATTCTGTTGCTGTCATACAGCTGGCTTGTGAGAAAACAAAATGTAAAGAGCAGATTGCAAAACCATACATCATTCTGAAATTCTATCAAGTGGAGTATGAGTTTTGTTCTGATTCAATTTTATTTTGACAATGTGCAAGCAAAATTTTATTTAAATGTGATAGATATCAAACAACAATTATACTAAAATACAACATTTTTACATCTAGCCAGAAATTTATCAATTCAACTCACCTTCTTTTTTCTTTGTATGTTTTTCATCTGTACTAGTTACTTTATCAGGAATGTGAGGGTCTCCTGCTGGAGATTTTTCTGGTAATTTGGGTTGATTATGTTTTGTCGATGAAGTAGTGTGAGGTGTTGGCTTTCTGGGTCTCGGCTGCTGAAATTAACAAACAAATCTTATGTGTTAAGATTTGAAACAAGAGGCCTCAAGAGGCCTTAATCACTCACCTGACAAAGTGGTTCAAAGAAGTATTTTGGGTCACATTTAGTTAATCATGGTTGATCAACACTACAGAGGAATGAAGTCATGAATTTATTCATAATTCTAGTTTCCATGTCAGATGATTATTATCACAGGTCTTCCTGACTACTTCCAATTCTATCAGCTGCAGTTTGAAAGGCAAATTTTATGGTAAAACACCTAGGAATGGATTTGAACAACCTTGAACCTAACCTCCCCCCCCCCTCCCCCAGAGGACCCAAACATTAAGCCAGGGACTCGAATTGAACAAATTTGAATCTGATACCCCTAGAGATGTTTTATACCAAATGTGAAAGGATTCTGACTGGTGGATCCGAAGAAGATTTTTAAAAATCTCATCATATTGCACTAAGTTAAAATTCGGGCTCCAATAGAGAGCCCAAATATTAACCCAGGGACCCAATATGAACAAACTTGAACCTCATCCCCCTACAGATGTTGTATACCAAATATGAAAGCATTCTGACTGGTGGATCCAAAGAAGAAGATTTTTAAAGAAATTTCCTCATATTGCACTAAGTTAAAATTTGGACCCCAATAGAGCCCAAATATTAACCCAGGGGCCTGATTTGAACAAACCTGAATCTGACCCCCCTAGAGATGTTGTATACCAATTATGAAAGCATTTAGACTGGTCAATCTGAAGAAGATTTTTAAAGAAGTTTCCTCATGTTGCACAAAGTTAAAATTCGGGCTCTCATAGGGAGCCCAAATTTTAACCCAGGGACTCGATTTGAACAAACTTGAATCTGACCCCCCTAGAGATGTTGTGTACCAAATATCAAAAGATTCTAATTCTTGGTTCTGGAGAAGGAGATTTGAAAAAATGTTTTTTCAAATATATGGGTACTATCAGAGTTATGCCCCTTGTGGTGCCCCATGGTTGTGTGGCAACTTCATTTGAACAACTTTGAATTGACATATGATAAGAAACATGCACATCAAATTTGGTTCAATTCAGCCCAGTGGTTTATGATGAGAAGTTGATAATGTAAAGTTGATGTGCTCAGGTGAGCTAAAACTGTTACATGTAAACATTCGCAAATACAAACAAGTGTCAAAGAAGATAACATATTGTGCAACCCTTCCATCCTCACTGACTTCCACCAATGATAAAACAGCTAAATGTATCCACCTCGCAAATTTACCATTTGTAGACTGTTACAGTAACAGTTTCATTACTTTACATCTGAAGTAATGCGTTCTAACGACCAAAAGTTACATTTCCACAATATACACAGCACGCAAAGAAAAAAAAATGAAAGTATCAAGGACACTGTAGCTTAACTTTACTGTGTGGTGTGTTTGACGAAAAGGATAATGTTCAATGTTTATGAAAGGATGATGAAATACGACAAGAATTGTGATAATTGAGAATATGTTAATTTCTGTTCCCTGTATGCTATGTTTTCAATAAAAATAATTTGAGGTGTGGACTGTAGTAAAGAATTGAGGGGTGGGTTAATGTGGCCCTCACAGTTAATGTATGTCAACAAAAGTTACAAGTTACAGTGAAATTATTCCAAAATTAGTCAACCTATGAAGTTACAATGGAATCTCTTTATAAAAAATATGGCCTGTAGACTGTGCTAAAGTTTTTCAGGCTTTGGGCCTGTGTAGCCATCACGATTGACCGATCATAACCAAACAGGGACATCTTCATGTAGACATAATACTGAGTCATCCTATAAAGTTAATGAAATCCCTTCATAAATACGACCTGTAGTCTGTGCTAAAGGACTTTTGGGTTTTGGGCTCGGAGAGCCGTCACCGTTGATCGATCTAGACATTATCAGAAGTCATCCTACCAAGTTACAATGAAATCCCTTCATAAATACGACCTATAGACTGTGCTAAAGGTTTTTGGGCTTCGGGCCCCTGTAGCCATCACAGCTGACCGATCATGACCAAAAGGGGACATTCTCATCTAGACATTATCATCCTACCAAGTTACAATGAAATCCCTCCATAAATATGACCTGTAGACAGTGCTAAAGGTTTTCGGGTTTTGGGTGCGGGCAGCCGTCCGGTTGACAGATCGTGACTAAATGGGGAAGTTCTCATCTAGACATCATACAGAGTCATCCTACCAAGTTACAATAAAATCCCTCCATATTAAATATGACCTGTAGACTATGCTAAAAGTTTTGGGGTTTTGGGCTTGGGCAGCCATCATGGTTGACTGATTGCGACCAAAAGGGGACGTTTTCATCTAGACATAACCTCAAACCTGCATACAAAATTTTGTGACGATCGGACAAGAACTACAGGGTGTAGCCTGTGCGAAAAAAAAATGTGAACAGACTCACAGACTAGACTTCTGCACGCGTGATGGCAATAGCTTATCTTGACTTTAAGTTAGGCTAATTAAAATACAAGACTTGCAAGTCAAAATTTAAATGAAAGTGTCAATGACACGGTAGCTCAACTTGTGTAAGACATGTACATGTATAGTGTGTGACACAGCAATGACACACATCTAGGTAATGACCTGATAACAACGGTACATGTAATTTATTTTTTGGTGTTTAAGGTCACATACTTATGCACAATGGCTAATCGCGACCATGACAGTTTTACAGGTGGAGGAAGCCCGAGTACACGGAGAGAACCACCAAGCATCGATGAGCAACTGTCAGCTCCTCAACATTCTAACTCTGTTCAAGCTCCGCTCAAGCAGGGTTACAGCGGTTGAAGACATATGCACGGCATCAACGTGCCCCCATGTAGGCAACCAGGATTAAGTGCCTTGTCCAAGGACACAACGCGGGTCGTCCAGGACGGTGATCGAACTCGGGACCTCTAGCATAGAAGTCCAACAGTCTACCACTGAGCCACTGCGTTCCCAAAGATTACAAGTAAAGGTCTGTACATAAATACTGACCACAGCCTGTAACAAATGTACAGGTAAAGTATTGTAAAGATGGGTGACAGTTAGATGCCTCTAGCCACAGCTGTATAGAAATGTGCACTTACTGTGTATAAGTAGCACTGAATTAATCAAAGTCTGCCTAATTGGCCACTGGCAGCCATCTTAGAATTTCGGACCGCACCAAGGTGATAACAAAGGTACCCAAGAAGTTTCGTGAAGATTGGTTTATAAATACAGCCTCTAGCCCGAGTCGTATTGACATGTGTACTAACTGTGTATAAGTAGCACTGAATAAATCAAACCGTATTGTATGTGATGTATTCCATGTTACTAAACATTCATACAAAAATGTATTCAAATCAGAACTTTCATACACAAGTTCAATACAAAAAACTGATTGCACTAATTCTGGTACAAAATGGCTGCCGGTGGCCATCTTGAATTTCAAACCGCACCCAAAAACTCGTTCTCATCCCAAGGTGATAACAAAGGTTCCCAAGAAGTTTCGTGAAGATCGGTTCATAAATATGGCCTCTAGCCCGAGCAGTATTGAATTGCTGATGGATGGATGGATGGATGGATGGACAGGCAGACGACGAGCCATGACATAACCTCAAATTTGACTTCGTCAAAGTTGAGCTAACAAATTTGACTACGTCAAAGTAATGCTAAAAATCAAAATACTGGAAAAAAATATTCTTCATCCAACAAACAATAAAGCGCAACTACACACAGAAAGAGACATAGCAATTTTGGAGTGCATATTTATAACTGTTTCTGATATGCACCCCATAAGTATAAATAAACAAAATTGTTAAGTTCAAATTTGGGAGGGCAGTGGCACAGTGTTTACAGCATTGGACTTAAAACTGAAAGGACCATAGTTCACTCCCCTCCATGGGTAACCTGGTTATGTCCTTGGGCAAGGTCTTAACCCAATTGCCCACGTGGGGGCATGATGGTGCTGTGTACTAAGGCATACTCCACGTCAATGGTGCACTTGTCTTCTACCAATATTAACCCCGCTTGTGTGGAGTACAATGAAGAGTCTGACAGTTGCTCATCACTGCTTGGTGGTTCTCTCCAGCTACTGCAGTTTCCTCCATCCATAAAACAGATATGAGGTTATCAAAAATGTCATTAAACCCCAACAAAAGGCCTCATGAATCCTGAGGTGCCACCTGACAAAGTTATTTAAAGAAGGATTTAATTAATATACACTGCTAGTAAACAATACAGAGGAAGGAAGTCATGTAACTTTTCAAAACTCTGTTGTCCAGTAAGAGGATTTTTTCTGATATTGAGATGCTACCATACAAATAATGCCTAGATTTTCAGAAATGGAAAATAGGGATCCCAAATATCAACCTAGGAATTGAAGTAAGTGCCCTCCCCTCCAATCAGGATTCTGACAATTGATCCAAAGAAGCAGATTTTCAAAGATTATTCCTCATATTGACTAAGTTAAAAGGACCAAATATTAATTAACCCAGGACTTGATTTTCAAAACTTGAATCTGATTCCCCTAACAATGGGTCTATGCCATATATCACAAGATTCTGATTGGGGGTTCCTGCAAAGATTTTTAAAAAATATCCCTCATACTGAAGCAAGTCAAAATTCAGGCTCCAATGGGGAGCCCAAATACAAGCCAAGGGACTTGATTTGAACAAACTTTAATCTGACGCCTGTAAGGATGCTGTATTCCAAACATCAAAAGATTCTGACTGGTGGACCTGAACAAGAAGATTTTTAAAGATTATTCCCCACATTACACTAAGCTGAAATCCAGGCACCCACAGAGAACCCAATTATACACCAATGGGATTGATTTGAATGTGAACCTGAACCGTGTAAGGATTCTGTACACCATATCAAAGGATTCTGACCAGTGGTTCTGGAGACAAAGTGTTTTAAAAATTATTCCTCATATTGGACTAAGTTAAAATTCAGGCTCCAATAGGGAACTCAAATATTAACACAGGACAACAACTTGTTATCATCGGGAAATCCCCATAAAAAAAAATTTCGAAGTTGAAAAAGGGGCATAACTCTGACAAAAATTGTCGGACCAGACCCCGATTCGAACATGACCTGTATTTTATATTGCTACACCTATGTACTAAATTTAATTTGATGTGGCCAAATACAACTGAAGTTATCATTGAGAAACCAATAAAAAAAAAAAATTCGAGTCTAAAAGGGGCATAACCCCAGCAAAAATTAACCGACCACACCCCGATTCAAACTTGATCTGTATTTTATGTTGATAAGCATACATACCATATTTCATTTGATTTGGCCATCTATAACTAAAGTTATCATCGGGAAACCAAAGTGGGATGGATGCATGGACGGACGGACACATGGATGGATGGACACCGGCTATTTTAATAGTCTCCCACCAATTTTTTTTTTTTTTTTTTTTTTTTTTGGGTGGTGGGGGGGACAACAAACTTGATCTGACCTTCCTTAGAATGCAGTATACCAAACATCATAAAATTCCGACTGGTGGATCTGTTGATGATTTTTTAAAAGTTTATTCTCCATAATGCACGAAATTAAAAGTTGTTTTGTTATCTACCAGAAACTAGAGACTCACGTGAGCCAAAAACACTAGACTCCTGCACAAATCTGAAATTTGATTCAAAATTTGATTCGAAAGACAATATTCGATTCAATTTGATTGGAAGTTGGAAATTCAAATATTTTCGAATATACTTCGGCCATAAGTTTTTGACAGTTCTGAGTAAAAACATAACTGACTTGTAGTGGTAACAGTGTTTGTAGCAATATAGCTACAATTGTACAATAGTTGTAGCTACATCGCTACAAACACTGTTACTGCTACAACTCTTCATTTCAACTGAACTTATTGTGCATTGTGACCAGTGACCATTTATGAAAATTTTAAGTTTTGAACATTGAAAAGTTATGCAGCTGTTCAACTTCAATAAATGATTTGTTCCACAACATGATCACATTATTTTATATTGAGTATTAATCTGTTCGATCACAGTTACTGGATACAACGTCAAAAGCAACGGTTTTCTAAAATAATTCCCCTGATTTTTATATAAACAGAAGTAGAGCACGCTTTAATTTACAAGCAGATTGACTCTATTCGGTGTTCAATTATCGTTTCGTTTTAGAAATTCCGCATTTTTATTTAAAACAAATGGCTACACCACCAGAATGGAGTCAATCTGATTTAAAACAAGTTTTTTTCCAAGAAAATATGATATAGTGAGGTATCAGCCCTATCAGCCAGGTTCGTTTAAAAATGTTTATTGCTGCAGTTTCAAAGCAACAAAGTCAACAATTTGAATAGTTTCAATCAGTGGCTAGTATATTGGTTTATATCTCAGTTTATAAAGTGTGAAGTGGTAAAGCGAAAAATGCACTCAACATTACGGTGCATATTTTAATAATCAAGGGTATTATTTTAGAAAAAAAGCTTTTCTGAGGACATATCCATTAACTGTGATTCGATTCAAGTTCGACTCAAAGTTCGATTCAAAATTTGATTTGAAATTTGATTTGTTTCCACCAATTTGATTTGATTCGATTAAAATTGGCAATTCACAGGTCCCTATAAAACACATACCTGGTTCAAGGTGTCAAAAGAGATGAGTGTGTCAAGAAGTGGAGAGCGAAATAATTTTTTGATTTGCCATGAAACAACCAAAACCAATTTTTTTGACAATTCGTTTCTCTTGGTCCTTGGAAAGCTTTTCAGGAAAACAACCAAGCTCTATTCTGTAGAGTCTTAAAAGTGTCCATGGTGAAGCCCAGAAATGGGTATCCTTCCACAAGGAGCCCAAACATTGCTCTATTGAGTTCCTTTGGGGGAATGTGAAATAGAGATGGGCAGTTAAACGAAAATTTGGTTCGGTTTCAGTATCAAAACCGAAACAATTACTGGAAACTTGTCATCGCAGTTTTCAACTTCAATGTTGAAAAACTCTAATCAGGTCATCACTTCTCAGAATAAAGAGAGAAACAACCTGAAGTTACGGGTAACCTTGATTACAATCTTCAGAGTCGCAATACCCCATTTTCAGAAGAGCTGCACTAATTACTATTGCATTCAGGCATGGCATTTATAGCGAAAATAGGTGACAAAATTACTTCCTACGCATCATGTTTTAAACGTTAATCTGTTTATCAAATGTGATTTCATTTGCAGAACTGGAACTTGTCACTTGTTCGACGTTTATAATGACAAATATATTTATTTCTACATGCAATTTTGAAAGCTTGAACTCCAAAGCCAGCTTCAGAAGCTCAGTTGAAGTGGGATGGAAATTTTGGTTTACAATTACCTATATGAGCGACTTCCACTCGATAAGATTTTTATGGTCGGCATAATTTTGCATGGTCGGTAAGGTTACCCTAAACACAGGCAAAAATCATTTTTCTCAAACTTGAAATTCTTGAGATAATTAATGCAAATACATTGTGCTCAGAAAATCAGAGTACCGGTAGGCCTATAGGCTATATCACACAGGAGCGCTGCCCTGGAAAGGGAGTTCCAGTGACAGTGATTGGCGCCAAATACATCTTCCTATATTCAAATGCAATGTATTGTTATGTTTGTACAATGAAAACCGAAACCGTAAACCCAACTCTTTGAGTGAAACCGAAACCGGAGCCAACATGAAATTTGAAAACCACCCATCTCTAATTGGAAACAACATCACTAAAGTAAGTTCCAAACCAGAAATCTAAGTATTATTGTGAGTGGTTTATGAGAAGATGATTTTTTAAGTATTTTAGGTTTTTGGGGCATTAACCCTACCCCAAGGGGAACAGTAACTTTTAGGAAAAAAACTCAGTAGAGTATACTCCACCAAGTTGTTTTGTGCCAAATTAGTTTAGATTTGGCCCAAAGGTTGTGAAGAAGAATACTTAGTTGATGGAGCACAAGAAAGATTCGGCATTTTCCCATTTTCCCAACCCATACAACATCCCATGACAAAACTGACATTTTTTTTTCATTTTATTTTTTGAGCAGGGGGGGGGGGGGGGACCATTTGATCCCACTGGTCCTAAGGATGCTTCATACTAAAAAAACAATATTCTGCTCTATGCAGTTTTTGAAATGTGGCCATTTGAATTTTTTTCTATTTTCAGTTGCTTGGGTTCCATCCAAGGCTGCAAAAAAAAAAAAATTGGCTTGAATAAACTTTATAATCTCCACCACCAAAGGAAGTTCCATACCAGACATCAAAGGATTCTCTCTGGTGGTTCATGAGAAAAAGATTTTTAATGATTTTTCGGCTTTTAGGGCTTTAACCCAGCCCAAGGGGTATAGCAACTTTCTTGGAAAATAAAATCAGAAGAGTATTCTCTATAATTAGATTTGGCCCAAAGCTTCTGAAGAAGAATACTTGGTTGATGGAGCACAAGAAAGATGATGACAGCATTTTCCAGTTGCCAACAATGTTAAAATGGATATCACCATATGGAGTCCATGACAAAACCGATGGTAATTTTTTTCTTTTATCTGATTTCACTGGTCCTAAAGAAGCTTCAAATCAAAAAGAATATTCTGGTCCATGCAGTTTTGTAAATATGGGCATTTGAATTTTTTCTATTTTTAGCTCTTGGGGTTTCCATGGGGGCTGCAAAATTTTTTTCTGGACATCAATCAAGTACTTATGACCCAATTAAAATACATGCAAAATTTGATTCAAAACTGCCCATCGGTTTTTGAAATACAAATTTTGGATGGAGCCCAAAATGGGCCTGCTCCGACAGAGAGCCCAAATATTGACCTACCAACTTGCCTTGAACAAATTTTAATCTTCATCACCAAAGGAAGTTCCATATCAAATGTCAGAGCATTCTCTATGGTGGTTCATGAGAAGAAGATTTTTGAAGACTTTTAGGCTTTTTGAGCATTAACCTCAGCCCAAAGATGGCAGCAGCTTTATTTGAACAAAGTATAAAGGGTATACTCCAAAGATGGTCTGTGCCAAATCTGTATGAATTTGGCCCAGTGGTTTTGAAGAAGAAAAGCTTTGAAAGTTAACAGATGACTGGATGCGAAGTGATGGCAATAACTCCCACTGACTTTCAGTCAGGTGAGCTAAAAAGAATCAAATACATATATCAGCAAATGTTTTATCTGACTGTAGAAGATTAGTTTCACTGATGCCAGGATAACATCTTTAGAGCACCAATTTAATCTTTGTAAAATCTTTGTAAATCTTGTCCAACAAGTTTATAATTATATAGAACAAGAGATTCACTCGGAAGTGAGTATGCCCCCCTATGTGGAAATGACCTTGATCTGTGTCCTTGACCTCCATCAAACAAAAAAATTTGTAAAAAGTTTAATATTTGTACTTTGGTTCGTTTCTGAGTTATGGCCGAGACACGAATAATGATGATTTTCAGTGTGACCTTGAAATGTGACCTTGACCTTACAGACCGGGCTGTGGAGTGTGACACATCCACCCATTGTCCTTTATAATTGAGCGAAGTGAGATGATTGTAGCCCTAATAGTTTTGGAGTTATGCTTGAGACACGATTTGTGACGCTGAACATATGAAGGTCAATTCTGACCTTCAACTTGCAGATGCGGAGAAAAATATTATATGCGAAACACCATCTGACTGTCCTTAACATTTGTAAAAAGTTTAACAATTGTACTATGATTCGTTTCTGAGTTATGGCTGAGACACGAATATTGACCGATTTTTAGTGTGACCTTGAAATGCGACCTTGACCTTGAAGGTACGACTCCGGCTATGGTGTGTGACACATCCTCCCATGGTCCTTTATAATTGTGCAAAGTTTGATGACTGGCTCTAACAGTTTTCGAGTTACTGGCTCAGACACACACACACACGGACCGACACACACACACACTTCAATCACTATATGCCACCTGAATTAAGTTGGGGGGCATAAAAATGAAGTAAGAAAAATGCATAAAATAAAGCAGTTTGTGAAATCTAGAAGTGGTAACATTTTGAAAACTAGATGTTCGTGTCCAATTCTCTGTTTCCTTGTTGTGTGTTTCAATATTAGAAAGGGTTTATAGGTCTGTATATCAAGGGAAGTTTGCAAGTTGAATTTTTAAAAATTTTATACAGTAGAACCCTATTAATCGAATAGCCACTTTGCCAGGCAACAAAATTCAGATAACAGGAATTTCATTTTCCAATGTTTAAGTAGTAGTAAACTGTATATTTATTCTATCTCAAGAAGCTTTGACAAAAAAGATGTATATTTAATTTATCAAATACTTATATTGGCTGTACTGAGGTCTAATAGGTTCATAAACATGGCAAAAAAAACCAACCAAACAAGACACTATAGAGTCATCCTACAAAGTTACAAGAAAATCCCTTCATACATACGACCTGTAGACGATGAAAAAGTTTTTCAGGCTTCGGGCCTGCGCAATCGTCACAGATGACCAATCACGAACAAAATGGGATGTTCCCATCTAGACATAAAACGGAGTCATCCTACCAAGTTACAATGAAATCCCTTCATAAATACGACATGTAGACTGTGCTAAAGGTTTCTGGATTTCAGGCTCTTGCAGCCATCATGATTGACCGATTACAACCAAAAGGGGACGTTCTCAATTAGACATTATACGAAGCCATTGTATCAAGTTAAAATGAAATCCCTTTATAAATACAACCTGTAGACTGTGCTAAAGGTGTTCTGGCTCCCGCAGCCGTCAGAATTGACTGATCACTACCAAAAGGGGACATTCTTATTTCGACATTATACAGAGCAATCCTACCAAGTTACAATGAAATCCCTTCATAAATATGACCTGTAGACTGTGTTAAAGGTTTTCATGGTTGACCGATCCCAAACAAAAGGGACGTTCTCATCCAGACAAGACCTCGAATCTGCAAATATTAACCCAGGCACTCGAATTGATCAAACTGGAATCAGAAAACACCTCCCCCCCTCCCCCCCCCCCACCCCACCCCCCCCCCCCCCCCCCCCCCCCCCGAGATGTTGTATACCAAATATGAAAGCATTCCGACTGGTGGATCTGAAGAAGAAGATTTTTTAAGAAATTTCCTCATATTGCACTAAGTAACAAGAGCGCATGTATCGCTGAAGCAATACAATGTTCCCTACTGGACTAATGAGCATTAATAATTATACAAATGTTATAACCTAGATGTGATCAGCATGAATTCCGTTGAAGCATTTCCAAAAAAAGTCCAGAAAACTGATATTTTGGTGCTTTTCCATATTTCCAAGGGCCATAACTCACACAAGAATAATGCAATCAGCATGAAACTCAAACTTGATCTGTAAGTCATCATTCTATAGTAGGTTACCAAGAATGAAATCATTCGGTTGAAGCATTTCCCCAAAAAGTCCGGAAAACTAAAGTATGACTGACAGACTGACGGATGGACAGAGTACAAATGAAACTTGATCTGTAAGTCATCATTCTATAGTAGGTTACCAAAAATGAAATCATTCCGTTGAAGCGTTTCCAAAAAAAGTCCGGAAAACTAAAGTATGACCGACAGACTGACTGACAGACTGACTGACAGACTGACGGATGGATGGACAGAGTGTAAATGAAACTTGATCTGTAAGTCATCGTTCTATAGTAGGTTACCAAAAATGAAATCATTCCGTTGAAGCGTTTCCCAAAAAAACTCTGGAAAACTAAAGTACAACCGACAGACTGACTGACAGACTGATGGATGGATGGACAGAGTGTAAATGAAACGTGATCTGTAAGTCAGCGATCTATAGTAGGTTACCAAAAATGAAATCATTCCATTGATGAAGCATTTCCAGAAAAAGTCCGGAAAACTGATATTTTGGTGCTTTTCAATATTTCCAAGGGCAATAACTCACACAAGAATAAGGCAATCAGCATGAAACACACACTTGATCTGTAAGTCATCCTTCTATAGTACGTTACCAAAAATGAAATCATTCCGTTGAAGCGTTTCCAAAAAAACTCCAGAAAACTGATATTTTGGTGCTTTTCCCATATTTCCAAGGGCCGTAACTCACACAAGAATACTGCTATCAGCATGAAACTCCAACTTGATCTGTAAGTCATTGTTCTATAGTAGTTTACCAAAAATGAAATCATTCCGTTGAAGCGTTTCCAAAACAAGAGGCCCCAGGGGCCTGAGGGCGCTCACCTGACATGGTAGCCTAAATTTATATCAACCCAGAGAATTGATTTCAACAAGTTGCATCTGCTCCTCCTAAGAAAAGCTTATACCAAATATCCAAAGATTCTGACCAGTGGATCTAAAAAAAAAAGATGCTGCACACCAAATATCAAAACATTCCGACTGCTGGATCTGAAGAAGAAGATTTTTAAAGAAAAGTCCTCATTTTGAACTAAGTTACAATTCGAGCTCACACAGCGAGTCCAAATATGGACCTAGGGACATGGCTGAAGAAGAAGATTTTTAAAGAAAAGTCCTCATTTTGAACTAAGTTACAATTCGAGCTCCCACAGTGAGTCCAAATATGGACCTAGGGACATGGATTGAACAAACTTGAATCTCACCCCCTAAGGATGCTGCATACCAAATATCAAAACATTCCGACTGCTGGATCTGAAGAAGATTTTTAAAGAAAATTCCTCATTTTGAACTAAGTTATAATTCGGGCTACCACAGTGAGCCCAAATATGAACCCAGGGACTTGGCTTGAACAAACTTGAATCTCACCCCCCTAAGCATGGTGCATACCCAATATCAGAAGATTCTGCCTGCTGGATCTTGAGAAGAAGATTTTCAAAGAAATTTGCCTGAAATGCACTAAGTTCAAATTTGGGCTCCTATACTGAGCCAAAATATAAACCCATGGGCCGATTTGAACAAACTTGAATCAGACCCACCCCACAATGTTGCATACCAAATATCAAAAGATTCTGCCTGCTGGATCTGGAGAAGAAGATTTTTTAAGAAATATGCCTGAAATGCACTAAGTTAAAATTTGGGCTCCTATACAGAGCCCAAATATAAACCCAGGGGGCCGATTTGAACAAACTTGAATCAGATCCACCCCACAATGTTGCTTACCAAATATCAAAAGATTCTGCCTGCTGGATCTGGAGAAGATTTTTTAAGAAATTTGCATGAAATGCACTAAGTTCAAATTCGAGCTTCTATAGTGAGCCCAAATATGAATCTAGGAAGCCGATTTGAACAAACTTGAATCAGATCCACCCCACAATGTTGCATACCAAATATCAAAAGATTCTGCCTGCTGGATCTGGAGAAGAAGATTTTTTAAGAAATTTGCCTAAATGCACTAAGTTCGAATTCAAGCTTCTATAGTGAGCCCAAATATGAATCTAGGAAGCCGATTTGAACAAACTTGAATCAGATCCACCCCACAATGTTGCATACCAAATATCAAAAGATTTTGCCTGCTGGATCTGGAGAAGAAGATTTTTTAATAAATTTGCCCGAAATGCACTAAGTCCGAATTCGGGCTTCTATATTAAGCCCAAATATGAATCCAGGGGGCCGATTTGAACAAACATGAATCAGATCCACCCCACAATGTTGCATACCAAATATCAAAAGATTCTGCCTGCTGGATCTGGAGAAGAAGATTTTTGAAGAAATTTGCCCAAAATGCACTAAGTTTGAATTCGAGCTTCTATAGTGAGCCCAAATATGAATCCAGGGGGCCGATTTGAACAAACTTGAATCAGATCCACCCCGCAATGTTGCATACCAAATATCAAAAGATTCTGCCTGCTGGATCTGGAGAAGATGATTTTTTAAGAAATTTGCCTGAAATGCACTAAGTTCGAATTCGAGCTTCTATAGTAAGCCCAAATATGAATCTAGGGAGCCGATTTGAACAAATTTGCATCAGATCCATCCCACAATGTTGCATACCAAATATCAAAAGATTCTGCCTGCTGGATCTGGAGAAGAAAATTTTTTAAGAAATTTGCCTGAAATGCACGAAGTTCGAATTCGAGCTTCTATAGTGAGCCCAAATATGAATCTAGGGAGCCGATTTGAACAAACTTGAATCAGATCCACCCCACAATGTTGCATACCAAATATCAAAAGATTCTGCCTGCTGGATCTGGAGAAGACAATTTTTTAATAAATTTGCTTGAAATGCACTAAGTTCAAATTTGGGCTCCTATACTGAGCCCAAATATAAACCCAGGGGGCCGATTTGAACAAACTTGAATCAGATCCACCCCACAATGTTGCTTACCAAATATCAAAAGATTCTGCCTGCTGGATCTGGAGAAGATTTTTTAAGAAATTTGCATGAAATGCACTAAGTTCAAATTCGAGCTTCTATAGTGAGCCCAAATATGAATCTAGGAAGCCGATTTGAACAAACTTGAATCAGATCCACCCCACAATGTTGCATACCAAATATCAAAAGATTCTGCCTGCTGGATCTGGAGAAGAAGATTTTTTAAGAAATTTGCCTAAATGCACTAAGTTCGAAATCGGGCTCCTATACTGAGCCCAAATATGAACCCAGGGGGCCGATTTGAACAAACTTGAATCAGATCCACCCTACAATGTTGCATACCAAATATCAAAAGATTCTGCCTGCTGGATCTGGAGAAGAAGGTTTTTTAATGTTTTTCCCATTGCCTACAGTGTTAAAAAGTGCTGACTCAGCACTTTTTCAATGTCCCGAAACTGTACCCTATGATAAAACCGATGGCAATTTTTTTTTACCAATCCTTTCTGTTGGTCCTAAGGAAGCTGCACACCAAATAAAAATTCTCAGTGCCGTGCAGTTTTGGAGATATGGGCGTTTCAAATTTTTTCTATTTTTAGCTCCTGCGGTTCCCACGGGGCTGCGGGAATTTTTTTTTTTGCATAAATCAAGTACTCATGACCCAATAAGCCCTCACATAAAAGCCCTCACTCCCTCCCTGTTGGGGTTGGGCATGTTGAGTTGAATAACAAGAGGCCCCTTGGGGGCCTGAGGGCGCTCACCTGACATGGTAGCCTAAATATCAACCCAGAGAATTGATTTCAACAAGTTGCATCTGCTCCTCCTAAGAAAAGTTTATACCAAATATCCAAAGATTCTGACCAGTGGATCTAAAAAAAAAAAAATTTTAAAGAATATTCCTCATATTGAACAAAGTAAAAATTCGGGCTCCCACAGGGAGCCCATATATGAACCCAGGGACTTGGCTTTAACAAACTTGAATCCCCCCCCCCCCCCCAAGGATGCTGCACACCAAATATCAAAACATTCCGATTCCTGGATCTGAAGAAGATTTTTAAAGAAAATTCCTCATTTGAACTAAGT
Source organism: Pictodentalium vernedei (assembly GCA_031216915.1). Lineage (NCBI taxonomy): Eukaryota > Metazoa > Mollusca > Scaphopoda > Dentaliida > Dentaliidae > Pictodentalium > Pictodentalium vernedei. Next base: position 305,526,709 of record CM062296.1, on the reverse strand, counting down.
TACAATTCAAGCTCCCACAGTGCTCCCACAGTGAGTCCAAATATGGACCTTGGGACATGGCTTGAACAAACTTGAATCTCACCCCCTAAGGATACTGCATACCAAATATCAAAACATTCCGACTGCTGGATTTGAAGCAGAAGAATTTTAAAGAAAATTCCTCATTTTGAACTAAGTTATAATTCAGGCTCCCACAGGGAGCCCAAATATAAACCCAGGGACTTGGCTTTAACAAACTTGAATCTCACCCCCTAAGGATGCTGTGTACCAAATATCAAAAGATACTGATTGGTGGATCTGAAGAAGAAAATTTTTAAAGAATATTCCTCATATTGCACTAATTTGAACATTTGGGCTCCATGGAGAGCCCAAATATGGACCCAGGGAATTGAGTTCAACAAATATGTGAATCAATCTTCCAATGATGTTATATGTGAAATATGAAAGTCTTTGGACCAGTGGTTTGGGAGAAGAAGATTCTTTAATGTTTTCCCCATTACCCAGTGTTGAAAAATGCAGACTCAGCACTTTTTCAAAGTCTCGTAAAAGTACCCTATGATAAAACCTATATCAATTTTTTTTTCCATTCCGTTCGGTTGGTCCTAAGGAAGCTTCACACCAAATAAAAATTCTCAGTGCAGTTCAATTTTGGAGATATGGGCGTTTTAAATTTTTTTTATTTTTAGCTCCTGCGGTTCCCACAGGGCTGCGGGAAATTTTTTTTGGCATAAATCAAGTACTCATGACCCAATAAGCCCTCACATAAAATTTGGTTCAAATCAGCCTCTCGGTTTGGAAAATAGAAATTTTGGGCGGGGCAAAAAATTTTGCCCCTCCCATAACGACGCCAAGTATACCCCACAAACTTCTCTTGAACAAATCTGAGTCTACACCTCAAAAGGAAGCTGCACACCAAATATCAAGTCTCTGCTACTGCTGGTTCATGAGAAGAAGATTTACAAAGATTTTGGTGCCCCTTGGGGCCGTGGCACCACCCAGGAGGAGGGGCAACTTCATTTGAACAAATCTGAATTGGCATTAGGTAATAAACATTTAGCCAACATTTGAATAAAATTGGGCTAGTGGTTTAGGAGGAGAAGTCGATAATGTAAAGTTAACGCCGAACGGACGACGACGGACGACAGACAGAAAGTGATTAGTAAAGCTCCCCTTGAGCTTCGCTCAGGTGAGCTAAAAACTCCGGAAAACTAAAGTGTGACTGACAGACTGACAGACAGACAGACTGATAGACTGACGGATGGACGGAGTGCAAACCTATAGTCCCCCCCGGCGATGTCGGTAGGGGACTAAAAATTTGGGCTACCATATATACCTAGGGATCTGATTTGAACAAACTTGAATCTGACCCCCCTAGAGATGTTGCATACCAAATATGAAAGCATTCTGACTGGTGGATCTGAAGCAGAAGAATATTTTTTTAAATTACCCTCCCATATTGAACAAAGTTAAAATTTGGGCTTCTGTAGGAAGCCCAAATATTAACCTAGGGACTTGCTTTGAACTATCTTGAATCTGACCCTCATAACAATGATGTATACCAAACATTAAAAGATTCTTTGGTGGTTCTGAAGAAGATTTTTAAAGAATATTCCCCATATTACCCTATGTTAAAAATTTGAGCTCCTGTAGTAAGCCCAAATATGAACCAATGAGCTTTATTTTAACAAACTTGTATCTGACCCCCCTATGAATGCTGTATACCAAACATCAAAAGATTCTGATTACTTGTTCTGGAGAAAAGATTTTTTTTAATTTTTGCAAATATGCTGACTCAGCATTTTGTCGATGCCCATTACAGAACACCCTAACATAACCGACGTCAATTTTTTTTACCATTCAATTCTACTGGTCCTTAGGATACTTCATACCAAATAACCGCTCTCTGTTCCGTGTGGTTTGGGAAACATGGGCATTTGAAAATATTTCTATTTTTAGCTCCCAGGGTTCCCATGGGGATGCGGAAATTTTTTTTTTTTTTGCATGGGTCAAGTACTTATGACCCAATAATACCACATACCAAATTTGGTTCATACCGGACCATCGGTTCAGAAAATAAAAATTTGGGGCGGGCCAAAAATCTTACTCCTCCCATTACAAAGCCAAATATTGCTTCACGAACTTCGTTTGAACAAACTTGATTCTACACCTCAAAAGGAAACTCCATAGCAAATATCAAGTCAGTGTACACACTGGTTCTTGAGAAGAAGATTTTTAATATATTTTTGAGCATTTTCCCTCACTCCCTCCCTATTGGGGTTGGGCATGTTGAGTTGAATAACAAGAGGCCCCTTGGGGACCTGAGGGCGCTCACCTGACATGGTAGCCAAAATATCAACCCAGAGAATTGATTTCAACAAGTTGCATCTGCTCCTCCTAAGAAAAGCTTATACCAAATATCCAAAGATTCTGACAAGGGGATCTAAAAAAAAAAAAAATTTAAAGAATATTCCTCATATTGAACCATATCAAAACATTCCGATTCCTGGATCTGAAGAAGATTTTTAAAGAAAATTCCTCATTTGAACTAAGTTACAATTCAAGCTCCCACAGTGCTCCCACAGTGAGTCCAAATATGGACCTTGGGACATGGCTTTAACAAACTTGAATCTCACCCCCTAAGGATACTGCATACCAAATATCAAAACATTCCGACTGCTGGATTTGAAGAAGAAGAATTTTAAAGAAAATTCCTCATTTTGAACTAAGTTATAATTCAGGCTCCCACAGGGAGCCCAAATATAAACCCAGGGACTTGGCTTTAACAAACTTGAATCTCACCCCCTAAGGATGCTGTGTACCAAATATCAAAAGATACTGATTGGTGGATCTGAAGAAGAACATTTTTAAAGAATATTCCTCATATTGCACTAATTTGAACATTTGGGCTCCATGGAGAGCCCAAATATGGACCCAGGGAATTGAGTTCAACAAATATGTGAATCAATCTTCCAATGATGTTATATGTGAAATATGAAAGTCTTTGGACCAGTAGTTTGGGAGAAGAAGATTCTTTAATGTTTTCCCCATTACCCAGTGTTGAAAAATGCAGACTCAGCACTTTTTCAAAGTCTCGAAAAAGTACCCTATGATAAAACCGATATCAATTTTTTTTTCCATTCCGTTTGGTTGGTCCTAAGGAAGCTTCACACCAAATAAAAATTCTCAGTGCAGTTCAATTTTGGAGATATTTAAATTTTTTCTATTTTTAGCTCCTGCAGTTCCCATGGGGCGATGGGAAAACATTTTTTTGGCATAAATTAACTACTTATGTCCCAATAAAACTTCATATCAAATTTGGTTCAAATCTGCCTCTCGGTCTGGAAAATAGAAATTTTGGGCAGGGCAAAAATTCTTGCCCCTCCCAAATCTGAGTCTAAACTTCAAAAGGAAGCTGCACACCTAATATCAAGTCTCTGCTACTGCTGGTTGATGAGAAGAAGATTTTTTAAGATTTAGGCTCACGTTTTGGGCGTGATCCTACCAAGGGGCAGGTCAACTTGATTTAAACAAACTTGAATTGACATGATAGGGAACATGCACACCAGATTTGGTTCAATTTGGTTGAGTAGTTTGTGAGAAGAAGTCAATAATGTAAAGTTAATGCCAGTCGACAGATGCCGGACAATGGATGGAAAGCGATTAGTAAAGCTCCCCTTGAGCTTTGCTCAGGTGAGCTAAAAATGAAATTACCAAAAATACAACAAAATCAAGGCCAAGCATCGTTTATGGAACCCCCTTCCCAAACCCACCCCTTCTAGGAGTTCCACCTGGCACTGGTTACCAGGTACTATATTTACCGTAAAGCAGAACCTGGTTTATTTATCACAGTAAGTAAGCACTGCTCCACTTCCTGGGGGAACTCCCAAACTGCCATCTGTAGAACAATGCTTGTCAATCACAAGAAGCATGAATCAGTCCACAATGACGGTTTGCTGTTCCAGGCCTCAAAAGCTCTTGAACCTTTTGTGAAAATGCTTGCAATTTTTGTGGCATGACATTGCTGTCTTCAAATTGGAGAGGATACAGTGTTTCAGAACTAATAATAGTAGTTACTTGTTACATATTTTGATGAAAACAAGTTGAAATCATCATTCTGTTCATACATGGAATGTGATTGCAGCAAAGTATGGCTATCAGTCAGAAAATTCTATTCCAAGCTGTAGTTCTCTACCAGTTACAGAAATTCTAAAAATGGTTAATCATTTCAGCACTAGCATACATCCATCTTATCACATGGCCTACTGTCAAAAAGTGTATGAAACATGGCCTTTAAGAGAATTTTATACTAAATACAATCAAGTATGTAAAGCCAGACACAATGATTCAGTTTTAGTTCATCACAAACCTTTGAATAACTTAGATGTGAGTCTTCCATGGAAGACGTGTGTCGCCTGCACTATATTTTAATATTTCAGACAGAATTCTAAGTGGAAAAGGGGCATAACTCTGGAAAAAATACAGCGGATCAAAAAATAAAATAGGAGGTGCACAATGCCATTATGTGATAAAGAATCATTGAAAGTTTCATCAAAATCCATTCATAGGTTAAAGAGGAGTGGGGGATAAGAGAAAGTGTGACGCGGAGGGCGACGCGGACGACAAAAGTAATCCCAGTATGTCGCTCCCCACTTTGTGGGGCAGGCGACACAAGGTGCACAATGCCATTATTTGATAGAGAATCACTGAAAGTTTCATCAAAATCCATTCATAGGTTAAAGAGGAGTGGCGGATAAGAGAAAGTGTGATGCGGACGACGACGTGGACGCAAGACGACAAAAGTAATCCCTATATGTCGCTCCCCACTTCGTGGGGCACGCGACACAATGAAGAATATGCTCATTAAGTTTCAAGGTCATGGGTCAAAAGGCATCAGAAATATGGTTGGAAAGGATTTAACTGCCTTGTCGAGTGACAGTCATGAACATTGGCATTTCAAATTACGAAGAAAAGCATGATAATCTGGCAAATATTAAACAACTCACAGCTGATCTGTATTTGAGAATAAGTTGACTTATGCCTCTGCCATTGGCGCTTATCCTATTTTTCAGGTGAAAAATTCAGGTGATGTACTGGGCAGCTGACTTTGTAAAGTGTTGACAAATTCATATTGCGGTTCTATTTATAATTTTTGGTGATTAACAACTGAATATTTATTTATTGTTGTTGTTGAAGGTCACATACTTATGCACAATGGCTAATTGTTACCAACAATTGAATAAACTTTACGATACTCACTAACTGAGCTGAAACCAATATCTTTAAAAAAGCATTTTTTGTAAACATGTAGAGTTTTATTTTATTATTTCGATTAAAAATCACACAAGATGTGATGGATAGCTCATCATGAGGGAAAACAATTCAAAACCAGTATCCCACAATTTGTCACTGAAGTCTTAAGTTTCATTTGTGCATGAATATTAATTAATGCAGCTGTTATTGGTGAGGAAACTTTGTACCCGTGTTTTGTTCTCCATGTTTGGTTCATCTTATGAGCTATAGTATTTTTAGATTTAGTAGATACTCCCAATGGTATGTCTGTGTTAGTTATTAATGTTCACGTAAGTGGTCATTATTAATGTCTGAATGTATTATTGTTGTGCAGGCTTCTCTTTGCATTTCTTTGTTTCACCATCGTGTGTACACACATACCCCACAGCTACCCCTGATGTGATGTGTGAAGAACATAGATAGATTAAGATATAAATATGTTTATTTGAATACATTATTAAATTCTTGGATAATGTTTCTAAAAAGAAATATTTGAAGAGATGGAAAAAAAAAATCTGTTTGCAATCGCCAGTAGTGATTTTTTCAAAGTGGTACCAAAACTGAATGGATATCTTATCAACATCTCCACTGCCATTGAACAGCTCATTAACATTCATAAGTTCAAAGTTCACAATGACAGTGTTGATGGAAATGTTGATCAACCTGGCTCCAGGTTTTCTCTCCTTTGCTGATAGATAGAATGACTGAAACAAACACCCCCTCCCCTCCCCCCCACCCCCAAGATGATTTGGAGAGTAATTTTATTTCCTACACACGAAAACATGAGATTATATATACACAAATGTGCCAAAGCAAAGTTTTCATTCCATGAATTTGATGCACTCCCATAATTTTCAACTTTCAAATTGCTGGTATGGGTAAACTTGCACAACTGAGACTACTTAAGTGAGCACTGGTTGAATGTCCCTGCAACTTATGATATTATAGATCACAGAGTAGTTTTCAACACAGGAGAGTACCGCCCAACTGAAAAAAAATTAAGGAGAGCTACCAATGGCTCACCTCCATTTTTCAGAACACCAAGCCCTCTGATATTCTCCCCTCATTCATCAAACATAACAAAAAAGTTAGTGACACAAATAAGTCATTCTCTCTGTTGGAATCTCAAAATAATTTTGCAGATTTTCATCTTTTGGTCATTGTCTCCTATTCCCAAATTTCATGGATCCCGTAGTGACAATGGATACTGTTGAAACTGATCGACCCAACCTTTATTTTTCTGTTTAATGTTGTTGAATGTTAAGAAAATAACACATCACTTTCAACACATGCCAATAAGATAGAGAATACAAGTACAGTACTCATCACAGAAGTGGACAAGGCATTTTGATCGGATTGTGACTAGGTCACAACCCGGTCAAAATTATCTTTCCACTTTTCTCCGGAGTGCTGTAGATTCTCACTCATTGGAAAAAGAAGTTCAAGAATATAGAATCTGAGATGCTATTTTCATTTGTTTTTCATGATTTGGTCTTGATTTCGAAAAATATTTTATTAAAGAAATCTCAACCCACCGATGTTTTAGTGCGGCACGATCTGATCAGGATCTTAGTGAAAAAAAAATACGACTTTTGTGACCACAGTGCACTGGCAAGTCTCAGATGTTCTGTGTCATTACTCATTCAAACTGGTACACTCTTTGAGACATTGACTGTTAATTGTTTATACAAATAGTTTATCTGTCGGTCAAAATTAACACCAATCACCAACAGTTTCTCTATCAGGATTTCTCTCAAGTTGAATACATTAAACTAAGCTATCTCTCACTCGCATATAAAGTTACCAAATGCTATTTTCTTTGTTAAATGTGGTCCAGTGGACCTTTTAGGAACCAGCTGATTTATGGGAAAACTAGAGATAGCCACCTAAGGGTGGCAAATCCCCCCGAAAAATCACCCTGATACTGTAACCTTGGTAATATATTATATTAAATTAACAAAGCAACTGCTGGTATTATTTATTCAATAATACAGATAAGATTACTTGTTTTTGATAAAATGTCAAGTTTCATTACGATCGGGTCCAATAATATTTCAGTTCAAGGTCACTGTGACCTCGACCCTTGGCGCAATAACCTAAAAATATGTAGGGCTCTTCCTCTCAACATGCTCAACCCAAAGACCAAGTTGAGTTTAGATCAGGAAAACAACATTTTAAGAGCGGAAACCAACTCTGACTGAGAAAAGTTAAAATTCAATGTCAATGTGACCTTTACCTTTGACACAATAACCCAAAAATAAATAGGGTTCTTCCTTTCATCATGCTCAACCCATAAGCCAAGTTAAGTATCAATCGAGCAAGCAAAATTTCAATTTAAGAAGCCAACTTAGGTAAATGTTTAAGTTCAAGGTCACTGTGACCTTGACCTTTGGTACAATGATCTCAAAATGAATAGCGTTCTTCCTCTCATCATGCCTAACCCACATGCCAAGTTGGGTTCAAGTTGGACAAGCAAAACTTTAATTGCAGAGTGGAAACCAACACTGATAAAAATTTACATTCAAGGTCACTGTGACCTTGACCTTTGGCAAAATAATCCCAAAATGGATAGGGTTCTTCCTCTCATAATGCCTAAGCCACATGCCAAGTTTGGCTTCAGTCAACCAAGTGGACCTTTAATTACAGAGCAGAAATCAACACTAATAGAAATTAAAGTTCAAGGTCGCTGTGATCTTGACCTTTGGCACAATGATCCCAAAATAAATAGGGTTCTTCCTGTTATCATGCCCAACTAACATGGCAAGTTTGGGTTCAGTCAGCCAAGCAGAAGTTTAGTTAGAGAGTGGAAACCAACTCCGTCAACAGATGGACAGACGCATGGACAGTGCCACGGCTATATCCCATCCTTATATCTATAAAATACTTTCGGGCGATAAACATCTTAATTAGAGAGAGGAAACCAACTCTGACCGAGAAAAGTTAAAATTCAAGGTCACTGTAACCTTTTCCTTTGACACAATAACCCCAAAATAAATAGGGTTCTTACTTTCATCATGCTCAACCCATAAGCAAAGTTAAGTATCAATCGAGCAAGCAAACTTTCAATTTGAGAAGCCAACTTAGGTAAATGTTTAAGTTCAAGGTCACTGTGAACTTGACCTTTGGTACAATGACCTCAAAATGAATAGGGTTCTTCCTCTCATCATGCCTAACACACATGCCAAGTTGGGTTCCAGTTGGCCAAGAAGAACTGCAATTAAAAAGCGGAAACCAACACTGATAGAAATTAAAGTTCAAGGTCGCTGTGACCTTGACCTTTGGCACAATAATCCCAAAATAAATAGTATTTAATTATTTATTGTTGTTTACGGTCACATACTTCTGCACAATGGCTAATCGTGACCACAACGTGGAGATAAAGTCAAGGTCAATCGTTTATGCCCCATGTTGCCTATTTTAGAGGATTTGCACCCCAAGCATTAGTGACTGAGTCCTATTTTACCAGTAAAACGATGCTTGTTTACCACAGCAAACAAGCACTGCCTTGCTTCCCAGGGTTCCCACAGGGGCAAAATAAATAGTGTTCTTCCTCTTATCATGCCGAACCCACATGCCAAGTTTGGGTTCAGTCGGCCAAGTGGAATTTTAGTAAGAGAGCAGAAATCAACTCGGTCTACAGATGGACAGATGGATGGACAGCACCAAGGCTATATCCCCTAAAAAAATTTCAGGGAGACAAACAAACATTTTGGATATAATAATATAATTTTCCCCATCTGATGAAATGGGCTAACATACTGTACTGGGTCACGATTGAATTGCGATATGACAGTGAAAAAAAAACACTTTTGTGATCACAACACTGCATTTAAACATCAATTTCTTTTTGTTTTTGCAAAGACACCTCTTCACCAAAACTAAGATCTGTTCTATCTAAACTAATATTATAAACATACTGATCTTCATTTGGTGTGTTATAGTAAAATATCCCGTGATGAAGTCAAGCTGAGGGTGATAATGTACCATATCACACTGAATACAGGTCAGCATGTTTTTATATTATAATGAATATCAATTTGAATTAATTATTTATTCATAACTTATAAACAAGGTTATTATTTAACCCTCCCCTACCATCCTTCCCCCCACCCCAATATATGAATGGGATAAACATAGACTTTTTATTAATTAATAATTCTTAGATGCCCGACTGTTGAGTTTCCCATCAAATCATGCCATGACTTGCTTTTAGATGAAATTGATGAAAATTGTTCATAGATAAACAGTTGAAATAAAACTCTGAGACAAGGTTAAACTTTGGAAATCACAGCTGGTGACAAGTGTGACTTTTCAGCGTTCAGTAATTTTCATAGTGGATGATAATGGAAAACATCAACAGCTATTGTGATGCATAAACTGGTGGAGTGCTTAAATATTTTCAGTTGTCAAAATTTATTTACATGTCCTTGTAACAAGGCAATTGCATACAGACTAAATGATGCCACTTCAAATATGAAGAACAAGCACAAAATGTGAATCCTCCGAGTTGTGGTACCTGTACTTCAAAAAAGCCCAAATATGGCCTTCCAGAACTCTACCAGTTAACATATGTTGTCAAGGATGGGAGGAGACCAAGAGTGTAATCACAAAAAGTATCAAATGGCAATTGTCAAATGAGATGTCTACTGTATTTTCCATAACATACTTGGAGTTAGACTATATCGCGTATCTCCTGTTCTGTTTGTTATTCAATTATAAACAACCACTCAAATTAAAGAATAGGTGAAGGAGCAAATTTTCGCATTACAACCTTATCGGCAGGCCTTCATTTTCTCCTGATTTCACTCAAAAGCTCACCGTTGTTGTCATTTTACGCCAGCAGCCGACATGTTTGTTTACCAATGACGTAACGGATAGCATAATCTATTTTTACCTGAAGGTTTCGAGGTTGTTGCAAGGAGTTGTGTTTTGATGGATTTGGATACAGATCAAAACATAAATCTGAACCGTTCCTCAACATCGGTATGTTTGTTGAGAAATTTGGGCCCAAGTGAAACTTATGATCACAAAGTGATGACCGTTTCTGTAAAATAAATAAAATACGTTGGAAAATAACTGTTGAGGCTTTCTAAATAAAATTTTGAAGTTCACACTGATAAATTTTTAACAGCTTTACAAACATTGTGCAAGAAAGCAGACTTGCGAAGGATTTAATAATGTTTTTCTGCCAAAAATTTCTTTTCGATGAAAATTCTTTAGTACAGTCGAAGTTTATCGCTGATTGGGGTGGGGATAAACCCCATATTTTTCAATATATGGGGTTTATCCCCACCCCAGTGGGTGATAAAACACTGATTTCAACAGATTTCTGTTTGAACACCAAAACACTGATTTCAACAGATTTCTGATTGAAGAACCAAATTATGTACCGTTTTTAGTTACTCAGTTATTGGTGTTTAAAGCCACATATTTATGCACAATGGCTAATCATGACCATGGCAGTTTAACGGATGGAGGAAGCCGGAGTATCCAGAGAGAACCATCGAACAATGGCAAGCAACTCTCAGCTCCACAACATGGTAACTTCACACAAGCAGGGTTAGAATTGGTTGAAGACAGGTGCTCCATCCACGAGGAGCAGTACGCCTTAGTACACAACGCCACCATGCCCCAACGTGGGCAATGGGGTGAAGTGTCTTGCCCAAGGACACAACCCGGTTGGCGCAGGTGGGTTCGAACAGAGTACCTCTCGGCTTGCAGCCTGCACCCCTACCAACTGAGCCACCGCGCCCCCATGTAACGTTTTTGCATCCAACGTGGATTACTTATCGAAAAATCAAGCTCTAAAGTATGTTGTTGTCAGAATACCGGCTTTTACTTCCATTTCACCAAATTTACCAACATGAGACCTAAAACAAAATTCCCCTCGAGCCAAGAACAAAAAATTCTCTCAAAAAACTGAGTGGCCTTTGGTTGATGCCACCCCCCCTCACCACCACCACCACCTGAAATTCACTCCAGCACTGTCCTGCCATTGAACTGTGTAGAATATAATTAAGTCAAGTGAATCGCATTGGAATCAAGTTTGGGGAAATGGGCTAACCATCTTTGGTTTATCGCATATATGTGTCTTGCAAGGAAGCAGATTCAAGACAGTATGGGGTTGAGATAGCTGGCGGCAGATCCTCGATCTGGCATCGCTATGTACACAATGCTCACAAAAAAATGCACTCCACCTCTCCAAGTGACATATAGACACACGTTCCAATTTTTCTCTGCCATTGAATTTATGGCCCATACTCTTTGAAGTCTGGGCGGAGTATATAACTTGAACTAAATTTTAAAAGATTAACATGGCTATTCAGGATGTATCATGTTTCGATCCTCCCCCCCCTCCCCCACCCGTCCGAACCAGTTCAATAACATTGAACTTGGACTTTTCGCCAAAGTAATTCACATTCGTTTTTTACATATATTTTGAGTCATCGGCCTTTAATACCATTCAAATAATCGTTAGAAAAAAAATTGTAACATACTTCTCGAGGGTACCCCACTTGGTCACAGGGAATTCAGCTATAATCAATGTTACATGTATGTCGCAAAAACGTCACGTTTCTCGATGACGTGCGAGTTCGTTGTCCGTTGTCGCAGGAGGGCTCCCCCACCCCCCCCAAAAAAAAAAATAAAAATAAAATCAATGTCTAGAAATTTCGAATCACTATTTGACTAACAGCTGGAAACTTCACATACTATTGTAGAAATCGTGAAATACTTCTTGGAATGCAATGCAAACAGACAAAATTACATCCTGTGCAGGCGGTGGGAAGTAAATTCAAGAGGGGCAAAGTTTGGATCGGAGGTAGGGGTTGTCTAAAACAACTGTTTTTTCCAGCCTAGTATCTATATTTTTTATTTGCAACCCCACCTCCTTCTCTAGTCTAAGTTGAGTTTTAAAAGTTATTTCAAATTGAGCATCAGTCTTTCTCAAATTTGTTCAATCTGCACCAAATTTCATTCACTATGCCTTTAATGAGTAGATGAGGAGGCAAATATTCTAATCTATTTTACTAGTATACCATCAACTCACAGTGGATAAGTTGTCATAAGTGGAAAATACAGAAACCGAAAGTTGGAACTCGCGAGGCGGAGAATATTTTGCTTCACCCATTGGGAGTGGTCTGTTTGAGTGGGTTCAGGGGGCGACCAGAGGTGCCCCCCTCCACCCCCCTCCAAAAAAAAAAGAGGTGAAACGGTAAAACAATTCAGAGCAGAAAAGGAAGTATGCGAAAAAAGAGGGCGGACTGTTTTTATATGGGCCTACGAGCCTCATCGTTCGGACGCCGAACACCGACATTTTCTGTTTGATGCAGATTGGATTCGCGGCAGCAAATTCAGTTTCGTACACAACCACACACATGTGCCGATGGCAATGAGTTCCTATATCAATTTTCTCTCTGACAAACGCTTCCGGTAAAAATAACACATCAGACCCCAGATCTGTTGCCGCAACTGCAAACATGTGGGCTTAGCTTCACTTACAAGCCACAGGGAACGCGCTGCGTGACGCAGACTAATATGCCCAAGTTTTGTATTTGAATTCGAGAGTGAAACAAAGTTACAGGTATCACGGAACTAAATATTTTCCCCACAGGCGACAATTGTAATGTTTAATTTTGCCATTCAAATATCTTTGTCAAGTATAGCCCTTCAGACAACTTTCTCTCACGCAGGAACAGGGGTCATGCATCAAATAAGAGAGAAAAACTGACACAAAGGGAAGTACCGGTCACGTGCATTTTTCAGGCAATTCCCTACAAAAACATACAAAAAGTAAATTGTATTTTTTAGGTCCAAGAGTCGTCAAATCGAAAGTTAAATATATTACACGTAATCGGGAGCTGAAAACTAAAAGATATTTTCTTGATTTTGTATTATTCCAGAGTTTATTTACCATTGGGGGGTTATGGAAAGGACAGTATGCTTAATTTGGAACTATACAGTACATCTGCCGTGGACTGGAAGAAATCCACACATGGACAGTGATGGCCACGCATGTGTTTACCAGATAATAAAAACCATCAGCAGCACAAAATTTTAACTAATGAAGCACCAGGTTGCACACGGTGCTTCATTACTTAAAATTTTGATGATTATTCCAAGAATTAGTATTTGGAATCTAATATTATTGCAACAGTGAAAATATAAAAAATATGAAAGTTGGTATTCCAATGATCAGTGTTTGGAATCCAATATTTCTGTGACTGTGAAAATATGTCACGATGGCTGTAATGAAGATCCCATGAAAGTTGGTGTTTTTTACAAGAGTAACACAATACATATACAACATATATGAGTGTGCTCAGATATGATGTGATAAAAAATATGAAAGTTGGTATTCTTTACAAGGATACACAATACATATACAACAAATATCAGTGTGCTGGGATATGATATGAGAATGGTGATGGTACAATACAATAAAACATCTCAGAAAAATAAACATACCAAAGCAGAAGGAAAACTGTCAGCTACAGACAAAGAACTACAGCCATTCACAGACTAAAAATGAAAAGAAGTCACCTGGTGCTTCATTACTTAAATTTTTAATGATTATTCCAATGATCAGTGTTTGGAATCCAATATTTCTGTGACTGTGAAAATATGTCACGATGGCTGTAATGAAGATCCCATGAAAGTTGGTGTTTTTTACAAGAGTAACACAATACATATACAACATATATGAGTGTGCTCAGATATGATGTGATAAAAAATATGAAAGTTGGTATTCTTTACAAGGATACACAATACATATACAACAAATATCAGTGTGCTGGGATATGATGTGAGAATGGTGATGGTACAATACATAAAAAAACATCTCAGAAAAATAAACATACCAAAACAGAAGGAAAACTGTCAGCTACAGACAAAGAACTACAGCCATTCACAGACTAAAATTGAAAAGAAGTCGCCAATATACAACAAATAGTCAATACCAACTTCAATGAGTAAAATAGGTGATAAAAAGAGCAATGTGAAATGTGACATATGCTGCCTCAAACAATACTATGGATGGAATACAGCAAACAATATGAAATGTGTCGGTAAGGGGACACTAAATAGACTCGTACTTAGTGTTGTAAATGTGGTCTGGAAAGGAATTTTGCAGTATGTTACATCAGGCATAGATGGTTTGTAGTGATCTGGTTTCGCTGTTTGATACTTTACCCACTTTCTTAACTCCTTGCATGCATTTGGCAGATATTCCTGCCCAGGACAGGATTTTTCATGCCTCTGAATTAAGTATAATTTTTGGACATTTAATCAAATTTTCCCCCTGAAAATTGGATGGATTTTTTTGCCAATGAATTCTTGATTTAAACTTGCACGAGTTGTTCATCAAATCTAGTCATGAGAGCTCTGAAGCAGCCATGACTAGATTTGATGAAAAATATCTTGAAAATACTCTGCGGGTCAAGCGTTAATGCTAAATGTTTGATGCACTCCACCATGACCACTTGGGTGACCTACTGACCATGACACATCAGAGGAAGAATTTTGAAAAAATTTGTGAGGCTCAAAATGACATAATGTCAATTCTGTTCTACTGTTTAAAATAAATTTATGAGAATCAGATTTCTGATTTCCATGATATTCTGTCCCTTCCTATATTTCTAACCTGAAGTGTCAACTTATTTGGTGTTAGTCCCAATTTCATATGCCTGAGATATTATCATGACTGATTTTTAGTTTCTTTGTGGCTCCAATTACATTTTTTGCATAAAACTTCATAAATGAGGTGTTTCACGTATGCATTAAGGGGATTTAAAGAGTATTTTCCAGAATTTCTAAAAAAATGTACTTAATAATCCCTGGGCCGCCCAGATCACCTTTACCCATATTTTTAACCTTCAGTGAGTTTTGACTCATTTGGTGTTGGTTTCAAGTCAATCTAATACCATGCCCGAGATATAAATGATCCACTTCACGAATTTTTGGCTCCCCCCATGTTTTGAGCTCTAAAATTTGAAAATAAGGTTCAGGAATGTATTAAGGGGTCTCAAGGTGCAATTTGTAGAATTTGTTAAAAATGCACTCAGTGACCCATGGGGGATTCCCCCAACCCATACTCTGACATTGCACTTCCAAAATGAGATGCATCCTATTTGATGTTGATATGCCATACCATGCATGAAATAGAAGCATGACCCACTTGAAGAATTTTTGGCTTAGCCCACTTTCTTTTAGCACTAAAAAAATTTAAATTTAAAAAAAAAATTAGGCCAAGGAATGTATTCTAGAGCCTCAAAAAGCATTTTCCAGAATTTTGGAAATTTGAAGAATGCACACTATGCCCTCCTAGGTTGAGTCAGGGATCCAATTTTTGAATCCCAACAATTTCTGATGAGATATAAGCGTGATCCACTTTCAGTGTTCTTAACTCTACCCTCATTCTTGGGAGTAGCAACAGCTAGTCTCTCATTGCTATCAGTGCATCGCTCGAAGGAAAGTCAATCTGAAAACACAAACTGCTCTTTTAACAAACAAGAGGCCCCAAGGGGCCTTTAATCGCTCACCTGACAAAGTAGTTCAAAGAAGTATTTGCGATCAAAATTAGCTAGCCATGGCTAAGGCTTATCAACATTCATAGGAATGAAGTCATGAAATTATTTATAACTCTGGTGTCATGTCAGATGATTATTATCATGTCTTGCTGACTGGGTTCAATTCTACCAGCTCAAGACAGTACTACCAAACTTCCAAAGGGTTTTATTCCATTGCAGTTTTGAGGGAAGAACACGGGGAATGGATTTGAACAAACTTGAATCTACCTATTTAAGGATATTGCATTTTGGAGTAAAAAAAATGTTTCCGCCTTATTGACCCCCCAGAGGGTATAGGACGGGGTGGTGGATTCATACGGGTAAAACTGTTTTTTGCATAATATCAAAAGATTTTTATTGGTGAAACCGAAGATGAATTTTTGAGAATATTCCTCATAATGCACTGAATTAAAATTCAGGCTCCCATAGAGAGCCCAAATATGACCCCAGAGACTCGATTTGAACAAACTTGAATCTGACCTCCCTAGAGATGTTGTACACCAAATATGAAAGAATTCTGACTGATAGATCTGAAGAAGATTTTTAAAAAAATACTCCTCGTATTGCACTAAGTTAAAATTTGGGCTCCCATAGGTAACCCAAATATTAATCCAGCGACTCGATTTTAACAAACTTGAATCTGATCCCCCCAGAGATGTTCTATACTGAATATGAAGGAATTCTAGCTGTTGGATCTGAAGAAGATTTTTTAAAGAATAGTCTTCATATTGCACTAAGTTCAAATTCAGGCTCCTACGGAGAGCCCAAATATGACCCCAAGAACTCGATTTTAACAAACTTGAATCTGTCCTCCAATGAGATGTTGTGTTTACAAATAGGAAAGAATTCTGAATGATGGATCTGAAGAAGAAGACTTTTTTAAAAAATTGTCCTCATATTGCACTAAGTTAAAGTTCGGGCTCCCATAGGAAGCCCAAATATGAACCCAGGGACTCGATTTGAACAAACCTGAATCTGATCCCCCTAGAGATGTTGTATACCAAATATGAAAGAATTCTGCCTGGTGGATCTGAAGAAGAAGAGTTTTAAAGAATAATCCTCATATTGCCCTAAGTTAAAATTCGGGCTCCCATAGGGAGCCCAAATATGAACCCAGGGACTCGATTTGAACAAACTTGAATCTGACCCCCTAGAGATGTTGCATACCAAATATGAAAGAATTCTGCCTGGTGGATCTGAAGAAGAAGAGTTTTTTTGATTTTGGAAAAGAAGTTCATGGGTGCTATCAGAGTTATGCCCCCTGTGGTGCCACCTGTGGGCGTGGCAACTTTATTTGAACAAACTTGAATTGACATATGATAGGGAACATGCACAGCAAAATTTGTTGAATTTGGCCCAGTAGTTTGTGAGAAGTCGATAATGTAAAGTTTACGACGGACGGATGGACGGATGGACGTACGGACAGACAGAAAGTGATTAGTAAAGCTCCCCTTGAGCTTCGCTCAGGTGAGCTAACAAAAGTAAATCTAAGGTAGAATGTCCAAGCTCTTCGACTTAGTCTTCTTAACCCTTTACTCAATGTAACGACCAAAAGCAGCCAGCACTATTCTAAAATATCGCCTATTAATTTTCATTATATTTTCATTTTTTGTCTCAAAAACATAGGTTAGGACCCCTCTTTGGAATCAGCTCGTCGAGCTCGTTCCAAAGAGGGGTCATAACCTATGTTTTTGAGACAAAAAATGAAATGAAAGTGTTAATGACACTTCAGCTCAACTTGACGAACTTGAACTTGGTAAGTTATAAATGAAATGGCAAAATTGAAGATCATTGGTACCAATGTTATTTGATGAAATTTCAACAAAACAGCATTGTGTGTGCACAATGTCAGAGTAATCCACGCATTTTTAAATGTAAACTGTAAGACTGGCAAAAGGAAGAATGTTGATACACAAATGCAGTATGTTCAGACGATATAGTAAATGGCAACTTTTTTCACAGAAATGAATGCTAATCAACAGCCCTTATCTAGAGTTCTTGACTAATGAGCACACCAAGTTCAAAAACAATCCTATGATAAATGTGGGCTGTAGGCCATATCAAAGAATGTTGATAGTCAAATACAATAAATTCAAAGATTGTTGCTAACAGCAACAGTTTTTGATGGAAATGAAAAGAAAATCAATAGCTCCTATCTTTGTCACCCTGCATAAGCATACAAAGTTTCAAAACAACCTGATAATGAAGGTGCCCTCTGAGGCATGCCAAAGGAAGATGTTAATGCACAAATGTACTAAGTAGAAGGTCATTGCTTTGTGGCAAGGGTTTTTTTTGTTTGCTTTTTTTATGGAAATTCATCAATATACCCTGCAGAGAGTGCAAAAGGGATAAGTCAATGCACAAATGCAGTAAGTTCAAAGGCTGGTGATAATGACAATAATTTTTTATGGAAATGAAAAAAACAATAGCTAACATCTAGAGGTCACCCCGAACATACATACCAAGTTTCAAAGTGATCCGATTATAAATCTGCCCTGAAGGGTGTGTTAAAGGGAAATATTAAGGTCTGACTAAACTAAGTTCAAAGCTCAGCGGCAACATTTTTTGACAGAAATGTAAGAAAATCGACAGCTTCCATATAGATGTCACTCACACACAAGCACACCAAGTTTGCAAGCGATCCAATCTTTAATGTGCCCTGCAGGGTGTGTCAAATGGAAATATTGATGCTTAACTGCATTAAGTTTTTACTTGCCAGTGGCAACACTTTTTGACAGAAATCGAAGAAAATCAATAGCTCCCATCTAGAGGTAACCCCAAACAAGCATACAAAATTTCAAACCGATCTGATCATAAATGTGGCCTGTTTAGCATGCCAAAGGTTAGCATGCCAAAGGGATATATTGATGCCTGACGAAACTAAGTTCAAAGATCGTTGCCAATGGCAACATTTTTTGACGGACGGAATTGGAAGAAAATCGATAGCCCTCATCTAAAGGCCACCCCAAACAACCATGCCATGTTTCAATGCAATCTGAACATAAATGTGCCCTGTAGGGTGTGCCAAAGGGAATTATTGAGGTCTTCTGACTAAACTAAGTTCTAAGAACGTTGGCCACGGCAAGCTTTTTCGATGGAAATGGAAGAAAATCGATAGCTCCCACCTAGAGGTCACCCCAAATAAGCATACCAGGTTTCAAAGCAATCCGATCATAAATGTGCCCTGTAGGGTGTGCCAAAGGGAAATATTGAGGTCTTCTGACTAAACTAAGTTCTAAGAACGTTGGCTGCGGCAACATTTTTTGACGGAAATTCCAGAAAACCGACAGCTCCCATCTAGAGGTCACCCTAAACAAGCATGCCAGGTTTCAAAGCAATCCAATCATAAATGTGCCCTGTAGGGTGTGCCAAAGGGAAATATTGAGGTCGGACTAAACTAAGTTCTAAGAACGTTGGCAGCGGCAACATTTTTCGACGGAAATGGAAGAAAATCAAAAGCTCCCATCTAGAGGTCTCCCTAAACAAGCATACCAGGTTTCAAAGCAATCTGATCATAAATGTGCCCCGTAGGGTGTGCCAAAGGGAAATACTGAGGTCTGACTAAACTAAGTTCTAAGAACGTTGGCCGTGGCAACATTTTTTGACGGAAATGGAAGAAATGAAAAATGAAAGTATCAATGACACTGTAGCTCAACTTGACAAACTTGAACTTGGTAAGTTATAAGTGAAATGAAATAAATGAAGATCATTGGTACCAATGTTATTTGGTGAAATTTCAACAAAACAGCATTGTGTGTGCACGTCAAGAGTAATCCTTGAATTTATAAATGTAAACTGTAAGACTGGCTAAAGGAAAAATGTTGATACACAAATGCAGTAAGTTCAGAGGTTATTATAAATGGCAACTTTTTTCACAGGAATGAATGCTAATCAATAGCTCTTATCTAAAGGTCTCGCCCAATGAGCACACCATGTTAAAAAAAAATGTGGCCTGTAGGTCATGTCAAAGAGGAATGTTGATGCACAAATGCAATAAATTCAAAGACTGTTGCTAACAGCAACAGTTTTGGATGGAAATGAAAAGAAAATCGATAGCTCCAATCTTTGTCACCCTGCATAAGCATACAAAGTTTCAAAACAACCTGATAATGAATGCACCCACTGAGGCATGCCAAAGGAAGATGTTAATGCACAAATGCACTAAGTAGAATGTCACTGCTTTCTGGCAAGGGTTTTTTTGTTTGTTTTTTTTATGGAAATTCATAAATATACCCTGCAGAGAGTGCAAAAGAGATAAGTCGATGCACAAATGCAGTAAGTTCAAAGGCTGGTGATAATGACAATAATTTTTTAAAGGAAATGAAAATAAATGCGACCTGTGAGGTGTGCTAAAGGAAATTGTGGACGTATGTACTAAAGTCGGTACTGAGCTAAGTTTGAATGTCATTGCTTGTGGCAATGTGTTTCTCTCTTTTTTATGGAAATTCATAAATATACCCTGCAGAGAGTGCAAAAGGGATAAGTTGCTACACAATTGCAGTAAGTTCAAAGGCTGGTGAAAACGACAATAATTTTTTAAAGGAAATGAAAATAAATGCGACCTGTGAAGTGTGCTAAAGGAAATAGTGGACGTAAGTACTAACGTCGGTACTGAGCTATTGCTCACGCCGACGGACGAGAAGTGATGGCAATAGCTCAGCTTGACTTTGTCAAGTTGAGCTAATAACTGTGCCCTGTAGGGTGTGCCACAGGGAAATATTGAGGTCTGTTTAAACTAAGTTCTAAGAACGTTGGCAGCAGCAACATTTTTCGATGGAAATTGAAGAAAATCAATAGCTCCCATCTATAGGTCTCCCCATACAAGCATAAGAGGTTTCAAAGCAATCCAATTATAAATGTGCCCTGTAGGGTGTGTCAAAGGGAAATATTGTGGTCTGACTAAACTAAGTTCTAAGAACGTTGTCCGTGGCAACATTTTTTGACAGAAATGGAACAAAATTGATAGCTCCCATCTAGAGGTCACACAAAACAGTATGCCAGGTTTCAAAGCAATCCAATCATAGATGTGCCCTGTAGGGTGTGCCAAAGGGAAATATTGAGGTCTTCTAACTAAACTAAGTTTTAACAACGTTGGCCGAAGCAAAATGTTTGACGGAAATTGAAGAAAATCGATAGCTCACATCTAGAGGTCTCCCCAAACAAGCATACAAGGTTTCAAAGCAATCTGATCATAAATGTGCCATGTAGGGTGTGCCAAAGGGAAATATTGAGGTCTTCTGACTAAACTAAGTTCTAAGAACGTTGGCCGCGGCAACATTTTTAGACGGAAATGGAAGAAAATCGATAGCTCCCATCTAGAGGTTATCCCAAACAAGCATGCCGGGTTTCAAAGCAATCCAATCATCAATGCGACCTGTGAGATGTGCCAAAGAAATTGTGGACGTAAGTACGTGCTAAAAAATTAGTTATTCAAGAATTTTGTTTGCAAGTGTCGTCTGCTTTTCATGTTAGGTAAAGGGTTAAACAGAGTCTAACTTTAGCCACACTGACAATTTCACTAACCATATCCCACTGCAACTAAATTATATTTAGTTAGACTGCACCTAATGTAATTTGGATGCAGCTGGAAGGGATCGTATTATTTTGAAAGAGATACATCGAAACCTGAAGCACACCTTACAAGACTGGTGTTATGCGAGTGAAAAGCTTCATTTTAGACATTATTATAAAATAGCTCCGTAGGGCAAACATGTTAAAAACTATGACAGGATGCGCATATTGAAAATTCCAGATAACCCCATGAAGGTTATGCAAACAAGAGGCCCCAAGGGGCCTTAATTGCTCACCGGGCAAATTGATTCAAACAAAGTGGTTCAAAGAAGTATTTGGGGTCACTCACATTCAGTTAGACATGGTTCATCAACACTACAAAGGAATGAAGTCATGAGAGACAAATTTTATGAAACTAGGGATATGGCTTCAAAAAACTTGAATCTTACCCCTAAGGATACTGCATACCAAATATTAAAAGTATTCATCTGCTGGATCTGAAGAAGATTTTTAAAGAAAATTTCTAATTTTGAACTAAGTTATCATTCGGGCTCCCACAGTGAGCCCAAATATGAATCCAGGGACTTGGCTTGAACAAACTTCAATCTCACCCCCTAAGGATGCTGCGTGCCAAATATCAAAACATTCTGACTGCTGAATCTGAAGACGACTTTTAAAGAAAAATTCCTCATATTGACTGAGTTATAATTCAGGCTCCCACAGGGAGCCCAAATATGGACCCAGGGACTTGGCTTTAACAAACTGGAATCTCATCCCCCCTAAGGATGCTACACACCACATATCAAAACATTCCGACTGCTGGATCTGAAGAAGAAGATTTTTAAAGAAAATTCCTCATTTCAAACTGAGTTACAATTCAAGCTCCCACAGTGAGCCCAAATATGGGCCTAGGGATATGGCTTGAACAAACTTGAATCCCCCCCCCCCCCCCCCCCCCCCCCCCCCCCCACCAAGGATGCTGCATACCAAATATCAAAACATTCCGACTGCTGGATCTGAAGAAGAAGATTTTTAAAGAAAATTCCTCATTTTGAACTAAGTTATCATTCGGGCTCCCACAGTGACCCCAAATATGAACCCAGGGACTTGGCTTGAACAAACTTGAATCTCACCCCCTAAGGATGCTGCATGCCAAATATCAAAACATTCTGACTGCTGAATCTGAAGAAGACTTTTAAAGAAAAATTCCTCATATCGACTAAGTTATAATTCGGGCTCCCACAGGGAGCCCAAATATGGACCCAGGGACTTGGCTCTAACAAACTTGAATCTCACCCCCTAAGGATGCTACACACCACATATTGAAACATTCTGACTGCTGGATCTTGAGAAGAAGATTTTTTAAAGAAATTTGCCTGAAATGCACTAAGTTCAAATTTGGGCTCCTATACTGAGCCCAAATATGAACCCAGGGGGCCGATTTGAACAAACTTGAATCAGATCCACCCCACAATGTTGCATACCAAATATCAAAAGATTCTGCCTGCTGGATCTGGAGAAGAAGATTTTTTAAGAAATTTGCCTGAAATGCACTAAGTTCGAATTCGAGCTTTTATAGTGAGCCCAAATATGAATCCAGGGGGCCGATTGGAACAAACTTGAATCAGATCCACCCCACAATGTTGCATACCAAATATCAAAAGATTCTGCCTGCTGGATCTGGAGAAGAAGATTTTTTAAGAAATTTGCCTGAAATGCACTAAGTTCGAATTTGGGCTTCTATAGTGAGCCCAAATATGAATCCAGGGGGCCGATTTGAACAAACTTGAATCAGACCCATACCAAGATGCTGCATACCAATTATCAAAAGCTTCTGCACACTGGTTCTGGAGAAGATTTTTTAATAATTTTTCTATAATTCATACGGTGCTATCAGAGTTATGCCCCATACAGAGCCCCCATGGGACGTGGCCATTTCATGTGAACAAACATGAATTGCCATATAGTAATGAACATCCACATAAAGTTTCGTGAAAATTGGACCAGTGGTTTCAGAGGAGAAGTCGTTGAAAAATGTTCACGACAATGGACGACGACGAACGGCCGGTGATAAGTTAAGCTCCCTTCGGTGAGCTAAAAAAAAGAACATAAAAATAAAATGTCTATCTTTAGCACTATTCAATTGATTGTGAGTTCTCCAAACCCCCCTCCCCCCCCCCCCCCCCTTCAACCTTCATTGGCCAAATATATAACTGGTCAAGTGTATAACAGGGGTCTTCAAAACACACCACCCGTAGGGCAAGTGAAAGACAGTCTTGCAAGATATAGTAATGCGCATTGATACCTTTAAGGGTAGGTCTGTTAGTGTATCCTCCAGCATGGTTCACTTCTTAAGAACAATTCCATCATCTTCCTTTACTATTGGGTGCACCTACCATTGGTTGAATGTAAGTGTTTACTCCTTTAATACCTCTTAAATACTATAGCGGTGCTAACGAGCACGTAAATTCTTACTTGTGAAACTAGAATTATAGCTTTTGTACGATTCCAATGATCTTTCTTCCTGTCCCAGATCGAGTTCACCTACCGTGATTCAAAAAGGCAGGTTTAACTTTACAGTGAAAAGCCATCAAAATTTATTAAATCTCACTCTCATGTCTTCTTTTTATCATTAATGGATACATCATAGCATGCTTAACCCTTTTCCCAAAGCAAACAATATCAAAATTTATTATTTTAAATGTCATTTTTTAAATTTTTTCCAAAAATTTCAATAAAACCATATCATGTGACCCCTCAATGGAACAAGCTCGTTCCAATGAGGGTTCACATGATATGGTTTTGCTGAAATTTTTGGAAAATTTTTTTTTTTTTCAAATACTGAATTTGCATATTACGTGGGCGGATGTGGGCAATTCGTTGGGTAAAGGGTTAAGATTTTTAGGGTTATTTATTTAACCCTATTTTTTAAACACAAATTCACAAATGAAAGTAAAACACTGACAAAGTCTATCAGCTTAAGGTCACTTTTCTGCATTAAATATTTTATGAAAACACTAAATTGCCATCGTAGAATTTGATTATAGTGGCCATTATAATAGAAATATTGACTTTGAGGTCTGCATTGTACCACTATATGTAGGTTTCAGCAACTCATGGTACAAGGTTTAAACTCTAATTTGAACTGGGTGGTTTAAGAAAAGAGAGAAAAGGTTATCCTATAAAATTCTGAATAACCTTTAGATGAACTTAGTGAAGGGTTAGCAATTTTGAGCATCCCTGCTGGGTGGGGTGTTGCCTTTATGAATGTTTGAGAGGGTGGGGTATAATTTTCCTGACTCTATGTCAAAAATTATCTGACTGATTCATCTGATTCATTTATTGGTAAGTTTAAGGCCCCTTTCCACATCTAAGGGTAAATTGTGACCACAGAACAATTATAAACTCAATTGTTGCAAGTGCTGCGAATGTAGCCGATTGTCTCTCTGCTTTGGTTGTTGACTGCAAAACTGAGGTACTAAGAACCCCATTGTCACCAAATAGGATACCACAAAAACAAGAAAATTTGTCACTTCTTTTGTCAATAAATGTTGACATGGCAAGGAGGAGACTGTCAGAGGCACTAAGATGGCAAATTGTCAGCATGCATGCAACAGGAATGTCATTTAAGCTATTGGAAGGCAACTTCGCTATAGTCATTCTGTCATCAGCAGACTTGTCTGAAAACATCAACAAACCAACGATGTTAAGGACCAACCAAGGCCCGGACAACCCCAAAGGACCTCTCCTGGAGAAGATCGGGAGTCTGGCACGTCTTGTTAGGCATGAAGCCTTTGCTTCAAGTGAGGTTTTGAAAAGCCTTTGGTTCCTCAAAAGGCACTGGTGCAACAGAACTGTCCAAAACCGTCTCAAAGCACTGGGTATGAAGTCCAGAAGGTCATCAAGCAACCAGCTCTGTCCGATCAGCATCAAAGACGATGTTTGGAGTGGTGTATGTCATGACAGCATTGGAATCTCAGTATGTGGAGGAGAGTCCATTGGTCAGACGAGACTAGGTTCCTGCTTCACATCACAGATGGTCGCATGGGAGTGTGGAGGCACAGAAATACTGTTTACGTGCCCAGGAACATCAGACCTACTGGTCCTTATGGTAATGATCTGGGGGATGCCTCTCTCATGATTGTAACCTTGATATAGTGACTGAACTTGGGAATCTCAATGGTCATAAGTACATCCGGGACATTCTCAATCTGGTTGTCTAGCCTCATTTTGACCACCACCTGTCGGCTACAAGCCCTGTATTCATTGACAACAATGCAAGGCCATATCTTTCCCATGCTGTGAAAGCACTCCTTCAGAACAATGCTATTACAACACTACCTTGGCCTGCAATGAGCCCCGATTTGAATCCCTTAGACCACATCTGAGGCTTTCTTGAACATTGTGTTCAAGCAAGAGATCCGCCTGTACAGAATTTGGCAGATTTGGAAGCTGCATTGCATGAGGAGTGGCAGCAGTTGCCTCTGGACCATATCAGAGGGCTCACTGGTAGCATTAGGAGGAGGGTTCAGGCTGTCATCCAGACTGTGGTGGATACACTTGCTACTGACGTCAGACACTGCTATTGTGTTCAAGAGACTACAAGTTATAATTTTTGTTAGTAATTACCGGTGTGCCACGATATCTTCCCCCCTGGATATCTCCCCCCCCCCCACCCTGGATATCTTCCCCCACCCCACCACCACAAAAATAAAATATGAAAAGAACTGAACAAAAAGATAAAGATAAGAACATTTATTTATGGAATTTTCATTGAAATTAACACAAAAAGTGGTTCAACTCTTTAATATATACATGACCAGTGAATAGAAAATAGGTAATCTCAGAAGCAACTATTACACAAATATCAATAGGTTTTTTTACACCATGGGGGCCAACCATAACAAAGTCCAAATCATGGCTGCAAAAGGTTCTATGAATGTCTACTGGGAGTTTGACATGGGTGGAGGAAGATATCCAGGCCTGGTTATCTTCCCCCCCCCCCAACCCATGTCAAATGAAAGTGTCAATGACACTGTAGCTTAACTTGTGTGTTGTGTTTGATGAAAAGGATAATGTTCAATGTTTATGAAAGGATTATGAAATAAGACAAGAATTGTGATAATTGGGAATATGTTCATTTCTGTTCGATGTGTGCTATGTTTATGATCAAAATAATATGAGGTGTACACTGTACTAAAGAGCTGAGGGGGTGGGTTA
This sequence comes from Pictodentalium vernedei, assembly GCA_031216915.1. Lineage (NCBI taxonomy): Eukaryota > Metazoa > Mollusca > Scaphopoda > Dentaliida > Dentaliidae > Pictodentalium > Pictodentalium vernedei. The sequence continues at coordinate 305,500,124 of CM062296.1, read as the reverse complement.
ATATGACCTCACAGTTAATGTATGTGGCCCTCACAGTTAACGTATATCAACAAAATTTACCAAGTTACAGTGAAATTATTCCAAAACGAGTCATCCTATCAAGTTACATTAAAATCCCCTCATAAATATGGCCTGTAGACTGTGCTAAAGGTTTTCGGGCTTCGAGCCCCTGTAGCCGTCAGTTTCCCAATTGCGTCCAAAGGGGACGTTCCCATCTAGACATTATATGAAGTCAATCTACCAAGTTACAATGAAATCCCTTAATAAATATGACCTGTAGACTGTGCTAAAGGTTTTTGGGCTTTGGGCTCTGGCAGCCATCATGGCTGAATGATTGCAACCAAAAGGGGACATTCTCATCTGGACACTATTTGGAGTCATCCTACCAAGCTACAATGAAATCCCTTCATAATTATGACCTGAAGACTGTGCTAAAGGTTTTCGGGCTTCGGGCACCTTTAGTGTCACAGTAGCCCAATCATGTCCAAAAGGGGACGTTCTCATCTAGACATTATATGAAGTTAACCTACCAAGTTACAATGAAATCCCTTTATAAATATGACCTGTAGACTGTGCTAAAGGTTTTCGGGCTTCCGGCAGCCATCATGGTTGAATGATCGCAACCAAAGGGGACAATCTCATCTGGGCATCATCTGGAGTGATCCTGTGAAGTTACAATGAAATCCCTTCATAAATATGACCTGTAGACTGTGCTCAAGGTTTTCGGGATTCGGGCACCTGTAGCCATCACAGTTGACCAATCATGACCAAAAGGGGATGTCATCATCTAGGCATTATATGGAGTCAACCTAACAGGTTACAATGAAATCCTTCTATAAATATAACCTTTTGCTTATGCTAAAGGTTTTTAGGCTCGGGCACCCAACAAGGCTGGATGATCACGGCCAAAATGGGACGTTCTCATCTAGACATTATTAGGAGTCATCCTACCAAGTTACAATGAAATCCCTTCATAAATATGACCTGTAGACAGTGCAAAAAGTTTTCAGGCTTCGGGCACCTTTAGCCATCAAAGTTTCCCAATCATGTCCAAAAGGGGACGCACTCATCTAGACATTATATGAAGTCAACCTACCAAGTTACAATGAAATCCCTTCATAAATATGACCTGTAGACTGTGCTTAAGGTTTTCGGGCTCGGGCAGCCATCAAGGTTGAATGATCGCAACCAAAGGGGACAATCGCATCTGGGCATTATTTGGAGTCATCCTATCAAGTTACAATGAAATCCCTTCATAAATATGACCTGTAGACTGTGCTCAAGGTTTTCGGGCTTCGGGCACCTGTAGCCATCACAGTTGATCAATCACGACCAAAAGGGTATGTCATCATCTAGGCATTATATGGAGTCAACCCAACAGGTTACAATGAAATCCTTCTATAAATATAACCTTTTGCCTATGCTAAAGGTTTTTGGGCTCGGGCACCCATCAAGGCTGAATGATCATGGCCAAAATGGGACGTTCTCGTCTAGACATTATTTGGAGTCATCCTACCAAGTTACAATGAAATCCCCTCATAAATATGACCTCTAGACTGTGCTAAAGGTTTTCAGGCTTCGGGCACCTTTAGCCGTCACAGTAGCCCAATCATGACCAAAAGGGGACGTTCTCATCTAGACATTATATGAAGTGAACCTACCAAGTTACAATGAAATCCCTTCATAAATTTGACCTGTAGAGTGTGCTAAAGGTTTTTCAGGCTTCGGGCTCGGGCAGCCATCATGGCTGAATGATCGCAACCATAGGGGACAATCTCATCTGGGCATCATCTGGAGTGATCCTAAGAAGTTACAATGAAATCCCTTCATAAATATGACCTGTAGACTGTGCTCAAGGTTTTCGGGCTTCGGGCACTAGTAGCCATCACAACTGACCAATCACGACCAAAAGGGGATGTCATCATCTAGGCATTACATGGAGTCAACCTAACAGGTTACAATGAAATCCTTCCATAAATATTACCTTTTGCCTATGCTAAAGGTTTTTGGGCTCAGGCACCCATCAAGGCTGCATGATCGCGATCAAAATGGGACGTTCTCATCTAGACATTATTTGGAGTCATTCTACCAAGTTACAATGAAATCCCTTCATAAATATGACCTCTAGACTGTGCTAAAAATTTTCGGGCTTTGGGCCCCTGTAGCCGTCACAGTTGCCCAATCATGCCCAAAAGGTGACTTTCTCATCTAGACATTGTATGAAGTCAACCCACCAAGTTACAATGAAATTCCTCAATAAATATGACCTGTAGACTGTGGTAAAGGTTTGCGGGTTTTGGGCTCGGGCAGTCGTCACGGTTGGCAGATCATGCCCAAATGGGGGAATTCTCATCTAGACATCATAAGGAGTCATCCTACCAAGTTACAATGAAATCCCTCCACATTAAACATGACCTGCAGACTGTGCTAAAAGTTTTTTGGGTTTCGGGCTTGGGCAGCCATCATGGTTGATAGATCATGCCCAAAAGGGGACGTTCTCATCTAGGCATTATACAGAGGCATCCTACCAAGTTACAATAAAATCCCTTCATAAATACGACCTGTAGACTGTGCTAATGGTTTTCGGGTTTTGGGCTCGGGCAGCCATACCGGTTGATAGATCATGCCCAAAAGGGGACATTCTCATCTAGGCATTATACAGAGGCATCCTACCAAGTTACAATGAAATCCCTTCATAAATACGACCTGTAGACTGTGCTAATGGTTTCAGGTTTTGGGATTGAGCAGCCTTACCGTTCTCATCTAGACATGACCCCAAACCTGCATATGAAATTCCGTGACGATCAGACAAGAACTGCGGGGTGTAGCCCGTGCTAAAGGAAAATGTGAACAGACGTCACAGACTCACAGACTAACAGACTTCCGCACGCGTGATGGCAATAGCTTATCTTGACTATGTCAAGTTAAGCTAAAAATATAGAACGAATTAAAAAATTGCCGGAATGGTTCTAAGATTGCCTATTTTCAATTCACTAGTCATTATTCAATGGTATTAGCCAAGTAGAAACTGTTTTTAATTTGTCAATAGACCATTTTTTCCGCAAACAATCACTTTTGGCCATCTGAAAGATAGCATGAAAGTCATGACTGTTTCTATTAACACCACGGTGAAAAAAACAGTGGGTGCTTAATTAAGTTCCAGGTGTATATATAACAATTATTTAATTCTCTGTGATTCATTTATTGTAAATTATTACCACACACATAAAAGAAACAAAGTAAGAATCAGGTTTTTCTTTGGCATGCCCAACTGCAAGTGAGAAAAGGGAAAGTAACTCTGAATGTATTCAAATGAGGGCATTCATCCTTCTATAATATATGTTCCTCATGTTAAGGAAGAATGGTGGGTCAGTTCATTTCAATTCAATGTTGCATACCTATATCTTTAAAAATCCCCAAAGTGAAACTAGAAAAACTGTGCTCACTAAATGATATCACCCACTCCCACCAAGAAACATTTTACAACAGTAAAAGTGTGTTTAATGAAGAGAGCACAAACACTGACACCAATGTTTGAAGGTTTCATTGAAATCCATTCACTAGTTGAAAAGAGGTCGTGGATAGTAAATGTCAACACCCCCCCCCCCCCCCATAAGCTTGAATTGACAAAGCCCATTTTTAAATATGAGAAACCCTAATGAAAGTGTCAATGACACTGTAGCTCCACTTGTCAAGACATGTACATGTACAGTATGTGACACAGCAATGACAAACATCTAGGTAATGACCTGATAACAAAGGTACATATAAAGTATTGTAACAGTCTGTACATAAATACTGACCGTAGCCTGTAACAAATGTATAGGTAAAGTACTGTAAAGGTGGGTGACAGTCAGATGCTAAACTAGAAAAGAGTCCCAGAGTGGGTCTGACTGAACCTCAAAATATTTGTTCTCATAGCACAGTGATAACAAAGGCACCCCAAAACACACTCATTCCTGTCCCAAGGTGAAAACAAAGGTACCCAAGAAGTTTCGTGAAGATCAGTTCATAAATACGAGCTGCATAGAAGTTGCGACAAAAAATCCTTTCATAAATATGACCTGTAGACTGTGCTCAAGGTTTTCGGGCTTCGGGCACTTGTAGCCATCACAAATGACCAATCACGACCAAAACGGGATGTCATTATCTAGGCATTATATGGAGTCAACCTAACAGGTTACAATGAAATCCTTCCATAAATATGACCTTTTGTCTATGCTAAAGCTTTTTGGGCTCGGGCACCCATCAAGGATGCATGATCACGATCAAAATGGGACGTTCTCATATAGACATTATTTGGAGTCATCCTACCAAGTTACAATGAAATCCCTTCATAAATATGACCTCTAGACTGTGCTAAAGGTTTTCAGGCTTCGGGCCCCTGTAGCCATCACAGTTGCCCAATCACGTCCAAAAGGGGACTTTCTCATCTAGACATTGTATGAAGTCAACCCACCAAGTTACAATGAAATTCCTCAATAAATATGACCTGTAGACTGTGCTAAAAGTTTTCGGGTTTTGGGCTCGGGCAGTCATCATGGTTGGCAGATCATGCCCAAATGGGGAAATTCTCATATAGACATCATAAGGAGTCATCCTTCAAAGTTACAATGAAATCCCTCCACATTAAACATGACCTGCAGACTGTGCTAAAAGTTTTTTGGGTTTCGGGCTTGGGCAGCCATCATGGTTGATAGATCATGCCCAAAAGGGGACGTTCTCATCTAGGCATTATACAGAGGCATCCTACCAAGTTACAATGAAATCCCTTCATAAATACGACCTGTAGACTGTGCCAATGGTTTTCGGGTTTTGGGCTCGGGCAGCCATACCGGTTGCCCGATCGCGACCAAAAGGGGACGTTCTCATCTAGACATGACCCCAAACCTGCATTTGAAATTTCGTGATGATCAGACAAGAACTGCGGGGTGTAGCCCGTGCTAAAGGAAAATGTGAACAGACGTTACAGACTCACAGACTAACAGACTCACAGACTAACAGACTTCCGCACGGGTGATGGCAATAGCTTATCTTGACTATGTCAAGTTAAGCTAAAAACTGATTGGACCTATTTTAGGTACAAAATCGCCGCACGCAGCCATCTTGAATTTTGGACCGCACTCAGAAACACTCGTTCTCGTCCCAAGGTGATAACAAAGGTACCCAAGAAGTTTCGTGAAGATCGGTTGATAAATACAGCCTCTAGTCCGAGCCGTATTGACATGTGCACTTACAGTGTATAAGTAGCACTAAATAAATCAAAATTCATCTAATTTGCATAATTTCTGCACGAGAAAAAAACCTGTACTGTAAGTGATGTATTCCATTTTACTAAACATTCATACAAAAATTTATTCAAATCAGAACTTTCATACAGAAGTTCTGCACAAAAGACTGATTGCACTAATGTGGGTACAAAATGGCTGCTGGTGGCCATCTTGAATTTTGGACCACACCCAAAAACACTCGTTCTCATCCCACGGTGATAACAAAGGTACCCAAGAAGTTTCGTAAAGATCGGTTCATAAATACGGCCTCTAGCCTGAGCCGTATAGAAGTTGTGTACAAAAAACTGACCAGACCTAATTTCAGTACAAAATGGCCACTGGCAGCCATCTTGAATTTTGGACCGCACTCAGAAACACTCGTTCTTGTCCCAAGGTGATAACAGAGGTACCCACGAAGTTTTGTGAAGATCGGTTGATAAATACAGCCTCTAGCCTGAGCCGTATTGACATGTGTACTTACTGTGTGTAAGTAGCACTGAAAAAATCAAAGTTCATCTAATTTGCATAATTTCTGCACGAGAAAAAAACCTGTATTATATTGATGTATCCCATGGTACTAAACATTCACACAAAAAAATTTTCAAATCAACGCTTTCATATGGAAGTTCTGTGCAAAAATCTGATTGCACCTAATTTTGTACAAAATGGCTGCCATCGGCCATCTTGAATTTTGGACCGCACCCAAAAACACTCATTCTCGTCCAACGGTGATACCAAGAGGTACCCAAGAAGTTTCGTAAAGATCGGTTTATAAATACGGCCTCTAGCCCGAGCCGTATTGGCATTTGCACTTACAGTGCTGAAAGTAACACTAAATACATCAAAGTTAGTCTAATTTGCATAATTTACGTACGAGAAAAAAAACCCGTATTATACGTGATGTATCCCATGGTACTAAACATTTATATAAAAAATTATTCAAATCAGCGCTTTCATGTGGAAGTTCTGCGCAAAAATCTGATTTCACCTAAGTCTGTACAAAATGGCCATCAGCGGCCAACTTAAATTTCGGATCGGACCCCAAAACACTCGTTCTCGTCCCACGGTCATAACAAAGGTACCCAAGAAGTTTCGTAAAGATCGGTTCATAAATACGGCCTCTAGCCTGAGCTGTATTGAATTGTTGACGGCCAGACGGACGACGGACGACTAGCCAAGGCATAAGCTCAAATTTGGCTTCGCCAAAGTTGAGCTAAAAATTATAATATCTGAAAACAAAACAGGAGGTGCACATCTTCAATATATGTAAAAGAATGTCTAAAAGTTTCAATGTAATCTGTTCAATGGTTTAAGAGGAGTTGTGGATAACAGATCTGTACAGAATGTCAGTTGAATTTGACAAAGTTCATTTTTCAATATGAGAAACAGTAAAAAAGAAAATATTTGAAAATAAATGAAATCCGTTCACTGGTTTAAGAGGAGTTTCAGATAGCAGATGTGTACTCCCCCCCCCAACCCCCCCCCCCCCCCCCCCTCCTCTCAAAACGTAATACTCTATAGCATAACGGATGGACGGCCGGCCGGCCGCTTGTCGGAATATGAAAATATCTGAAAGAAAAATAGGAGGTGCACATCTTCAGTGTATATAAAAAAAATGTCTGAGAGTTCCAATGGAGTTTGTTCATTGGTTTAAGAGGAGTAGCGGATAGCAGATCTATACCCCTACCTACTAAAACCTGAATTGACAAAGACCATTTTTGAATATTGGGAACTGTGAATATGAAAATATCTGAATAGAAAATGGGAGGTGCACATCTTCAATGTATGTAAAAGAATGTTTGAGAATTTCACTGGAATCCGTTCAATGGTTTAAGAGGAGTTGCGGATAGCAGATGTGTACATCCCTAAAGCATAACGGACGGACAGACATCGAAATATGAAAACATCTGGAAGAAAAATAGGGGGTGCACATCTTCAATGTATGTAAAAGAAGGTCTGCGAGTTTCAATGTAGTTTGTTCAATGGTTTAAGTGGAGTAGCGGATAGCAGATCTATACCCCTCCCAACAAAAACCTGAATTGACAAAAGAACATTTTTGAATATGGGGAACTGTAAATATGAAAATATTTGAAAAGAAAATAGGAGGTGCACATCTGCAATGTATGTAAAAGAATGTCTGAAAGTTTCGATGAAATCTGTCCAATGGTTTAAGAGGAGTTACGGATAGCAGATCTGTACAGAATGTCAACTGAATTTGACAAAGTTCATTTTTCAGTATGGGAAACTGTAAAAATGAAAATATCTGAAAAGAAAATAGGAGGTGCACATCTGCAATGTATGTAAAAGAACGCCTGAAAGTTTCAATGAAATCTTTTCAAGGCTTTAAGAGGAGTTGCGGATAGATGATCTGTACAGAATGTCAATTGAATCTGACAAAGTTCATTTTTCAATATGGGAAACTGTAATGAAAGTGTCAATGACACTGTAGCTCAACTTGTTAAGACATGTACATGTACAGTAACATGCACATGTATAGTATGTGACACAGCAATGACAAACATCTAGGTAATGACCTGATAACAAAGGTACATATAGAGTATTGTAATGATCTGTACATAAATTCTGACCGTAGCCTGTAACAAATGTATAGGTAAAGTATTGCAAAGGTGGGTACAGTCAGATGCTAAACTAGAAAAGAAATCTTTGAGTCCCAGAGTGGGTCTGACTGAACCCCAAAATATTTGTTCTCATAGCACAGTGATAACAAAGGCACCCCAAAACACACTCGTTCCTGACCCAAGGTGAAAACAAAGGTACCAAAGAAGTTTTGTGAAGATCAGTTCATAAATACGAGCTGTATAGAAGTTGTGACAAAAAATTGATTGGACCTAATTTCGGTACAAAATGGCCACTGGCAGCCATCTTGAATTTTAGACCGCACCCAGATACACTCGTTCTTGTCCCAAGGTGATAACAAAGGTACCCACGAAGTTTCGTGAAGATCGGTTCATAAATACAGCCTCTAGCCCAAGCCGAATTGACATGTGCACTTACAGTGTATAAGTAGCACTGAATAAATCAAAGTTCATCTGACTTGCATAATTTCTGCACGAAAAAAAAACCACGTACTATATGTGATGTATTCCATGTTACTAAACATTCATACAAAATTTATTCAAATCAGAACTTTCCAACAGAAGTTCTGTACAAAAGACTGATTGCCCTAATTTTGGTACAAAATGGCTGCTGGTGGCCATCTTGAATTTCGGACCACACCCCAAAACACTCGATCTCATCCCACGGTGATAACAAAGGTACCCAAGAAGTTTCGTAATGATCGGTTCATAAATACGGCCTCTAGCCTGAGCCGTATAGAAGTTGAGTACAAAAAACTGATTAGACCTAATTTCGGTACAAAATGGCCACTGGCAGCCATCTTGAATTTTGGACCGCACCCAGAAACACTCGTTCTCGTCCCAGGGTGATAACAAAGGCACCCAAGACATTTCAAGAAGATTGGTTCATAAATAAAGACTCTAGCCCGAGCCGTATTGACATGTGTACTCACTGTGTGTAAGTAGCACTGAATAAATCAAAGTTCATCTAATTTGCATAATTTCTGCACAAGAAAAAAACCTGTATTATATGTGATGTATCCCATCGTACTAAACATTTACACGAAAAGTTATTCAAATCAGTACTTTCATATGGAAGTTCTGTGCAAAAATCTGATTGCACCTAATTTTGTACAAAATGGCTGCCATCGGCCCTCTTGAATTTCGTACCGGACCCCAAAACACTCGTTCTCGTCCAACGGTGATACCAAAGGTACCCAAGAAGTTTTGTAAAGATCGGTTCATAAATACGGCCTCTAGCCCGAGCCGTATTGGCATTTGCACTTACAGTGCTGAAAGTAACACTAAATACATCAAAGTTAATCTAATTTGCATAATTTACGCACGAGAAAAAAACCCCACATTATATGTGATGTATCCCATGGTACTAAACATTCATACAAAAAATTATTCAAATCAGCGCTTTCATATGGAAGTTCTGCGAAAATCTGATTGCACCTAATTTTGTACAAAATGGCTGCCAGCAGGCAACTTGAATTTCGGATCGGACCCCAAAACACTCGTTCTCGTCCCACGGTCAAAACAAAGGTACCCAAGAAGTTTTGTAAAGGTCGGTTCAAAAATACGGCCTCTAGCCCGAGCCGTGTTGATGGACAGATGGACAGACGGACAACAGACAACTGGCCATGGCATAAGCTCAAATTTGGCTTCGCCAAAGTTGCGCAAAAAATGAAAATATCTGAAAAGAAAATAGGAGGTGCACATCTTCAATGTATGTAAAAGAACGTCTGAGAGTTTCAATGAAATCCGTTCACTGGTTTAGGAGTTGCGGATAGCAGATGTGTACTCCCCCCCCCTCCTAAAGCGTTACGGACGGATGGACGTATGGACCAAGTGAACTTTATATACCTCCCACTTTTGAAGTGGGTGGTATAACAAGGAAGAACTAGATACTTTTGTGATAAAGATATTCACAGGGGCCGCGCAAATGGTGCCTACCTGATATTCCAAAGCCCCAGTGGACCAAGGAGCCAATTCTCTGAAAGCTTCATACTTACTTGGTTTCTAAGGTTACTTTCAGCATCTTTGTCTATCTCATGACCGCAAAATATGGACGAAGTCAAGTTTAACCAATCAGTTACACCGAGCCTCCCCAAAGCATTGGTTCGGATTCCTTTTTTACCAGTAAAGCAGAACTTGTTTACCACAGTGAAGAAACCCTGCAGCATTTCCTAGAGTTGCCACAGGGAAAAGGCTGATAGAGTTAGGGTTGTCTAAGCCTAACCATTTGAATGGACTATTGTGCCTTCAAAATAATGGGTGAACACCTTGCAAATATGATGATACTAGAGCTTGTCACCAGAGGTGGCCAACCCCCCCCCCCCACACACCCCCACCCCTGTCCCAATACAGCAACAAAAGCAGAAAACAGAAAAATGTTTAAGTTAAAGGTTACTGTGACCCTTGACCTTTGGCACAATGGCTCCAAAATAAATAGGGCTCTTCCTTTCATCATACCCAACTCACCTGTTAAGTTTGAATTCAAATGTCTCAGTGGAAATTCTAGTAGAAAGTGGAAACCAGGAAAATTTGTAAGTTAAAGGTCACTGTGATTTTAATCTTTGGCAAAATGACATCAACATACAGAGGGTTCTTCCTCTCATCAAACCCAACCCACATGTCAAGACTGGTTTTGATCGATCAAGCAGAAATTTAATTAGAGAGCGGAAACTAGGAAAATTTTCAAGTTCAAGGTTACTATGACCATAACCTTTCATGCAATGACCCCTGAAATAAGTATGGTTTTTGGCTTTCAAAAATCCTAACTGAAAAATTCCTCTGCACCACTGTGCCATACCTTTCATTGGGCCATAGCATTCGACAATTGATTCATGTATGTTTGTATAGACTAACAAATGGACGGATAGACTAACGAACAGAGGGATGGGCAACCTAAAATGGCTGGCTCATTTGAATAATTTATGCACACAAGAAAAACCTGTAAACTCTATGAATATTGAACAAGTTGTTTTCCACAAGAAAAATAAGCAAAATCTGAATCACCATTTGAAAGTTCTTGCTGAAAAGAATAAATGCAACTTTTAAAACAAAATGGCTGATGGCAGCCATTTTTGATGGCTGGCAAAACCAAAATATGACATCCTGTTCATCCCCTCTGCACCACTGTACCATTATCATTTGTTAATCCATATATGTTGGTATGGATTAACAGGTGGATGGACCACACCTTCCAATGTGTCATATCATTCATTCACTGATTCATATATGTTTGTATACACTAAGAAATGGATGGATGGACTAACAGAGGGATGGACAAACTAAGAGGGAAGGCAAATTTGCATAATTTATAGTCAAGAGAAAAACCTGCATACTTTGTTATGTATATTATGCTTGTTGTTTTCCATAACAAAAAACGTCAAAATCAGAATCACCATTTGGAAGTTCTTGCTTGAGAAGGGTAACTGCTACTTTTAGAACAAAATGGCTGATGGTGGAAATTTATTATGGCTCTAAGAACACAAAATGTAAAATCCTGTTAGTCCCCTCAGAACCACAATATCATATTGTCTGTCTATTGAACCACACGTTGTGAATGGACTAACCAACCAATGGACTGATGGACAGACAGACAGATGGATGGATGTAACCCACCATATGCCTCCAGTCTTGGCAAGTGGGAGTATAATTAACTACACATAATAGGGACGCATTTAATGATTACAGAAACTGTTAACTGGCGGAGTGTTGGGAACCTGTATTTCAGCTCAATTCAAAAGTTATAGCATTACAGTTAAACAGCTTTGTATTCCACAGATGTGCTTAATCGTACATTACACACTACATGACATTTGCAGAAATGTTTCTTAAAAAACTAAAAAAGTATAATTTTTTGCCTCTAAAACAGGGTTCAGTCCAATGAGGGGGTTCATACACTATATTTTGGAAAAAGTTTTTAAAATTAATAAAATTTAAAAGATGATTTTTGAGAATAGCTCTGGCAGGATATGGCCTACATATTAAATAAAGGATAACTATCTTCTTAGAAGCAAAATTCTGTTGTCTGTATTGATATTGTCTTGTGATAATTCATTTGAGAGTGTATGCAAACATATTTGAACAAATTTTCATTCTCTATCCACTAAAACATCACCCCATATTAACTTTTGCAAGAATTAGATAGGATGGTCACTGGGTCATTACCATTTCTCACCTGATCAATTCTCTCTTAATTAACAATTTATTTAGACAGCCAAACTGACAAAACATCACTGCCATTCTACCAGAACAGCTGGTTGTGGTGCAGTAGGCATTCTGGAAAATTTGTCCAGGCCTTTGAGAGTTAGTTGATCCATTAAACATGAATACAGCATCTTTCAAATAATACAATCATATTGTCTTGTCAGTGGAATGAGCCTGATGACATTGTGTCTATGATGACGATACGCTGTTTTTTTTTTAAAGAATTCATGTGAAATTATTGAGAAACATTACTATTTCAAAATATGATACATGTCATAGAGGCCATCTGTTGGTCCAGACTGAACAAAAATATTTGGAGAAAACAGCAAATATTTAATAATAATAAGATCTGCTGATAAGTAAAACTTACTTCTTCCTTGATGATTTCAACAAAATTGTCTGGAAAAACTCCCACAACACCATTAGCTTCACCCTTCCACCATCCAACATCCTCCAAACTTTGACTCAAAACATTTATTGTATCACCAACATTGAGGTTTAATTCATCTTCATTTTCAGCTACATAGGAATACCTCACTGTAGCTTTTGCTGAAAATAAAATACAAGAAACCTTTATCATGTTATATAAACTTCATGTTCCATGCTGATGGGGTTTTTTGTAGCTTGAAAAGAAACAAGAACAGAAGAAATAAGAATGACAAATGTATATTTCTGATTTTTGCTATCCACTCAAAATTCAGAGCTCAACATTAACATCTGGATTTTATTGTTCAATAAGACAGATAGTTTAGAAATTTACTTGTCTTCACCAAAAGGTTTCCTGTCCCGACTATCAAAACAAATGGGGCAAGTTACTACTCAGCAACCCAGCAGAGCTGGGTGCCTTTTTTTTAGCTTTTCAGGATAGGTTCTGGTTTTTGTGCCAAATTGGAAAACCGAACAGCAAGACACAGCAAAAAACGGCCGAACAATTTAACTGTGTCTGTGCATAAACCAATTAACCTATCCCACAAGGAGGGAACTGGACCAATGCCCCTATGGAATCTTGTCGCTTAGTCTATCTGGCCAAGGGGTGAATGCATTGGGAAGGAAAACTAACTTATTTATTTATATGAAAACTAACTTATTATTTATTCATGTATTGGGGTTTTAACAACATTTTTAACAGTCAGGGTCATATCATGAGACAGCTTTACAGGAAGACAAACATAAAGTACCCAGGGAGAAACATCAGACAGGTTAGTAGCCCAGACTCTCCAACTTACCAACCCTGCACAAGCAGAGTTAGCAATGGCTGAAAGCATGCATACAGTACAGTTGTCGTGGATTGGTCATAATCCGCGCATGGACAGCGATGTCCATGCGTGTGTACATAAGGAAATAAAAATCATCAGCAGCAAAACTTTAATTAATGAAGCACCGGCTTGTGCCCGGTGCTTCCTTAAATAAATTTTGTATGATTATTCCTATAATTAGTGTTTGGAATCTAATATTATTGCGTCCATGGAAATATTGCCCACCCATGGAAAGCGACCAGTCCAAGGCGTGTGTACTGTACCTACAATGTGCAGTACAACTTAGCACACTGTGCCACCTTGTTTCCGCTGTGACAATTGGAAATAAGTGTTTTGCCTAAGGAAATAATGCAAATGATGAGGGGCAGGATCGAACATTTGATTTTTTAATCTGAATCCAATACTCTAACCTTTCTAAAACTATCAACCAAAAGACAGGATTCTGACTGCTAAAATGCACAGAATCAACCCAGAATACTCCCTGAATCCAAAATAATTTAGACTAAATGACCTTCACATTTATTTATTGGTGTTTAATTCCTTGCATGCTGCTGCGGGATATTCCAGCCCAGGACAGCATGTCTCTTTCCATTGGAAGAAGTATTATTTGCCCACATTTAATCAGATTTCCCCCTAAAATTAAATCTGTCCACCAATGATTTAAATTAAATGTAGATGAGTTTTCCATCAAATCCAGTCAGGGCTGCTTCATAGCAGCCATGACTAGATTTGATGAAAAATTTCTGAAAAATACTCAGCGAGTTATGAGTTAATAAGCTTACTTTCAGCATCCATGGCCATATCATGATGGCAACACAAGTATGAAGTTAAGTTTAGTCCAAAAAAAAAAGAGGAAAGATAGAAACCAAATGAGAGAAAATACATGTATGTGCAGCTGCTTCAGAAAAGACAAATTTGTATAAGGTTATAGCTAGGAATTGTTTTAATCGCTTCAAAAGAAGTTCTCAAAGTGCTTTCTCAATCAATCCATTAATCATTCAAACAAGTAAAATGTCCAAGCAGCTTATAACAATACCGATCAGACCAAGATTGAACTTGTTATGATTCCAAGTCCTGTTGAAAAGATTAGCTAAGAACTAAAACCTTGGGGTGATAACTATTCCTGCATACTCATGATTCACAATAGGGATATGCATTTAATACATAAACTTGTTCATTTCATGTTGAAATTAATAATAAGTCTATATTCAAGAGGAGATAATTCTGTTTAAAAACTTTTGCAACCTGAAACTGAAAAGAATGCGCATGTCTACTCGATAGTGATCGGGAATGACAAGTTTCTTTAAAATCATTTCATAAACCTTTGAGCAATGCCCACAAGAACAACAAGAGGCCCCAGGTGGCCTTAATCGCTCACCTGACAAAGTGACTCTAAGAAGTATTTTAGGTCACCTTCACCATGTCATGCCTCATCAACATTAACTGGTTGAGTGATAGATTTTGTTTGAAGTTCAACATTTGTTACCTAAAATTAGTTTTATTTAAAATCATTGGTGTGTGGCCAATCTCCAATGATTTTTAATAAAGCAAATTTATCTCTGCAGACAAACTGGTTTAGCATGAAGCACAAACAAGGAATGTGAAGAGATAGCCTTGGACATCTCTCCCCAACTGTGGATATCTTCCATGTGCTACATGTATATATTTGCATGCAAGAAAACAAAAATTTTCACAAATTTTATTTTTTTTTATCATCATTGGAACAAGCTCAAACAGCTTATTCCAATAGGGGTATGGGAAGATCAGGTATATTTTTGAGACAGAAATGTGAATATATAAATAATGGTGTTTTTTGTGAATGATGCTGGAGAATTTTGCGTAAAGATATGGTAAATGGTTTGTTCTAGATACAGAATGATGCAAAAGTATTTAAATTTGATTAGGCAAGTTGTTCCTATAATGCATTTAAAAATTGAAGTAACTGTTTTTTTGCTGACGAACTTTTAGGTGTGTGTGTCTGTGTTTGTGTGTGTGTGTGTGTGTTTGTGTGTGTGTGTTTGTGGGGGGGGGGGGGGGGTAAGAGTGTTCTTGCAAACAAAATTCCTGACGAAATAGAAAATTTTATTTTTTGTGTGAAAGACATAGTGCGTGAATGTTGATTGGAACAAGCTTAGAGAGCTCATTTTAATGTGAAGTCATAAAGCTGTGTTTTACGTACGAAATTCTGGAATAACTAAAAAAATTGCTTTTTTGACTCAAAAAGCATGGTGTGCGACCTCTCATTGGAATGAGCTCAAAAAGCTCATTCCAATGGGGTATTTACAAGCGATAAGTACATGTATGTTTAAGAGACAAAAATTAAAATTTGAATAGCGATTTTTGCGAAGAATGCTGACAAGTTTTGGCAGTTATGCTGGTAAAAAGGTAAGATATGCAAAGTGGTTGTTTTTTAGAGGCGACATTTAATTAAGGGGAATTAACCCTTGATTACTGAGGTAACTTCTAAAAGTACTGAAATTTCATGAAGCAATGTGAATAACAGACAACAGTTGCCTAAAAATTTCATGAATAACTAAAATTTTTATTCCTTTGTCTCGAAAACATGGCATATGACCTTTGTTGGAATGAGCTGAATGCGTGTGTTCCAATGAGGGGTCATAAAATTTGAACGAAGATTTGTGTGAATAATGCATTAGTACTGCTAGATTTGGGTAAACGGTTCACCCTGGATACCACCCCTTCTATAGTAGATCTTTTCTGCAAATTTTGTCTAAGATTCTATCAACTTTACAAATAAATACGTTCATGAATCACAATCAGATCCACCCTACAATGTTGCATACCAAATATCAAAAGATTCTGCCTGCTGGATCTGGAGAAGAAGATTTTTTAAGAAATATGCCTGAAACGCACTAAGTTAAAATTTGGGCTCCTATACGGAGCCCAAATATAAACCCAGGGGGCCGATTTGAACAAACTTGAATCAGATCCACCCCACAATGTTGCTTACCAAATATGAAAAGATTCTGAAGCTGGATCTGGAGAAGAAGATTTTTTAAGAAATTTGCCTGAAATGCACTAAGTTCGAATTCGAGCTTCTATAGTGAGCCCAAATATGAAACTAGGAAGCCGATTTGAACAAACTTGAATCAGATCCACCCCACAATGTTGCATACCAAATATCAAAAGATTCTGCCTGCTGGATCTGGAGAAGAAGATTTTTAATAAATTTGCCCGAAATGCACTAAGTGCGAATTCGGGCTTCTATATTAAGCCCAAATATGAATCCAGGGGGCCGATTTGAACAAACTTGAATCAGATCCACCCCGCAATGTTGCATACCAAATATCAAAAGATTCTGCCTGCTGGATCTGGAGAAGAAGATTTTTGAAGAAATTTGCCTGAAATGCACTAAGTGCGAATTCGGGCTTCTATATTAAGCCCAAATATGAATCCAGGGGGCCGATTTGAACAAACTTGAATCAGATCCAGCCCGCAATGTTGCATACCAAATATCAAAAGATTCTGCCTGCTGGATCTGGAGAAGAAGATTTTTGAAGAAATTTGCCCGAAATGCACTAAGTTTGAATTCGAGCTTCTATAGTGAGCCCAAATATGAATCCAGGGGGCCGATTTGAACAAACTTGAATCAGATCCACCCCGCAATGTTGCATACCAAATATCAAAAGATTCTGCCTGCTGGATCTGGAGAAGAAGATTTTTGAAGAAATTTGCCCGAAATGCACTAAGTTTGAATTCGAGCTTCTATAGTGAGCCCAAATATGAATCCAGGGGGCCGATTTGAACAAACTTGAATCAGATCCACCCCGCAATGTTGCATACCAAATATCAAAAGATTCTGCCTGCTGGATCTGGAGAAGATGATTTTTTAAGAAATTTGCCTGAAATGCACTAAGTTCGAATTCGAGCTTCTATAGTGAGCCTAAATATGAATCTAGGAAGCCGATTTGAACAAACTTGAATCAGATCCACCCCACAATGTTGCATACCAAATATCAAAAGATTCTGCCTGCTGGATCTGGAGAAGAAGATTTTTTAATAAATTTGCTTGAAATGCACTAAGTTCAAATTTGGGCTCCTATACTGAGCCCAAATATAAACCCAGGGGGCCGATTTGAACAAACTTGAATCAGATCCACCCCACAATGTTGCTTACCAAATATGACAAGATTCTGCCTGCTGGATCTGGAGAAGAAGATTTTTTAAGAAATTTGCATGAAATGCACTAAGTTCAAATTCGAGCTTCTATAGTGAGCCCAAATATGAATCTAGGAAGCCGATTTGAACAAACTTGAATGAGATCCACCCCACAATGTTGCATACCAAATATCAGAAGATTCTGCCTTCTGGATCTGAGAAGAAGATTTTTTAAGAAATTTGCCTAAATGCACTAAGTTCAAAATCGGGCTCCTATACTGAGCCCAAATATGAACCCAGGGGGCCGATTTGAACAAACTTGAATCAGATCCACCCTACAATGTTGCATACCAAATATCAAAAGATTCTGCCTGCTGGATCTGGAGAAGAAGATTTTTTAAGAAATTTGCCTGAAATGCACTAAGTTCGAAATCGGGCTCCTATACTGAGCCCAAATATTAACCCAGGGGGCCGATTTGAACAATCTTGAATCAGATCCACCCCACAATGTTGCTTACCAAATATGAAAACATTCTGCCTGCTGGATCTGGAGAAGAAGATTTTTTAAGAAATTTGCCTGAAATGCACTAAGTTCGAATTCGGGCTTCTATAGTAAGCCCAAATATGTATCCAGGGGGCCGATTTGAACAAACTTGAATCAGATCTACCCCGCAACATTGCATACCAAATATCAAAAGATTCTGCCTGCTGGATCTGGAGAAGAAGATTTTTGAAGAAATTTGCCTGAAATGCACTAAATTCGAATTCAAGCTCCTATAGTGAGCCCAAATATGAATCTAGGGAGCCGATTTGAACAAACTTGAATCAGATCCACCCTACAATGTTGCATACCAAATATCAAAAGATTCTGCCTGCTGGATCTGGAGAAGAAGATTTTCAAAGAAATTTGCCTGAAATGCAGTAAGTTCAAATTTGGGCTCCTATACTGAACCCAAATATAAACCCAGGGGGCCGATTTGAACAAACTTGAATCAGATCCACCCCACAATGTTGCATACCAAATATCAAAAGATTCTGCCTGCTGGATCTGGAGAAGAAGATTTTTTAAGAAATTTGCCTGAAATGCACTAAGTTCGAAATCGGGCTCCTATACTGAGCCCAAATATGAACCCAGGGGGCCGATTTGAACAAACTTGAATCAGATCCACCCTACAATGTTGCATACCAAATATCAAAAGATTCTGCCTGCTGGATCTGGAGAAGAAGATTTTTTAATGTTTTTCCCATTGCCTACAGTGTTAAAAAGTGCTGACTCAGCACTTTTTCAAAGTCCCGAAACTGTACCCTATGATAAAACCGATGGCAATTTTTTTTTACCAATCCTTTCTGTTGGTCCTAAGGAAGCTGCACACCAAATAAAAATTCTCAGTGCCGTGCAGTTTTGGAGATATGGGCGTTTTAAATTTTTTCTATTTTTAGCTCCTGCGGTTCCCACAGGGCTGCGGGAAAATTTTTTTTTGCATAAATCAAGTACTCATGACCCAATAAGCCCTCACATAAAATTTGGTTCAAATCAGCCTCTCGGTTTGGAAAATAGAAATTTTGGGCGGGGCAAAAAATTTTGCCCCTTTCATAACAACGTCAAGTATAGCCCCACAAACTTCTCTTGAACAAATCTGAGTCTACACCTCAAAAGGAAGCTGCACACCAAATATCAAGTCTCTGCTACTGCTGGTTCATGAGAAGAAGATTTACAAAGATTTTGGTGCCCCTTGGGGGTGTGGCACCACCCAGGAGGAGGGGCAACTTCATTTGAACAAATCTGAATTGGCATTAGGTAATAAACATTTAGCCAACATTTGAATAAAATTGGGCTAGTGATTTAGGAGGAGAAGTCGATAATGTAAAGTTAACGCCGGACGGACGACGACGGACGACGGACGCCAGACGACGGACGACGGACAGAAAGTGATTAGTTAAGCTCCCCTTGAGCTTCGCTCAGGTGAGCTAAAAACGGGATGGGAATTTAATGATGCTTTCCACAGTCAGGGTAGCATTGTGTCAAACAGTTTTAAAGCGTGGAGGAAGCCAGAGTATCTGGAGAAAACCACTGAGCAGTGCCAAGCAACTGTCGGGCTCTCCAACTTACTAGCTCTGCACAAGCAGTGTTAGAAGTGGTTGAAGGCAAGTGCACCACTATGTAGTGCATGCTTTGGTACAGAGCACCATCATGCCCCAAAAAGGGCTATTGAGATTAAGTGTCTTGCCCAAGGAGACAATGGATTTTATTTAATGGGGTTAAATGACACTTTCATCAGCCAGAGTCATATTGTGCCAGAAGCCAGAGTACACAGAGAGAACCACCGAGCAACTGTCAAACTCTCCAATTTACTAAAATAGCACACGCAGAGCTATCAGCAGTTAAATGCGGTACACATTAGTATACAGCATCACCACGCCACACAGGAAAGTAGAAGTGTCTTGCTTAATACACAATGCAGTTACTGCTAGTTGAGATCAAACTATCAACCTTTCAGAGTAAAGGCCAATGCAAGAACAACTGAGACACCCACCCCGCCACGCTACGAACACAGTACTGTGGCTGCTGGCTAGGATAAACTGAGGTGGATGGATGGGTGGACAGGTAGATTTCAGTGAATTCTTAGATAGTTCCACTTTTTAAACAAAAAAAACCCAAACAACAACAACAACAAAAAAAAACGGGGAAAATAATTGTAAATCAGTTAACCCTTAAGGGGCTGTAGATTCTTATACATTTTCGATATACGTTGAAAGTCCTGTGGTTTGCAGTTGTTTCTAGTCCAGTCTTGGCTGCCTACAGAAGCAGCCAAGACTTGCCTAGAAACAAATAACAAGGTACTTACAAAACAAGTTTAGAGTTTATCAAACAATGCATGCTGGGACATCTGTGCCTTTGCATTAAATAGTTATCAGTCAGAATTGGGCCCCTAAGGGTTAAGAATAGTTAAGTAACAATCATAACTATTTAATTATTTATTTATTGGTGTTTAAGATCACATACTTATGCACAATGGCTAATCATGACTGTAACAGTTTTATGGGTGGGGGAAGCGGGAGAACCCAGAAAGAACCACTGAGCATCGACGAGCAATTGTCAGCTCAACATTTTAACTCTGTACAAGCTCTTCTCGAGCAGGATTACAGCGGGTGAAGATATGTGCACCATCGACAAGCAGTAAGCCTTAGTACACTGCATCATCGTGCCCCCATGTAGGTAACTGAGATAAAGTGCCTTGCCCAAGGACACAATGCGGGTCGTCCAGGATGGAGATTGAACTCAGGACCTCTAGCATAGAAGTCCAACAGTCTATCACTGAGCTACCGCACTCCCCAACAATCATAACTTTTCTTCAACAAATGATCAAATGTTACTATCTGACCAAGAGATATCTGTTAATCCAAGATGGCGACCACTGAACAGAAGCCATGTTTTACAAGCTTTGGTAATGAAACCAGATAGTTCACATTCATAGGTCACTTAGAACCCCTTATTGAATTACGATGTCACTTAGAACTTGCATATTGAATTCAGCTTTGAACAGATGAGGAATACAGGCTGCAGGATGTGTCAAAGAAATTGCTACAGAGCTACAGGCAAAATCCAAGATGGATGTCATGACAACCATTTTTTTCATTGAGGCATGACAAAACTTGATTGATACTCACACCAAGATAACATCAAAAACATCAAAGTAAAAATTCAAAATCATCAGATGAGAGATGTGGTGTGAACTTTTTACCAAAGTATTCAGGGGAGGGGGGGGGGGGGGGGGGGGTAATAAAATATGGGATTGATTTCACTGGCATTATTCTGAAACATTTAAAAAAATTTAATTTTCAAATTTATATAATAAACTACTTTATTAAAACCTTAATTTATTAAATTATTTCAGAAAGTAAGATATTATTAAAAATAACTGAACTGAAAGAATTCAACTGCAAACAGTGAAACAAAGAATACATACAATACCAGACAAGTTGTAGACTAACCCCTGGAAAATATACAGGGTTCCTGCTGGCAAGAACTGATAAAATTCAAGCCTAATCAAGGCTGATTCTCGACATCTGTTGGCAGTTTTCAGTGCCCTACAAGAACCAAATTCAGTGATTTCCATGGCCCTGCCTTCACTAATCCTAACCAGGAGCTCAAGTGAGCCTAAAATGCTCAACTGGATCAAGTTGTCTAGAAGGAATAAGGGTACTGGTGTTGAGGGATCAGAAAAATGGAGACAAAAAGGAACCTAGTACATGTGTGCATACCGCAATGACTGTCAAATGTTAACAGACGTCTAGTGATAGAAATAGCTCCCTCTGACTTTCAGTTAGGTGAGTTAAGTTGGACCCCCTGGTCATTACCCCTTCCTCCCATTTCCTGTAAGGGAAGTGGGAGGAAGGGGTAATGACCAGAGGGTCCTAGACAGAACTATGCCTTCACAAACAATGGCATATAAAACTATATAGTTATCTGCATTTAAATTTTGTGAATATTTAAGGCTTTTTAAAGTTTAATGGCCCATTTTCCTGGATTTCAAGTCACTGAATGGCCATCAGTCAAATTCAAATCCGTTCATTGAATACAAGGACAAGCAGGAACTCTGAAAATTTTTATTTTTCAACTTAAAATACTAAACTATGATACTGAATCTATGAAAGCTACCAGAAAGTTATCCAAGAATTTGTATCTGAGGTCAGAAGTATGAGTGAAGGAAGTGTACGAGCCAAATGTTACAAGGGTCATTCTACAACTATATCAGCTGTTACAGAATATTCTAAAAAGAAATATAATGAAAAGAAAAAAAGCATAAAAATTGTACTTAATCGCACAAAATTAAAAACAGGTAATTTAAAATAACATGAGAGGCAGTTAGCTATACCAATTGCAAACATTTACTCAATACTACAAATATAGTAAAATAAATTCATTTCTTGCTATCCTCTCTACCAGCAAACTATCACATCCCATGCCCGCCCACCCACCCACCCATCCACACACACACACCACACACAAACACACATACCACACACACACCACACACACACAGAGACCACAAAACAAATACCATTGTTCTCTTTAATGTTACTACTAAGTTGGTGATAGAAACTATATTATTTATTTACTGGTGTTTAAGAACACATATTTATGCACAATGGTTAATCATGACCACAACATGAGTATTAACTCAAGACCAGGAGTGAGCATTAATAAGCCATGTTGCCCATTTTAGAGAGGGTTTGCACCTCCCAAGCATTGGTGACTGGGTCCGCTTTTACCAGTAAAACAGAGCCTGTTTACAGCAGTGAACAGACACTGCTTCACTTGCCGGGGTTCCCACGGGGACAGAAACTATATAAAGGAAAAGATTTATCATAAGATTTTACACGGCAAAGTAAAACTGACTCGTTTGTTCCCGCACCTTACTGAAAAGATTAAACCAGTACTCCACACACACACTCATATGAATTTCAAATTCAATTTTTCAAACAAGACACTTTACTCTCTCAATATTTTTCTTGCAAACTAACAAGTTCTTATCAAAACTACATATCTGATTATTGTACCCACGATTGTGAGTGAAATATAAGGCATAAACTTTTAATGAAATATATTCAATGTGAACAGGAATTTAAACCGGCATGACTTATAGTTTGACAATATTTTGTGAAGTACAAGTATAGGTTGTGAAATGCAAAATAAATTTTAAGTTAGTATTCAACTTCCAATAAAAAGAACTAATAAATTAAAAATGGATAATACTTCATTTAAGAAAACCTTAAATAGTAAAAGAAAAAACCTTTTAACCCTTTAACTAATGAATCGGCCGCATCTGCCCACTTAATGGACAAATTCAGCGATTGAAAAAAAAATATTCAAAAAATAATTTCAACAAAACCATATTATCAAATAAGCTGAATGAGCTTGATCCTATGAGGGATCACATGATATGATTTTGTTGAAATTTTTTGAAAATTTTAAAAAAAATCAATTATTTAAAATAATAATATTGATAGTCTGTATTGGGTAAAGGGTTAAAAAGTAAACATCAATCAAGAACAAATCATAAATTTGAATACCTTCATCACTGATGTTGTGTTAAAAAGCTGCATAAATATAAATACTGAAGTCCAGGTACAAGCTGAAAAACTCTGAATGCAAGATTAGCTTCAAAATGATGTGGAAATTTCTTGATTATCTTATTTCTCATCCACTCTAGCCTATGCACACATTCCCACCAACTGGATGGCAAATTCCACTCAGACATTTGTTGGAAAATATTGCTTCTTAAGTAAGTCATTCGCCGAAGTTGAAGTGACTTATAGCAGTTGTCAGACTTTTCTTTTTTTATTATTCATTATCAAGCATGATATGAGCACCTTCTCTTTATATTTCCCATTTTCCAACTTCATCCAAATGAACATCCAATTTATGAGGGTTTTTTTCTTAAAATTTTAACATCACCTCAGGTATCCGGTTCCCTTTCTCGAAAATTTTGGAAATATACTCTCCAATAAAAGTCATATCTAAAAATGTCTTGCCATCCTGGGAAATTCTCAACTCTTAGAGCCAAACTCTCAGGAGGCATCAGTGGTATGGGAGTTCAGGGTGATGGTGGTGTGTGGGGGCAGGGTTTGTTAGGGGTCAACATCTATAAAATTAGAAGTCAACCGATTTGAATGACATTTTAGGTTGTTGTAGAGCTAAAATATACATGTAAACAGACAGCTGTTTTTTTTATTCAGTGTCAAATGACGTTTTGTGTCATTTTATGTTTTCTGTGGACACCCAAATCCATCAAACTGTTACACATTCCTGGTAAAATATTTAAAATACAGCTAAATGATTAGATGAAGTGATGAAACCTTGTATTTTTATTCACATTCTCAGAAAATCCATAATGCTATGACGTTAATGCACACCCAAGAGCTGGGAAGTGTCAAATTACATTTCACTGCAGAAAATTGAAATCATGGCACATTTTAGTAACCTGTGGTCCCAGAAACAAAGCTGAAATCTGACATAAATACCCTTGTGGTTCACCCACCTCAATCCCATTTTCTGGATACTCCAGCTCCTCAAACTGCTACAGATACCATTACAATATATGACATACAACTACATTAATCACATTCTCTGCAAATTCTTAATGCAATGATGTTAATACTCATCCCAGGCTGTAAATATTACATTTTACTGAAATCATGCTACATTTTATTATCCGTGGTACCAAATACAAAGTTGATAAAATTTTGAAAATTGGGACTCCAAATACTGGAAATACAACATATAAACCTGTGTTGTATCCCCTCCCATTTTATGAACATCCCAACCACTCAAACTGCCACAGATAATGCTATAATAATTCACATACATCTAAATGAATTGTTAAAGTGCCGGAATGTTGCATTTTTATACACATTCTCAAAAAAATACTTAATGCTGCGACTATTATGGGTTAGTAAGCTACTTTTTTGAAAAAAAAAATAAGCTGACCATTTAACAAAACCACAATTTCCCTTAGGCAAAAAGTCAAAAGCACCCTCATCTTTTGCATACAATTTGTATGAAAGCATCCGATTTGACTAAATAAATTAACTTCTAGGCCAGAATTTATCGGATGTTTGAAAAACACTGCCAAAGCTTCTCCATCCAACTGGTAAGCTGATCAATCGAGGTAGTATTGGACGCAATGTCATTTTACATATTCAGCGAAATCAGCTTTTTCAGAAGGACAAACATGAAGTTTGCGTTCATAGCATCAGATTGCCATTGTTGATAAACATGCTGTGGGTTTTATTGGATAAAAAACGTAATTTATTAGAAATAATATAATTTTTTTTTTATATATGCCCAATTAGTGCTAAAATAATCCATAGTTGTCGTTTGTGACACAGTTGTTATTTGTATGCCATTCATATATATATTATACCTGTGGGGTACGCCTTCCAATTTTGAAGACACCCCAAACCTTCAAACTGCTATAGATACCACTATAATGTTTCATATACTGCTAAATGAATAGTTGATGTGATGCACCATCATATTTTATTTCATGTTGTCAAAAAATTCTTAAAGCTATAATGTTAATACCCAATGAGGGAATGAAATCGTCAAAACTTCATTTTACTACAGGAAGTTAAAATCATTGGACATTTTATTACTTGTGGTCTCAAAAACAAAGTTGAAACATTTTCTGAAAATTCAACTTCAAATACTTAAGAGCTGAAACATCACATTTGTATACACAATATCTCAAAATAATTAACATTTTGACATTAATTCACACCTGGGGGGTGGGCATTAATTTTTTTCCGAACATAAGGCAGAGCAAGTTAGCAGCTCGGAAAACAGGTTTTTTTTCCAGGCCTTGAAATATTATTTTCCTTTAAGCTCTTATCTTTCAAATAAGTGATACGAATTGATCGAGGAAGCTTGTGTAGTCTTTTTGCCACCTCTCCATTTTATTTAACTTAACGGGGAAGGGGGGGGGGGGGGGGCGATTAGTAGTACAGGATAGGGGCTAGCAGCATGAGAATGTGGACAGGATGTTCATCATTCCCCATCACTGGTTCACGATTTTGAAAAAAGTTAAAGCAATTTCAACAAATTATCATTTATGAAGTCTAACATAAATGTAATCTAACCAGATCTGACAAAAGGTACTCTTCTCATCATAAATAGTAGATGCCATACAGTGACATAACACCATTTCCCAATGCAACTGACTACTTTCACAGACTCTCATTATGTAATTATGAATTTCAGTCATATACATGTATGAGCAAAATGCAGGGTTGTTATTGATCATTCAAACCTTAGGCTTGGTAGGTAGGCTTGGTAGGTAGCCTTCAAATTCCCTTCAATTTGTTATACACTGTCAGAAAAGGCTGAACCATCAAATAGTCAGGACATTATATCTTATTGATAGAGAGTTTATTGACAGCTTATACAACAGTATAAACAGTTTGTTAACAGGGAATCAGTTTAGTTAATATGAATTTCAGCCATTTACCCCTGACTCAAAGAGTATAACACACGTTGAGGAAGATACTGGATGTCCGGAGAGAAACCTGGCATATCAGATGGGAAAGCTTCGCAAATACATATAAGACACCTGGTTGGGTTGGGTTATCCTATAATAGAAATGGAACTTCTTTTAAAATAAACTATAGCAATCTGCTGTAACAAAGAGTAAAATTAAATCATAGAATAAAGTGTGTTGGGATCATCTGAGTCAGAAAGGATACGTCCAAAGCTTACTAACCACTCCATCAAATGAAACACTACTCATATCGGCAGAGGTGCAACAACACAGAGCTTAGGAGGGATGGATTTCCGATACCAAAGAATCAGCCCGCATCACATTGACTACTGACAGGTTCAATACAACACTGAGCTAACTGCCTCTACGAATTCTGCACTTGATAATGCTTAATAAATTCAGATTAGACTGATGAAGCCAAAATCAAGTGTAGAAATAGATAGAAACAGAAAGAAATCAGTAGAAATAGCTGCAAATACAGTGGTGAAACCAGGTAAAACATAAAAATTTTCAACATATTTCACACCTGTTTCTGCTACACTCGTGTTAATACTGTTCAGGTAGAATGCCAGTATATGCTGTATACTCTCCTGATTACCCATGTATACAATGACTGTCAGTTGTCAGTGTTTGTGAGAAAGTTTGAATAAATTCATAAACTTGCCAAGAAATGGGATCAAATTCCAGTTGCAAACTCTGGAGAATTCTGTTTTATCTCCATTATCTAGTTATGGGAAGATTAAATGTCAGAAATTGTTACTGGAACAATACAAACCATGTTCCAGCAAAAATACCTTTTGAAATTAAAATTTTTTAGTAAATTTTGTTTCTTAACATACCTACTAACCATTGTTTACAATTGGCTGTAACATAAGTGCAAGCCCTACTTCGGAACTAACTCAAGCTTTTAGAAACTTTTCCAAACGAGCTGGAAAAGTACTAGAGTGCAAAAGCACGAAAAAGATCGAAAAAGGGTCGAGCGAGATCAGTGCTCGAAATTACAGGTACTCTCTCTGCACACCTCTTGCATTTACCGAGCACATGCGCAACAACTATGACGTCAATTCCGTATTTCCGCCAACGAGAAGTTTATGATTTAGCGTGCAGGCATTGATATCAAAGATATCCCCAAGGAGAGTGGGCCTCCGGTAAACAATTGTGGTACGTATGTTAAGAAACAAAATTTACTAAAAAATTTTAATTTCTTTTCAACCTACTCACAATTGTTTACAATTGGCTGAATAAACAATAGGAGGAGATGAATCACATAACCAATACCAACAAAAGTAGCAGAAAGAAAAGCAAGGAGGGCAGAGAACAATAGCGAAACCTGTAATGAAGATAGAGAGAAGGCACCTGAAAAGAACAAGGCTGAGCGAAGCACAACCTCGATAAAAACAATTTTAACGAGGGTGTACAACAGCCTGAGCAGCAACGAGAGGGCCTAAAGAATAAAGGTCCTCAGATTGCTGCTGAAGGTGGCGGAAATAAAAGGAGGAGAAGGTAGAAGCATTCCTCCAGTAAGCCGCATTCATAACATCCCGGAGCGAAACAGAATTGGAGAACGCCCAGGATGTAGAAATGGCATGAACCTCATGAGCATTAAACTGGTTCGAAACAAGATCCGACGCAGACAAGCGGGAATAAGCCAGCTTGATTGCAAGACAGATCCACTTGGAAATAGGATGGGAAGAGATAGACTGCCTCTTAGGAATGAGAGACAGAAAGAATCTCTTCCGACCCCTCCTAATGAATTGAGTGCGAGTAATGTAAGTCTTGATCGCAAAAACAGGACAAAGAAGAGGCCTCCGGCCATCGACAGCAGGGAGAGCCCGAATGCAGATGGGAGGAGGTACTGAATCAGGAAGTTGATTCTTAGCCAGAAAAGAGCAATCAGTAGTGAAGGTGACACTGTTAGCCTCATTTCTGAAGAAGGCAGAATCAACAGATAGCGCATGAAGCTCACTGCCGCGTCGAGCAGAAGCAAACGCTAGAAGAAAAGCCGCCTTATAGGTGAGAAAACGCATATCGGTCTCAGATAAAGGCTCGAATGGCGCCCCTCCAAACAATGCAACACCCATGCCAAGTTCCACTTGGGTGTAAGACGCAAAACTCGAGGCCTCTTCAAAGAAAAGTGCCAAATGAGTTTGGAGAGAAAAAGATTACGACCGATGCACCGCTTTCCCACATAAGAGAAAGTATCTGACAGCATAGACCGATAGCCCTTAATCGTAATAGGCTGGAGGCCCTTGGAGTAAAAAAGATATACCAGAAAATCCGCAATTTGAGCGATTGACGGATCACGGTAATCCACATTGTGATCTGCACACCAGCAGCAGAAAACCTTTCACTTTGCAGCATAAGTCATGCCAGTGGAATGTCGCCGCGATGTAGAAATGCACTCTACTGTTCGTCTCGAAAAACCTCTACATCGGAGACAGGACCTGATAAAAGACAGGCGTGAAGGGACAGGCTCGCCAGGTTGTTGTGATACTTCCTGGGATGACCTTGGGAAAGAAGATTGCGATGTGGAGGTAGACGAATCGGCCGATCTGCCAACAGAGGCCGCAGCAGACTGATCCACACCCTCTGTGGAAACAGAGGTGTGATCAGAATGATCCTGCAACTGCAAGCACGAATCTTTGCTAATATTTATTTATTTATTGATGTTTAAGGTCATATATTTATGCACAATGGCTAACCATGACCGTGACAGTTTTACGGGTGGAGGAAGCCGGAGTACCCGGAGAGAACCATCGAGCAACGACGAGCAGCTGCCAGCTCCCCAACATCGTAACTCCGCACTGCAACACAGGCAGGGTTAGATTGGTTGAAGACATGCGTACCATCGACATGCGGTACGCCTTAGTACACGGCGTCATCGTGCCCCCACGCGCAATGGAGATGAAGTGTCTTGCCCAAGGACACAATGCGGTTGCCGCAGGTGGGATTCGAACCGAGGACCTCTCGCCTTGCAGCCTGCACCTCTACCTACTGAGCCACCGCACTCCCCATCTTCGCTAATACTTGAGGAAGAATCGGTGCAGGTGGAAAGGCATAGCCGATCCAACCCGTCCAGTCCAGAGACAGAGCATCTACTGAAAATGCCAGAGGATCTGGACAAGGGGAGACAAAGGTCTCTACCTGATGATTCCAGCGAGAAGCGAAAAGGTCGACCTGAGGATGGCCCCACTGCTTGCAAATCGCCTGAAACACCGACCGATGTAGCACCCATTCGGTTGGAAGGACGTGTCGTGTCGGGACAGGGAGTCTGCTAGGACGTTGAGACGCTCGGGAATGTGTCGAATGGACACCCGAGCGTTCACATCCCGTGCCAACAGATGAAGATCCCGAGACAGCCGATACATGGAAATCGAATGTGTGCCTCCTTGATTCCGTATGTAGGCCACTACTGTCGAATTGTCCGAAAGAAGTAGGACAATATGGTCCGACAGATGTGGGATCCAAAGCCGAAAACTCAACAGAAGAGCAAGGAGCTCCTTCTGGTTGATATGAAGGCCCACCTGCTCGCTGTCCCACTCGCCGTGAGTAGACAGACCAAGAGGATCCAACGTCGTACCCCAGCCCCGATCGCTGGCATCCACAGTAAGGATGCGATCGACCAAAGGAAGATCCAACGGAACACCCTGTGTCAGCCAGGGAATATCGGCCCAAGGGTGGAGGTGACAAAGCTGAGACTGAGGAATAGTGAGTTCCAGGTCCAGCGGATCTACATTCGGATGCCAATGATCCAACAGAAGTGTTGGAGAGGTCGGACAAACAAGCGACCGGGCGGAATGAGATCTGTCACCGAACCACAAAGGCCCAGCATCCGAAGGAAACTCCTGGCCGAGACCGAGGAAGATTGAAGCAGGCTCCGAGTCAAGGCGGAAAGAATCGTCGCCCGAGCATGGGGGACTGACACTACATTGTGAAGAGTGTCGAAATCCATTCCCAAATGATGGAATCGCTGAGAAGGAAGGAGATCCGACTTCTCGCGATTGACTCTGAAACCCAGCGCCGCTAGCAGGCAAAGAAACTGCTGGACATCTAACTGCAGAACAGCAGCATCGTGGTGCCGTTGGAGGATGTCGTCCAGGTAGGCTGACGAAGTCACAGCCGACTGAGTACGGTAGAAAGCAAGCACATGTGACATCAGTCGGGTGAAGGTCCAAGGAGCCAGGTTCAAACCGAACGGGAGAGCTCTGAATTGATAGACTCAATCCCGAAACGAGAACCGAAGGTATTTCCGTGACGCCAGATGTCAGGTCGATACTGGCAGCAAACGTCGGACCGACTGGAAAGTCTCCATACTGAAACGAGGAGCTATAATGTACTCATTCAGGATACTCAGATCGATGACAGGATGAAATTGGCAGTTTTTCTTCGGCACCAAGAAAAGTCTCAAGTAAAACCCCGGTGAAAGGGTGTTCCTGACCACCTTGATCGCCCCTTTGGAGAGGAAATTGTTGATCTCCTGCACCAGAAGGTCCCGACGTAGAGAATCGGAAGGGACCCGAGTCGGGAGGGGCACCCGAGATAAACTGGGGTGCCGATGGAAGGACAGTCGCAGACCAGAATGTATAACGTCGAGGACCCAAGGGTCCGACGTTATCTCTGTCCAACGGTCGTAAAACTGCGACAGCCTTCCCCTGACTGGAGGCGAATCGAGGTGAGAACCTTCACTTGCGGCCTCGACGAGGCCCTCCCTCCCTTCCTTCCCCCCCCAGAGGAAAAACCACTACCTCGGGAAGTGACAGAGTCCGGAGACTTTCCTGACTGAGACTGCCAGCGAGCCTGGCCGCGTTGGCGCTTCTTCTGATCAGAAGGAGCAGACGGAGCCGAAGGCGTAGCCGATGTTGCCGACGAGGCAGACGCAGCAGGACGCTTGGCGGGACTGGAACGACCACCACCCGCAGCAGCAGGTTGGTCCAGCTGTCGCAGCAAAAGCTGGTCCTTCGAATGATGAAGAACCTTGCTACGGACAGCTTCCACGGAACCATGGAACAACTGAGGTCCAACTAGAGAGGCAGATCTCAGAACAGCACGCTGCTCAGACGGAAGGGATGGAGAAGAATCCAACACCGCAACCCGGCATGCCAGCTCCAAATTAGCCGTGTTACAGGCGTGAGCGTGTGTCAAGTTGATGAGAGCCTGTGACAAAACGCTAAAAGGCACCTGAGCATCATCAAACTCCCCTGGTGGAAAATACTCTGCCAGGGCAGCGACGACATGGTCAGCGAGAGATGACATGCCCAGCATCTCTCGGGACAGGCCCACCATAGATTCAACTACCGACATCGGGAGAACTGCTGACTTAGGCTTAGTTAACCCGAGAGAAGAAGAATCCTCATCCACAGTGGTCATCCCTTGGAAGACTGGTGGAGAGATGGAATCGTAAACACGAAACAGCGATGGAGACAGAAAAGCATCAGCTCTAGAAAAGAAAGAACCCTTGAGAGCCTTAGAACGCATTTTGGCTAGAAGGTTCAACAGGGTTACGGCGCTCCACAGTGGACCGCGGCCGGACGGTCACAGATAGCTGGTCTGAAGGTTGAACTTCCGGCAATAAGCCGAAGACAAAATCCAAAGCCTGCCCCAAGACTGACGAGGGGGGCCCATCACCTTCCAGATAATCGTCATCCTCCGTAGCAGAGGAGATGTAGCCCAACTCGGGCTGACCAGCAGAAACCTCCTGGGAAGACTGAGCAGTATCCAAGGGGCCAGGCGAGACATCTCGGCGACCGGCCAAAGGAGGTTGTGCCTCAGGAGGCACAGGGAAGCCAACTTGAGGGTTGCCAGAAAGCAACCGGGTGAGCGCCAAAACAGCCTGACGCAGATCACCCTGAGAATCCGTCACAGCAGCATCACCGGACGGAGTGTCCTCCCAATGGACCCTTCTGGTAGAAGAACCCAAATCCTCAGAAGAGACAGACGTCGAACGTCGATCGGCAGACAGAATAGGGATACGGTGAGAAGACACCAGAGGATAGTCCCGATTGTGACGCCCAGGGGCCATCACTGACCTCTTCGGAACAGAAGGTCCTGCCTGCAAATCCTCTAAAGAGACCGACGACGCACGTTGATCGGTAGCTGGACCTAGGACACGATGAGAAGACACCGGAGGATTGTCCCAAGAATGACAGGAACCTGTCATTGGCCTCTGCGCGGCAGACGGCCCCAACTGCCCATCCTCTGAGACCGACGGCAAGCATCGATCGACACCCAGACTTGGAACACAGTGAGGAATCACCGGAGGAAGGTTCCGAGAGTGACAGCTAACCGGGGCTGTCACTGACTGCTGCCGAACAGCAGGCCCTGAATGCCAATGTCCCAACCCCATCCTGCTAGGCGGAACACCAGCAGGGGAAGGAGGAAAAATAAACGATTCACTCGAGGGACGAGGAATCGCTGCCGAAGCGACCGACCGGCTCAACCGACTAGGAGCAAACCTAGCCAGATGAGACGGAGCAGACAGCAAACCACACAGCATCGCCGCGAGGCTAGGGGAGGCTGAGAGCACACAGACACACCAGCAGATACAACCTCGGTCCCCCGAGACTGTAGACCATCCCCAGAGGAGATGGAAGAGCCACCATCATACAGAATAGGATCTGTAGTAACAACTTCCTCAGCAACTGTCGACGGCGTAGGAGGCAGAGCGGAGAGGGTCACTGAGCTGACCTCGGAGAAGCTCTCTACGAAAACAGATGCCTCAAGAGTGACATCAGAAGACAAAGAGACCACAGTCTCCACGTCAGGTATCACTGAACTAGCACCGTCAACAGTTGCAGAGGAACTCGCCACAGAAGACAGATCAGAATCCTGTGTGACAGAGTCACCACGTGCACCAGCAGAAAGGTCTGCTACGGCACAGCTACCCTTACCCCGAGAACGAGGGGTTCTAGCTCTGGACAGAACCACCTTGTTAACAGAAACCAAGAATTTAGAGGACCAAACCCCACAAATACCACATAATTGGGCCTGAGTGCAATTGTTGCAAGTGACACATGTGGAATGAGAGTCGTCCACATGCTTCACTTGCAAGCAAGAGGTACAAGGAATTTGGCATTATATGAATGAAAATAATGGAATCAAGCTTCCCGCCGACGAAAAACAGCACAAAGGTCGTGTTCACACGAGGGGGAAAAACAAGATTAAGTGTGAAGAAACAAGCAATAATGATCAATGAAAGTGTCAATGACACTGTAGCTTAACTTGTGTGTTGTGTTTGATGAAAAGGATAATGTTCAATGTTTATGAAAGGATTATGAAATAAGACAAGAATTGTGATAATTGGGAATATGTTCATTTCTGTTCCCTGTATGCTATGTTTATGATAAAAATAATATGAGGTGTACACTGTACTAAAGATCTGAGGGGTGGGTTAATATGACCTCACAGTTAATATATGTGGTCCTCACAGTTAACGTATATCAACAAAAGTTACCAAGTTACAGTGAAATTATTCCAAAATGAGTCATCCTATCAAGTTACATTAAAATCCCTTCATAAATATGCACTGTAGACTGTGCTAAAGGTTTTCAGGCTTTGGGCCCCTGTAGCCATCAGTTTCCCAATTGCGTCCAAAGGGGACATTCTCATCTAGACATTATATGAAGTCAACCTACCAAGTTACAATGAAATCCCTCCATAAATACGACCTGTAGACTGTGCTAAAGGTTTTTGGGCTTTGGGCTCTGGCAGACATCATGGTTGAACGATCGCAGCCAAAAGGGGGCAATCTCATCTGGGCATCATCTGGAGTGATCCTACAAAGTTACAATGAAATCCCTTCATAAATATGACCTGTAGACTGTGCTCAAATTTTTTGGGCTTCGGGCCCCTGAAGCCGTCACAGGTGACCAATCATGACCAAAAGGGGATGTCAACATCAAGGCATTATATGGAGTCAAACTTATGGGTTACAATGAAGTCCTTCCATAAATATAGACTATGCTAAAGGTTTTGGGGTTTTGGGTTCGGGCAGCCATCAAGGCTGAATGATCGCGACCAAAAGGGGACGTTCTCATCTAGACATTATTTAGAGTCATCCTACCAAGGTACAATGAAATCCCTTCATAAATATCACCTGTAGACTGTGCTAAAGATTTCCGGGCTTTGGGCCCCTGTAGCCAACACAGTTGCCTAATGGTGTCCAAAAGGGGCTGTTCTCATCTAGACATTACATGAAGTCATCCTACCAAGTTACAATGAAATCCCTTCATAAATATGATCTGAAGACTGTGCTAAAGGTTTTCGGGCTTTAGGCTTGGGCAGCCATCATAGTTGAATGATCGCTACCAAAAGGGAACATTCTCATCTGGACATAATCTGGAGTGATCCTATGAAGTTACAATGAAATCCCTTTATAAATATGACATGTAGACTGTGTTCAAGATTTTCGGGCTTCAGGCACCTGTTGACATCATAGTTGACCAACCTCGACCAAAAGGGGATGTCATCATCTAGGCATTATATGGAGTCAACCAAACAAGTTACAATGAAATCCTTCCATAAATACGACCTACAGACATGCTAGTTTTTTGGGCTCGGGCAGCCATCAAGGCTGAATAATCGTGACCAAAAGGGGACCTTCTCATCTGGACACTATTTGGAATCATCCTACCAAGCTACAATAAAATCCCTTCATAATTATGACCTGTAGACTGTTCTACAGGTTTTCAGGCTTTGGGCCCCTGAAGCCGTCACAGTTGCCCAACTGTGTCCAAAAGGGGACGTTCTCATCTAGACATTATATGAAGTCAAACTACCAAGTTTCAATGAAATCCCTTCATAAATATGACCTTAGACTGTGCTAAAGGTTTTCGGGCTTCGGGTTCGGGCAGCCATCATGGGTGAATGATCGCAACCAAAGGGGACAATCTCATCTGGGCATCATCTGGAGTGATCCTGCGAAGTTACAATGAAATCCCTTCATAAATATGACCTGTAGACTGTGTTCAAGGTTTCCGGGCTTCGGGCACCTGTCGCCATCACAGCTGACCAATCACGACCAAAAGGGGATGTCATCATCTAGGCATTATATGGAGTCAACCTAACAATGTTACTATGAAATCCTTAAGGTTAAATATAACCTTTCGCCTATGCTCAAGGTTTTTGGGCTCGGGCACCCATCAAGGCTGATGATCACGGCCAAAATGGGACGTTCTCATCCAGACATTATTTGGAGTCAACCTACCAAGTTACAATGAAATCCCTTCATAAATATGACCTGTAGACAGAGCTAAAGGTTTTCGGGCTTCGGGCACCTTTAGCCATCAAAGTTGCCCAATCATGTCCAAAAGGGGACGTTCTCATCTAGACATTATATGAAGTCAACCTACCAAGTTACAATGAAATCCCTTCATAAATATGACTTGTAGACTGTGCTTAAGGTTTTCGGGCTTCGGGCTCGGGCAGCCATCATGGTTGAATGATCGCAACCAAAGGGGACAATCTCATCTGGGCATCATCTGGAGTGACCCTATGAAGTTACAATGAAATCCCTTCATAAATATGACCTGTAGACTGTGCTCAAGGTTTCTGGGCTTCGGGCACCTTTAGCCATCACAGCGGACCAATCACAACCAAAAGGGGATGTCATCATCTAGGCATTAAATGGAGTCAACCCAATAGGTTACAATGAAATCCTTCCATAAATATGACCTTTTACCTATGCTAAAGGTTTTTGGGCTCAGGCACCCATCAAGACTGAATGATCGCGATCAAAAGGGGACGTTCTCATCTAGACATTATTTGGAGTCATCCAACCAAGTTACAATGAAATCCCCTCATAAATATGACCTGTAGACTGTGCTAAAGGTTTTCGGGCTTCAGGCACCTTTAGCTGTCACAGTTGCCCAATCATGTCCAAAAGGGGACGTTCTCATCTAGACATTATATGAAGTTAACCTACCAGGTTACAATGAAATCCCTTCATAAATATGACCTGTAGACTGCGCTAAAGGTTTTCGGGCTTTGGGCTCGGGCAGCCATCATGGGAGAATGATCGCGCGTTCTCATCTAGACATTATATGAAGTTAACCTACCAAGTTACAATGAAATCCCTTCATAAATATGACCTGTGGACTGCGCTAAAGGTTTTCGGGCTTCGGGCTCGGGCAGCCATCATGGGTGAATGATCGCGCGTTCTCATCTAGACATTATATGAAGTTAACCTACCAAGTTACAATGAAATCCCTTCATAAATATGACCTGTAGACTGTGCTAAAGGTTTTCGGGCTTCGGGCTCGGGCAGCCATCATGGGTGAATGATTTCGCGTTCTCATCTAGACATTATTTGGAGTCATCCTGCCAAGTTACAATGAAATTGCTTCATAAATATGACCTCTAGACTGTGCTAAAGGTTTTCGGGCTTCAGGCTCCTGTAGCCGTCACAGTTGCCCTATCACGTCCAAAGGGGGACTTTCTCATCTAGACATTGTATGAAGTCAACCCACCAAGTTACAATGAAATTCCTCAATAAATATGACCTGTAGACTGTGCTAAAGGTTTTCGGGTTTTGGGCTCGGGCAGTCGTCATGGTTAGCAGATCATGCCCAAATGGGGAAATTCGCATCTAGACATCATAAGGAGTCATCCTACCAAGTTACAATGAAATCCCTCCACATTAAACATGACCTGCAGACTGTGCTAAAAGTTTTTGGGTTTCGGGCTTGGGCAGCCATCACGGTTGATAGATCATGCCCAAAAGGGGACGTTCTCATCTAGGCACTATACAGAGGCATCCTACCAAGTTACAATGAAATCCCTTCATAAATACGATCTGCAGACTGTGCTAATGGTTTTCAGGTTTTGGGCTCGGGCAGCCATACCGGTTGCCCGATCGCGACCAAAAGGGGACGTTCTCATCTAGACATGACCCCAAACCTGCATATGAAATTTCGTGACGATCAGACAAGAACTGCGGGGTGTAGCCCGTGTTAAAGGAAAATGTGAACAGACGTCACAGACGTCACAGACTCACAGACTAACAGACTCACAGACTAACAGACTTCCGCACGCGTGATGGCAATAGCTTATCTTGACTATGTCAAGTTAAGCTAAAAATAACATTAATCAATAACAATTTGGATAGCTTGACAAAAGGATACAATCCACTTGCACACAATTAAATGCAGAAAACACATATAATAAGTTGTTCACGAAGAAAAACAGCAAAGTAGCACGAGTCACAAAAATTTCCGACCATGTACAAATGGCGGAAATAAAAGGAATTGACGTCACGGTTGTTGCGCATGCGCTCGGTAAACGCAAGAGGTGTGCAGAGAGAGTACCTGTAATTTCGAGCGCTGGTCTTGCTCAACCCTTTTTTGATCTTTTTCGCGCTTTTGCACTCGAGTACTTTTCCAGCTTGTTTGGAAAAGTTTCTAAAAGCTTGAGTTAGTTCCGAAGTAGGGCTTGCACTTATGTTACAGCCAATTGTAAACAATTGTGAGTAGGTTGTAAAGAAATTGCCAATCAAAGCAGTTTATGGGCGATTCATTCTAATTTTGGGGGGTGGGTACCAAATTTCAAAGTGGCAAAAAAAAATTCCCTGCATCATGACTGACTTTCAAAAACCAAAAAATTCCTGTTTACGGGATTAAACCCTAGAAATGCATGTTATTTGAACATGTTGCACATTTTTCCTCTTGCAATAAACAAAAGTTGCCTCAATGAAGCATTAGAAAAGCATTAGAGAAGGAGTTGCCCAACATTTAATCCATTTACAAAAAGGCTGACAAGATTCAATGTCTGTTGTTGCTGGATGAAGTTTAAGATCATTTTAGCATCTTTGACTATATATTGATCACAGCACAAGTATAAAATCTAGTTCTGAATATCATTTATAATTATGCAGTTCACTTTAGAAGGCTCTTACCCTCCAGGCACATGCTGTCAGGTCCTATTTTACCAGTTATGTATTTATTTGTGTTTAAAGTCACATCTATGGTACAACATGACTGGAACAAAACTATGAAGTCAAGTTTTGCAGTAGGTATTCTTTTAATTGCATACACTGCAATGTTTTAATTAAAAACATGCTTAGATTTCGATCTAAACTTATTGTATAAAGCATGGTACTTCTGGAGGGGTATTTTCTCATATCTGTCGTGACACGAGATATTGAAAAAATTTGTTAGACATTCCTGCCATCTTATAATTTAGCATATAATAAATGGTACTGACCAAATCTTGTCTACATGAAAAGTACACACACATAGCGGCAGTTTCCATGACATATCTCTCTCTAGTAAGTAAACTGACCCTTCACCAATGTTAACTGTTGATAACTGTACCCATTTTTTTTCTTTACAAAAAATACAGTTTTTCTCCTTATGATCTCTCTCAAGACACAAATCAGCAAATTTAATTCAACAAGGAATCAAAAGTGGTTTGTGAAAATAAACAAAAGGCACCATGGGACCTGAGGCACTCACCTGAAAAAGTTGTTTAAAGAAGGAATAATTATGCCACTCTAACACTTGCATGTATTTTGTTCATGAACAGGTCCGTATTCTTGCGAGCCAACATGCGCCACATTTGGAGCACGGAACTTCTCATCACAATAAAGTTAAGCATAGTTTACTCCATGTCATGCCATCTGACACGCATTAGTTACAAACTAGGTCTGCATCTGCCACAAACACATGACACATCTATGTCATGCAATGGCACAGCATGGCAAGCATCATTATGCCATAGTTGCGCCAAGAGTATGGACAATTTGCACATCAGTTGCGAGGTTGTCACGCCAGGGCACGGATGGTTACTCATTGACATGTCATAGTTGCACATGCGTGAAGTCATCGTGGAGAAATTTGGGATGCGATTGCCCACACAAACTATGCTCAACACTGCGTTCCACTGGTGTTCACGTTGCCACGGAGGCACACTTAATGCACATAGTTTGCGCATTAAGCACGCCACTGGCAGGAAAACGATGTTGTGACACCTCAAAATCTGAATTTTTTTAAATTTGAAAATTTCGGCCACGGCTGGCACGCAGCCTCAAGCACACTTACATGACTAGTTCCCTCATTGGCAAACCACAATGCGTG
Organism: Pictodentalium vernedei; assembly: GCA_031216915.1. Taxonomy (NCBI): domain Eukaryota; kingdom Metazoa; phylum Mollusca; class Scaphopoda; order Dentaliida; family Dentaliidae; genus Pictodentalium; species Pictodentalium vernedei. The sequence goes on along the minus strand of CM062296.1, from coordinate 305,460,574 downwards.
CCTCTTTGTGCCACCTCTGTCATGCACGTGTCAAGGAGGCTTTAATTAGCATCTGTGGCCAGTCAACACTACAGAGGACTGAAGTCATGCAACTATTCAACTCTGTTGTCCAGTAAGATGATTTTTTTTGGTATTGCGATGCTACCACACAAGAAATGCCCAGATTTCCAGTACTGGAAAATAGGGAGCTCAAATACCAACCAAGGGACTTAACTTGCACTGATTAAGCACCTCCCTCCCCAACCAGGATTCTGACCACTGGATCTGAGAGAGGCAGATTTTCAAAGATTATTCTTCATATTGGGCTTCTTGATTTGAAAAAACTTGAATCTGACCTCCGTAATAAGGTTGTATATCAAATATCAACAGATTCTGACTGGTGGATCTGAACAGTCAGAAATTTTTTAAAGATGATTATTCCCCATATTGCACTAAGTTAAAATTCAGGCTCCCATAGAAAGTCCAAAATATTAACCGAGGGACTTGATTTCAACAAATATGAACCCGACCCCTGTAAGGGTGCTATCAAAAGATTCTGACCAGTGGTTCTGGAAAAGAAGATTTTAAAAGATTATTCCTCATACTGAACTAAGTAAAAATTCATGCTCGAATAGGGAGCCCAAATATTAACTTACAGATTTTTACAAACTTAAATCTGATTCTACTGAGGATGGTGTCTACCATATATCAAAAGATTTTGATGGGGGTCCATGAGAAAATTTTTTTATAAAGACTATATCCCCATATTGAACCAAGTCAAAATTTGGGCACCAATATTAAACAAGAGACCTGAATGGAACCAACTTAAATCTGACTCCTGTAAGGATGTTTACCAAAGATTAAAGAATTCTGACCTGAAGAAGAATAATTTTAATGATTATTCCCCATATTACGTAAAGTTAAAATTCAGGCTCACATAGAGAACCCAATTATTAACTGATGGAATTTATTTGGGGGCGCGGTGGCATTGCGGTAACCGGTTCTCGTCAGATCACCGAAGTTAAGCAACATCGAGCCCGGTTAGTCATCGGATGGGTGACCGTCTGAGCGATCGATTCGGATTCTCGCACTGTGTCCTTGGACAAGGCACTTAACCCCCATTGGCCACATGGGGGCACGATGACACCATGTACCAAACTAACCCTGCCTATGCTGCAGTGTGGAGTTACGATGTTGGGGAGCTGGCAGCTGTTCGTCATTGCTCGGTAGTTCTCTCCGGGTACTCAGTTTTCCTCCACCTATAAAACTGTCACAGTGATGATTAGCCATTGTGCATAAGTATGTGATCTTAAAAACGCCAATAAAAAAATAGATAAATAGATGGAATTTATTTGAAAATATTTGAATCCAACCCTTGTAAGGATTCTGTATACATTATATCAAAGATTAAGACTAGTGGTTCTGGAGAAAAAGAGTTTTAAAGATTATTCCTCATATTGGACATATTCCTCAATAGGAGCCCAAATATTAACAAAGGGACTTGGTTTGAACATACTTAGATCTGACCTCCCCAAGGATGCTGTATACCAAATGTCAAAAGATTCTAACTGGTGGATCTGAAGAAGATTATCCCTCATTTTGCACGAAGTTAACACATTCAGGCCCCCATACGGAGCCCAAATAATAACTGTGGATGTGAATTAGACCTCTGTAATGATGTTGCATGCTGAATATTACAAAATTTTGACTGGTGGTTTGGGAGAAGAAGATTCTTTAAAGAGAACACCTCATATTGAACCAAGTTAAAATTCAGGCTCCTGTACTGAGCCCAACTTTGAACCGAGGGGCTTATTTTAATGAAAGTGTCAATGACACCACTGTGGCTTAACTTGTGTGTTGTGTTTGATGAAAAGGATAATGTTCAATGTTTATAATAGGATTATGAAATAAGACAAGAATTGTGATAATTGGGAATATGTTCATTTCTGTTTCCTTATGCTATGTTTTTGCTAAAAATAATATGAGGTGTACACTGTACTAAAGAGCTGAGGGGTGGGTTCTCACAGTTAATGTATGTGGCCCTCACAGTTAACGTACATCAACACAAGTCACCAAGTTACAGTGAAATTATTCCAAAAACGAGTGATCCTATCAAGTTACATTGAAATCCCTTCATAAATATGGCCTGTAGACTGTGCTAAAGGTTTTTGGGCTTCGGGCCCCTGTAGTCGTCAGTTTCCCAATTGCGTCCAAAGGGGACGTTCTCATCTAGACATTATATGAAGTCAACCTACCAAGTTACAATGAAATCCCTTCATAAATATGACCTGTAGACTGTGCTAAAGGTTTTTGGGCTTTGGGCTCGGGCAGCCATCATGGTTGAATGATGGCAACCAAAAGGGGACATTCTCATCTGGGCATCCCCTGGAGGGATCCTACAAAGTTACAATGAAATCCCTTCATAAATATGACCTGTAGACTGTACTCAAGGTTTTCGGGCCCCTGAAGCCGTCACAGTTGACCAATCGCGGCCAAAAGGGGATGTCATCATCTAGGCATTATATGGAGCCAAACTTACAGGTTACAATGAAATCCTTCCATAAATACGACCTATAGATTATGCTATAGGTTTTTGGGCTCGGGCAGCCATCAAGGCTGAATGAACGCGAACAAAAGGGGACGTTCTCATCTAGACATTACTTGGAGTCATCCTACCAAGCTACAATGAAATCCCTTCATAATTATGACCTGTAGACTGTTCTAAAGGTTTTCGGGCTTGGGGCCCCTGTAGCTGTCACAGTTGCCCAATCGTGACCAAAAGGGGACGTTCTCATCTAGACATTATATGAAGTCAAACCTACCAAGTTACAATGAAATCCCTTCATAAAAATGACCTGTAGACTGTGCTAAAGGTATTTGGGCTTGGGCAACCATAACGGTTGAATGATCGCAACCAAAAGGGGACATTCTCATCTGGAGTGATACTACGAAGTTACAATGAAATCCCTTCATAAATATGACCTGTAGACCGTGCTCAAGATTTTCGGGCTTCAGGCACCTATAGCCATCACAGTTGACCAATCATGACCAAAAGGGGATGTCACCATCTAGGCATCATATGGAGTCAACCTAACAAGTTTCACTGAAATCCTTCCATAAATACGACCTATAGACTATGCTAAAGGTCTTTGGGCTCGGGCAGCCATAAAGGCTGAATGATCGCGACTCCAAAATAATGTCTGGATGTTCTCATCTAGACATTATTTGGAATCATCCTACAAAGCTACAATGAAATCCCTTCATAATTATGACCTGTAGACTGTTCTAAAGGTTTTCGGGCTTCAGGACCCTGTAGCTGTCACAGTTGCCCAATCATGTCCAAAACGGGACGTTCTCATCTAGACATTATATGAAGTCAAACCTACCAAGTCACAATGAAATCCCTTCATAAATATGACCTGTAGACTGTGCTAAAGGTATTTCGGCTTCGGGCTCGAGCAGCCATAATGGTTAAATGATCGCAACCGAAAGGAGACATTCTCATCTGGAGTGATCCACGAAGTTACAATGAAATTCCTTCATAAATATGACCTGTAGACTGTGCTCAAGATTTTCGGGCTTTGGGCACCTGCAGCCATCACAGTTGATCAATCATGACCAAAAGGGGATGTCATCATCTAGGCCTTATATGGAGTCAACCTACTAAGTTGCACTGAAATCCTTCCATAAATAGAAGCTATAGACTATGCTAAAGGTCTTTGGGCTCAGGCAGCTATCAAGGCTGAATGATCGCGACCAAAAGGGGATGTTCTCATCTAGACATTATTTGGAGTCATCCTACAAAGCTACAATGAAATCCCTTCATAATTATGACCTGTAGACTGTTCTAAAGGTTTTTGGGCCCCTGTAGCCGTCACAGTTGCCCAATCATGTTCAAAAGGGGACGTTCTCATCTAGACATTATATGAAGTCAACCTGCCAAGTTACAATGAAATCCCTTCATAAATATGACCTGTAGACTGTGCTAAAGGTTTTCAGGCTTCAGGCTCCTTTAGCTGTCACAGTTGCCCAATCATGTCCAAAAGGGGACTTTCTCATCTAGACATTATATGAAGTCAACCCACCAAGTTACAATGAAATTCCTCAATAAATATGACCTGTAGACTGTGCTAAAGGTGAACTGCAGACTGTGCTATAAGTTTTTGGGTTTTGGGCTTGGGCAGCCATCACGGTTGACGGATCATGCCCAAAAGGGAACGTTCTCATCTAGGCATTATACAGAGGCATCCTGTAGACTGTGCTAAAGATTTCGGGTTTTGGGCTCGAGCAATCGTCACGGTTGGCAGATCACGCCCAAATGGGGAAATTCTCATCTAAAATCATCAAAATGGTATGTTCTCATCTAGACATTATTTGGAGGCATCCTACCAAGTAACAATGAAATCTCTTCATAAATACGACCTGTAGACTGTGCTAATGGTTTTCGGATTTTGGGCTCGGGCAGCCATACCGGTTGCCCGATTGCGACCAAAAGGAGACATTCTCATCTAGACATGACCCCAAACCTGCATATGAAATTTCGTGACGATCAGACAAGAACTGCAGGGTGTAGCCCGTGCTAAAGAAAAATGTGAACAGACTCACAGACTCACAGACTTCTGCACGCGTGATGGCAATAGCTTATCTTGACTATGTCAAGTTAAGCTAACAAAATTGTATTTGACCCCATTATGGATGCTGTATTCCAAATATTAAAAGATTCTGATTTGTGTTTCTGAAGATTTTTTTAATTTTTGCAAATTTGCTGACTCATCATTTTTTCAATTGGCTCTACAGTTTACTCACTATGACACAACCAAAGGCAATTTTTTACCATTCCATTCTAAAGGTCCAAAGGATGCTTCATACCATAAAACAGATATCTGTTCCATAGGGTTTGTGAAATATGAGCATTTCAAAATATTTCCATTTTTAGCTCCTGGGGTTCCCATGAGGATGCAGGAATTTTTTTATTTTATTTCTGTTGCATGAATTATGTACTTATGACTCAATAGCACCAGATTCCAAATTTAGTTCAAATTGGCTCATCAGTTCAGAAAATAGAAATTTTGGGCAGCGCCAAAAATCTTGCCCCTCCCATAACAAAGGCAAATATTGCTCCATGAAATTCGTTTGAACAAACTTGATTCTACCCCTCAAAAGAAAACACAATATTAAATATCAAGTCACTGTAACCACTGGTTCATGAGATTTTTTTAAAAATTTGGTGCATTTTCCCCACCCCCTCCCTATGGGGCTGGGTAAACTGATTTGAACAAAAGCAAAATGCAAAGTCAGAACAAACAATTACCTCAAATTTAACTAAAATCAGTTCAGCAGTTTTGGAGAAGTTACAAACCCCACCTTATGAGGACGACGTCAGACGACAGACAAAAAGTGATCCTTAAACCTCACTCTGACTTACTGTCAGGTGAGTAAAAAGTACAATACTTAGTCATTTTCATACATACCATAGGGCTGGTTATTTTCTGACTGTCTCATTAATTGTTAGCTTATCAAATTGTTCTTGGTCATCATAACTTGTTCACATGTCTTTGCCTTGTTATGGAAGAATGCCTTTATGAGTGGCTTTGCTTTTGTTGCAATTAATGGGAAAGTGCCCAGAAAGCAATGCCACACACGACAAAAGAATTTCACTTTAACGATAATATGAAGCACATTGGCAGAATATTGAAGCCTTTCAGTTGTGGTATCTGCACTTGAGCAATGAAGCCAGTACTCAACCAGTTAACCCTCACCCAATGCACACAATATCAAAATTTGGTAATTTAACTGGTTGGAGTGCTAAATTATTTTTTAAAGGTGATTTGAAACGAGTATTTTATTTTTAAAGATACCATGCTACTAGAAAAATCAGCCAAAGTTCAGCAAGATTTGGTTCATAAATAATTGTTTGGTTACAATTTATTGGAGAGTGCCAATAGCACTCGCCAATAAATTACAACCAAATAATTTTATGTAAGACAGACATTTTTCTTCTACTGCTGAGCAAATGCATACAGTGTAAAGCCACTGAAGTGGCTTACAGCACTTTTCAATAATAGAGCCATTATTTATTTATTTATTGATGTTTTTAAGGTCACATATTTATGCACAATGGCTAATCATGACCGTGACGGTTTTACGGGTGGAGGAAGCCGAAGTACCCGGAGAGAACCACTGAGCAACGACGAACAGCTGCTAGCTCCCCAACATTGTAACTCCGCACTGCAGCACAGGCAGGGTTAGATTGGTTGAAGACATGCGTACCATCGACGTGCAGTACGCCTTAGTACACGGCGTCATCGTGCTCCCATGCGGGCAATGGAGATGAAGTGTCTTGCCCAAGGACACAACGCGGTTGTCGCAGGTGGGATTCGAACCGAGGACCTCTACCAACTGAGCCACCGCGCTCCCAATAGAGCCATCATAGTGGCTTCTGGGACTCAACCAGTTAATTATATTTTTTCAAATGTTTCAAAACATTTCAACAAAACCATATCATGTGAGACCTCTGTGGAATGTGCTAGACAAGCTTGTTCCAATGAGCGGGTCACATGATATGGTTTTGTTGAACTTTCTTTAAAAAAAATTTTCTTCTACTGATCAATTTCTAAATTATTTGAGTGGAAGTGGCCGATTTGTTAGGTAAAGGGCTTAGAACGGTTAATGAGGAAAAGGATACTTTTTTGAGGCATGTTCACCTCAGAGATATGGCCATTCTCTTCATGTATATAAAACGTGCTTTTTAGCTTCTTATTTTGGGTTGAGTTTTTTCGGGTTGTTTTTTATTGGTACTTTCTGCATTTCCATTATAATTTCACTTGCTTGCAGTATGCATTTGACGGATTCTTTCTCTGCTATTTTCCAGTACACTGACATTACAATTTTAAAATCTTTAGCTGCAGTTTTTTTATGATTTAACAGGAAGAGAGTTAATGATCTCCATGCCACTGAAACTATCTTCACAAAAAGTTAATTGGAAGCTCGGAGGTGCGGTGGCATTGCGGTAACCCATTCTCATCAGATCACTGAAGTTAACTGGTTGAAGGCTAGATTATTTTGGGTGGGTCGAATTAGTTATTCAATAGTTTTTATTACAAATTACTGGAGAGTGCCCCAGGCACTCTCCAATCATTTGTAATAAAACAAATTCATATAAACAAAATATTATTTGCACTTGACTGAATATCTGAAACATAAGCAAGGAAAATGTTGGCGTTTGCTCTGGTATCCTCATTCATGTGAAGCCCTGATAGTGGCTTCTAGCACTCAACCAGTTGAGCAACGTCGAGTGCGGTTCGTAGTTGGATGGATGACCATTTCAGTGACTGATTCATGCTCCCGCATTGTGTCCTTGGGCAAGGCACTTTACCCTGATTGCCTACATGGGGGCACGATGACGCTGTGTACTAAGGCGTACTGCACGTTGATGGTGCACATGTCTTCAACCAACCTAACCCTGCCTGTGCCGCAGTGCAGAATTCAGAGTTACAATGTTGGAGAGCTGACAGCTGCTCGTCGTTGCTCGGTGGTTCTCTCTGGGTACTCCGGCTTCCTCTACCTGTAAAACTGTCACCGACATGATATGACCTTGGCTGTTAATGAGTCTTAAACTCTAATATTAAAAAAAAAAAAAAAAAAAAAAAATTGGAAGCTCATATTCTGTATCATCAGAACTACAATTTATGCTTACATACATGCCTTTGAAAATATCATTTTGGCTGTAACGAATAATCTCCATGACTTCAGAAAGTGAACTGGAAATGTATATTTCCTAATTTGCATTTGATAACACATAAACATTTATTATTGGGGGTAAAATGGATATTCATTATCTTCTATCTGAAAAGGTTCTGCTATTTGTGCACTTCACAAGAGTGAAATTTTGGATAAATTGTGTCATGCCACTAAGCAGGATGTAACAGGAACTCTAACTTCAGTAAAGAGCAGGAAAAGGGTGACGCACAGCTAATGCAACCCTCCCAAAACTTGAAGTTTACGAAACTTTAAATTTATTCAGTAGAGTATAAGATCAATATCAGCAGTTATAGCTACATTAGGACTGCGAAACAAATATCGAGTCAACTTAGGCCATGGTTAATTAATTTTTGGTTTAGCATTATTCGAAGAGTGTCGAAATCCATTCCCAAATGATGGAATCGCTGAGAAGGAAGGAGATCCGACTTCTCGCGATTGACTCTGAAACCCAGCGCCGCTAGCAGGCAAAGAAACTGCTGGACATCTAACTGCAGAACAGCAGCATCGTGGTGCCGTTGGAGGATGTCGTCCAGGTAGGCTGACGAAGTCACAGCCGACTGAGTACGGTAGAAAGCAAGCACATGTGACATCAGTCGGGTGAAGGTCCAAGGAGCCAGGTTCAAACCGAACGGGAGAGCTCTGAATTGATAGACTCAATCCCGAAACGAGAACCGAAGGTATTTCCGTGACGCCAGATGTCAGGTCGATACTGGCAGCAAACGTCGGACCGACTGGAAAGTCTCCATACTGAAACGAGGAGCTATAATGTACTCATTCAGGATACTCAGATCGATGACAGGATGAAATTGGCAGTTTTTCTTCGGCACCAAGAAAAGTCTCAAGTAAAACCCCGGTGAAAGGGTGTTCCTGACCACCTTGATCGCCCCTTTGGAGAGGAAATTGTTGATCTCCTGCACCAGAAGGTCCCGACGTAGAGAATCGGAAGGGACCCGAGTCGGGAGGGGCACCCGAGATAAACTGGGGTGCCGATGGAAGGACAGTCGCAGACCAGAATGTATAACGTCGAGGACCCAAGGGTCCGACGTTATCTCTGTCCAACGGTCGTAAAACTGCGACAGCCTTCCCCTGACTGGAGGCGAATCGAGGTGAGAACCTTCACTTGCGGCCTCGACGAGGCCCTCCCTCCCTTCCTTCCCCCCCCAGAGGAAAAACCACTACCTCGGGAAGTGACAGAGTCCGGAGACTTTCCTGACTGAGACTGCCAGCGAGCCTGGCCGCGTTGGCGCTTCTTCTGATCAGAAGGAGCAGACGGAGCCGAAGGCGTAGCCGATGTTGCCGACGAGGCAGACGCAGCAGGACGCTTGGCGGGACTGGAACGACCACCACCCGCAGCAGCAGGTTGGTCCAGCTGTCGCAGCAAAAGCTGGTCCTTCGAATGATGAAGAACCTTGCTACGGACAGCTTCCACGGAACCATGGAACAACTGAGGTCCAACTAGAGAGGCAGATCTCAGAACAGCACGCTGCTCAGACGGAAGGGATGGAGAAGAATCCAACACCGCAACCCGGCATGCCAGCTCCAAATTAGCCGTGTTACAGGCGTGAGCGTGTGTCAAGTTGATGAGAGCCTGTGACAAAACGCTAAAAGGCACCTGAGCATCATCAAACTCCCCTGGTGGAAAATACTCTGCCAGGGCAGCGACGACATGGTCAGCGAGAGATGACATGCCCAGCATCTCTCGGGACAGGCCCACCATAGATTCAACTACCGACATCGGGAGAACTGCTGACTTAGGCTTAGTTAACCCGAGAGAAGAAGAATCCTCATCCACAGTGGTCATCCCTTGGAAGACTGGTGGAGAGATGGAATCGTAAACACGAAACAGCGATGGAGACAGAAAAGCATCAGCTCTAGAAAAGAAAGAACCCTTGAGAGCCTTAGAACGCATTTTGGCTAGAAGGTTCAACAGGGTTACGGCGCTCCACAGTGGACCGCGGCCGGACGGTCACAGATAGCTGGTCTGAAGGTTGAACTTCCGGCAATAAGCCGAAGACAAAATCCAAAGCCTGCCCCAAGACTGACGAGGGGGGCCCATCACCTTCCAGATAATCGTCATCCTCCGTAGCAGAGGAGATGTAGCCCAACTCGGGCTGACCAGCAGAAACCTCCTGGGAAGACTGAGCAGTATCCAAGGGGCCAGGCGAGACATCTCGGCGACCGGCCAAAGGAGGTTGTGCCTCAGGAGGCACAGGGAAGCCAACTTGAGGGTTGCCAGAAAGCAACCGGGTGAGCGCCAAAACAGCCTGACGCAGATCACCCTGAGAATCCGTCACAGCAGCATCACCGGACGGAGTGTCCTCCCAATGGACCCTTCTGGTAGAAGAACCCAAATCCTCAGAAGAGACAGACGTCGAACGTCGATCGGCAGACAGAATAGGGATACGGTGAGAAGACACCAGAGGATAGTCCCGATTGTGACGCCCAGGGGCCATCACTGACCTCTTCGGAACAGAAGGTCCTGCCTGCAAATCCTCTAAAGAGACCGACGACGCACGTTGATCGGTAGCTGGACCTAGGACACGATGAGAAGACACCGGAGGATTGTCCCAAGAATGACAGGAACCTGTCATTGGCCTCTGCGCGGCAGACGGCCCCAACTGCCCATCCTCTGAGACCGACGGCAAGCATCGATCGACACCCAGACTTGGAACACAGTGAGGAATCACCGGAGGAAGGTTCCGAGAGTGACAGCTAACCGGGGCTGTCACTGACTGCTGCCGAACAGCAGGCCCTGAATGCCAATGTCCCAACCCCATCCTGCTAGGCGGAACACCAGCAGGGGAAGGAGGAAAAATAAACGATTCACTCGAGGGACGAGGAATCGCTGCCGAAGCGACCGACCGGCTCAACCGACTAGGAGCAAACCTAGCCAGATGAGACGGAGCAGACAGCAAACCACACAGCATCGCCGCGAGGCTAGGGGAGGCTGAGAGCACACAGACACACCAGCAGATACAACCTCGGTCCCCCGAGACTGTAGACCATCCCCAGAGGAGATGGAAGAGCCACCATCATACAGAATAGGATCTGTAGTAACAACTTCCTCAGCAACTGTCGACGGCGTAGGAGGCAGAGCGGAGAGGGTCACTGAGCTGACCTCGGAGAAGCTCTCTACGAAAACAGATGCCTCAAGAGTGACATCAGAAGACAAAGAGACCACAGTCTCCACGTCAGGTATCACTGAACTAGCACCGTCAACAGTTGCAGAGGAACTCGCCACAGAAGACAGATCAGAATCCTGTGTGACAGAGTCACCACGTGCACCAGCAGAAAGGTCTGCTACGGCACAGCTACCCTTACCCCGAGAACGAGGGGTTCTAGCTCTGGACAGAACCACCTTGTTAACAGAAACCAAGAATTTAGAGGACCAAACCCCACAAATACCACATAATTGGGCCTGAGTGCAATTGTTGCAAGTGACACATGTGGAATGAGAGTCGTCCACATGCTTCACTTGCAAGCAAGAGGTACAAGGAATTTGGCATTATATGAATGAAAATAATGGAATCAAGCTTCCCGCCGACGAAAAACAGCACAAAGGTCGTGTTCACACGAGGGGGAAAAACAAGATTAAGTGTGAAGAAACAAGCAATAATGATCAATGAAAGTGTCAATGACACTGTAGCTTAACTTGTGTGTTGTGTTTGATGAAAAGGATAATGTTCAATGTTTATGAAAGGATTATGAAATAAGACAAGAATTGTGATAATTGGGAATATGTTCATTTCTGTTCCCTGTATGCTATGTTTATGATAAAAATAATATGAGGTGTACACTGTACTAAAGATCTGAGGGGTGGGTTAATATGACCTCACAGTTAATATATGTGGTCCTCACAGTTAACGTATATCAACAAAAGTTACCAAGTTACAGTGAAATTATTCCAAAATGAGTCATCCTATCAAGTTACATTAAAATCCCTTCATAAATATGCACTGTAGACTGTGCTAAAGGTTTTCAGGCTTTGGGCCCCTGTAGCCATCAGTTTCCCAATTGCGTCCAAAGGGGACATTCTCATCTAGACATTATATGAAGTCAACCTACCAAGTTACAATGAAATCCCTCCATAAATACGACCTGTAGACTGTGCTAAAGGTTTTTGGGCTTTGGGCTCTGGCAGACATCATGGTTGAACGATCGCAGCCAAAAGGGGGCAATCTCATCTGGGCATCATCTGGAGTGATCCTACAAAGTTACAATGAAATCCCTTCATAAATATGACCTGTAGACTGTGCTCAAATTTTTTGGGCTTCGGGCCCCTGAAGCCGTCACAGGTGACCAATCATGACCAAAAGGGGATGTCAACATCAAGGCATTATATGGAGTCAAACTTATGGGTTACAATGAAGTCCTTCCATAAATATAGACTATGCTAAAGGTTTTGGGGTTTTGGGTTCGGGCAGCCATCAAGGCTGAATGATCGCGACCAAAAGGGGACGTTCTCATCTAGACATTATTTAGAGTCATCCTACCAAGGTACAATGAAATCCCTTCATAAATATCACCTGTAGACTGTGCTAAAGATTTCCGGGCTTTGGGCCCCTGTAGCCAACACAGTTGCCTAATGGTGTCCAAAAGGGGCTGTTCTCATCTAGACATTACATGAAGTCATCCTACCAAGTTACAATGAAATCCCTTCATAAATATGATCTGAAGACTGTGCTAAAGGTTTTCGGGCTTTAGGCTTGGGCAGCCATCATAGTTGAATGATCGCTACCAAAAGGGAACATTCTCATCTGGACATAATCTGGAGTGATCCTATGAAGTTACAATGAAATCCCTTTATAAATATGACATGTAGACTGTGTTCAAGATTTTCGGGCTTCAGGCACCTGTTGACATCATAGTTGACCAACCTCGACCAAAAGGGGATGTCATCATCTAGGCATTATATGGAGTCAACCAAACAAGTTACAATGAAATCCTTCCATAAATACGACCTACAGACATGCTAGTTTTTTGGGCTCGGGCAGCCATCAAGGCTGAATAATCGTGACCAAAAGGGGACCTTCTCATCTGGACACTATTTGGAATCATCCTACCAAGCTACAATAAAATCCCTTCATAATTATGACCTGTAGACTGTTCTACAGGTTTTCAGGCTTTGGGCCCCTGAAGCCGTCACAGTTGCCCAACTGTGTCCAAAAGGGGACGTTCTCATCTAGACATTATATGAAGTCAAACTACCAAGTTTCAATGAAATCCCTTCATAAATATGACCTTAGACTGTGCTAAAGGTTTTCGGGCTTCGGGTTCGGGCAGCCATCATGGGTGAATGATCGCAACCAAAGGGGACAATCTCATCTGGGCATCATCTGGAGTGATCCTGCGAAGTTACAATGAAATCCCTTCATAAATATGACCTGTAGACTGTGTTCAAGGTTTCCGGGCTTCGGGCACCTGTCGCCATCACAGCTGACCAATCACGACCAAAAGGGGATGTCATCATCTAGGCATTATATGGAGTCAACCTAACAATGTTACTATGAAATCCTTAAGGTTAAATATAACCTTTCGCCTATGCTCAAGGTTTTTGGGCTCGGGCACCCATCAAGGCTGATGATCACGGCCAAAATGGGACGTTCTCATCCAGACATTATTTGGAGTCAACCTACCAAGTTACAATGAAATCCCTTCATAAATATGACCTGTAGACAGAGCTAAAGGTTTTCGGGCTTCGGGCACCTTTAGCCATCAAAGTTGCCCAATCATGTCCAAAAGGGGACGTTCTCATCTAGACATTATATGAAGTCAACCTACCAAGTTACAATGAAATCCCTTCATAAATATGACTTGTAGACTGTGCTTAAGGTTTTCGGGCTTCGGGCTCGGGCAGCCATCATGGTTGAATGATCGCAACCAAAGGGGACAATCTCATCTGGGCATCATCTGGAGTGACCCTATGAAGTTACAATGAAATCCCTTCATAAATATGACCTGTAGACTGTGCTCAAGGTTTCTGGGCTTCGGGCACCTTTAGCCATCACAGCGGACCAATCACAACCAAAAGGGGATGTCATCATCTAGGCATTAAATGGAGTCAACCCAATAGGTTACAATGAAATCCTTCCATAAATATGACCTTTTACCTATGCTAAAGGTTTTTGGGCTCAGGCACCCATCAAGACTGAATGATCGCGATCAAAAGGGGACGTTCTCATCTAGACATTATTTGGAGTCATCCAACCAAGTTACAATGAAATCCCCTCATAAATATGACCTGTAGACTGTGCTAAAGGTTTTCGGGCTTCAGGCACCTTTAGCTGTCACAGTTGCCCAATCATGTCCAAAAGGGGACGTTCTCATCTAGACATTATATGAAGTTAACCTACCAGGTTACAATGAAATCCCTTCATAAATATGACCTGTAGACTGCGCTAAAGGTTTTCGGGCTTTGGGCTCGGGCAGCCATCATGGGAGAATGATCGCGCGTTCTCATCTAGACATTATATGAAGTTAACCTACCAAGTTACAATGAAATCCCTTCATAAATATGACCTGTGGACTGCGCTAAAGGTTTTCGGGCTTCGGGCTCGGGCAGCCATCATGGGTGAATGATCGCGCGTTCTCATCTAGACATTATATGAAGTTAACCTACCAAGTTACAATGAAATCCCTTCATAAATATGACCTGTAGACTGTGCTAAAGGTTTTCGGGCTTCGGGCTCGGGCAGCCATCATGGGTGAATGATTTCGCGTTCTCATCTAGACATTATTTGGAGTCATCCTGCCAAGTTACAATGAAATTGCTTCATAAATATGACCTCTAGACTGTGCTAAAGGTTTTCGGGCTTCAGGCTCCTGTAGCCGTCACAGTTGCCCTATCACGTCCAAAGGGGGACTTTCTCATCTAGACATTGTATGAAGTCAACCCACCAAGTTACAATGAAATTCCTCAATAAATATGACCTGTAGACTGTGCTAAAGGTTTTCGGGTTTTGGGCTCGGGCAGTCGTCATGGTTAGCAGATCATGCCCAAATGGGGAAATTCGCATCTAGACATCATAAGGAGTCATCCTACCAAGTTACAATGAAATCCCTCCACATTAAACATGACCTGCAGACTGTGCTAAAAGTTTTTGGGTTTCGGGCTTGGGCAGCCATCACGGTTGATAGATCATGCCCAAAAGGGGACGTTCTCATCTAGGCACTATACAGAGGCATCCTACCAAGTTACAATGAAATCCCTTCATAAATACGATCTGCAGACTGTGCTAATGGTTTTCAGGTTTTGGGCTCGGGCAGCCATACCGGTTGCCCGATCGCGACCAAAAGGGGACGTTCTCATCTAGACATGACCCCAAACCTGCATATGAAATTTCGTGACGATCAGACAAGAACTGCGGGGTGTAGCCCGTGTTAAAGGAAAATGTGAACAGACGTCACAGACGTCACAGACTCACAGACTAACAGACTCACAGACTAACAGACTTCCGCACGCGTGATGGCAATAGCTTATCTTGACTATGTCAAGTTAAGCTAAAAATAACATTAATCAATAACAATTTGGATAGCTTGACAAAAGGATACAATCCACTTGCACACAATTAAATGCAGAAAACACATATAATAAGTTGTTCACGAAGAAAAACAGCAAAGTAGCACGAGTCACAAAAATTTCCGACCATGTACAAATGGCGGAAATAAAAGGAATTGACGTCACGGTTGTTGCGCATGCGCTCGGTAAACGCAAGAGGTGTGCAGAGAGAGTACCTGTAATTTCGAGCGCTGGTCTTGCTCAACCCTTTTTTGATCTTTTTCGCGCTTTTGCACTCGAGTACTTTTCCAGCTTGTTTGGAAAAGTTTCTAAAAGCTTGAGTTAGTTCCGAAGTAGGGCTTGCACTTATGTTACAGCCAATTGTAAACAATTGTGAGTAGGTTGTAAAGAAATTGCCAATCAAAGCAGTTTATGGGCGATTCATTCTAATTTTGGGGGGTGGGTACCAAATTTCAAAGTGGCAAAAAAAAATTCCCTGCATCATGACTGACTTTCAAAAACCAAAAAATTCCTGTTTACGGGATTAAACCCTAGAAATGCATGTTATTTGAACATGTTGCACATTTTTCCTCTTGCAATAAACAAAAGTTGCCTCAATGAAGCATTAGAAAAGCATTAGAGAAGGAGTTGCCCAACATTTAATCCATTTACAAAAAGGCTGACAAGATTCAATGTCTGTTGTTGCTGGATGAAGTTTAAGATCATTTTAGCATCTTTGACTATATATTGATCACAGCACAAGTATAAAATCTAGTTCTGAATATCATTTATAATTATGCAGTTCACTTTAGAAGGCTCTTACCCTCCAGGCACATGCTGTCAGGTCCTATTTTACCAGTTATGTATTTATTTGTGTTTAAAGTCACATCTATGGTACAACATGACTGGAACAAAACTATGAAGTCAAGTTTTGCAGTAGGTATTCTTTTAATTGCATACACTGCAATGTTTTAATTAAAAACATGCTTAGATTTCGATCTAAACTTATTGTATAAAGCATGGTACTTCTGGAGGGGTATTTTCTCATATCTGTCGTGACACGAGATATTGAAAAAATTTGTTAGACATTCCTGCCATCTTATAATTTAGCATATAATAAATGGTACTGACCAAATCTTGTCTACATGAAAAGTACACACACATAGCGGCAGTTTCCATGACATATCTCTCTCTAGTAAGTAAACTGACCCTTCACCAATGTTAACTGTTGATAACTGTACCCATTTTTTTTCTTTACAAAAAATACAGTTTTTCTCCTTATGATCTCTCTCAAGACACAAATCAGCAAATTTAATTCAACAAGGAATCAAAAGTGGTTTGTGAAAATAAACAAAAGGCACCATGGGACCTGAGGCACTCACCTGAAAAAGTTGTTTAAAGAAGGAATAATTATGCCACTCTAACACTTGCATGTATTTTGTTCATGAACAGGTCCGTATTCTTGCGAGCCAACATGCGCCACATTTGGAGCACGGAACTTCTCATCACAATAAAGTTAAGCATAGTTTACTCCATGTCATGCCATCTGACACGCATTAGTTACAAACTAGGTCTGCATCTGCCACAAACACATGACACATCTATGTCATGCAATGGCACAGCATGGCAAGCATCATTATGCCATAGTTGCGCCAAGAGTATGGACAATTTGCACATCAGTTGCGAGGTTGTCACGCCAGGGCACGGATGGTTACTCATTGACATGTCATAGTTGCACATGCGTGAAGTCATCGTGGAGAAATTTGGGATGCGATTGCCCACACAAACTATGCTCAACACTGCGTTCCACTGGTGTTCACGTTGCCACGGAGGCACACTTAATGCACATAGTTTGCGCATTAAGCACGCCACTGGCAGGAAAACGATGTTGTGACACCTCAAAATCTGAATTTTTTTAAATTTGAAAATTTCGGCCACGGCTGGCACGCAGCCTCAAGCACACTTACATGACTAGTTCCCTCATTGGCAAACCACAATGCGTGCCTCTTTGTGCCACCTCTGTCATGCACGTGTCAAGGAGGCTTTAATTAGCATCTGTGGCCAGTCAACACTACAGAGGACTGAAGTCATGCAACTATTCAACTCTGTTGTCCAGTAAGATGATTTTTTTTGGTATTGCGATGCTACCACACAAGAAATGCCCAGATTTCCAGTACTGGAAAATAGGGAGCTCAAATACCAACCAAGGGACTTAACTTGCACTGATTAAGCACCTCCCTCCCCAACCAGGATTCTGACCACTGGATCTGAGAGAGGCAGATTTTCAAAGATTATTCTTCATATTGGGCTTCTTGATTTGAAAAAACTTGAATCTGACCTCCGTAATAAGGTTGTATATCAAATATCAACAGATTCTGACTGGTGGATCTGAACAGTCAGAAATTTTTTAAAGATGATTATTCCCCATATTGCACTAAGTTAAAATTCAGGCTCCCATAGAAAGTCCAAAATATTAACCGAGGGACTTGATTTCAACAAATATGAACCCGACCCCTGTAAGGGTGCTATCAAAAGATTCTGACCAGTGGTTCTGGAAAAGAAGATTTTAAAAGATTATTCCTCATACTGAACTAAGTAAAAATTCATGCTCGAATAGGGAGCCCAAATATTAACTTACAGATTTTTACAAACTTAAATCTGATTCTACTGAGGATGGTGTCTACCATATATCAAAAGATTTTGATGGGGGTCCATGAGAAAATTTTTTTATAAAGACTATATCCCCATATTGAACCAAGTCAAAATTTGGGCACCAATATTAAACAAGAGACCTGAATGGAACCAACTTAAATCTGACTCCTGTAAGGATGTTTACCAAAGATTAAAGAATTCTGACCTGAAGAAGAATAATTTTAATGATTATTCCCCATATTACGTAAAGTTAAAATTCAGGCTCACATAGAGAACCCAATTATTAACTGATGGAATTTATTTGGGGGCGCGGTGGCATTGCGGTAACCGGTTCTCGTCAGATCACCGAAGTTAAGCAACATCGAGCCCGGTTAGTCATCGGATGGGTGACCGTCTGAGCGATCGATTCGGATTCTCGCACTGTGTCCTTGGACAAGGCACTTAACCCCCATTGGCCACATGGGGGCACGATGACACCATGTACCAAACTAACCCTGCCTATGCTGCAGTGTGGAGTTACGATGTTGGGGAGCTGGCAGCTGTTCGTCATTGCTCGGTAGTTCTCTCCGGGTACTCAGTTTTCCTCCACCTATAAAACTGTCACAGTGATGATTAGCCATTGTGCATAAGTATGTGATCTTAAAAACGCCAATAAAAAAATAGATAAATAGATGGAATTTATTTGAAAATATTTGAATCCAACCCTTGTAAGGATTCTGTATACATTATATCAAAGATTAAGACTAGTGGTTCTGGAGAAAAAGAGTTTTAAAGATTATTCCTCATATTGGACATATTCCTCAATAGGAGCCCAAATATTAACAAAGGGACTTGGTTTGAACATACTTAGATCTGACCTCCCCAAGGATGCTGTATACCAAATGTCAAAAGATTCTAACTGGTGGATCTGAAGAAGATTATCCCTCATTTTGCACGAAGTTAACACATTCAGGCCCCCATACGGAGCCCAAATAATAACTGTGGATGTGAATTAGACCTCTGTAATGATGTTGCATGCTGAATATTACAAAATTTTGACTGGTGGTTTGGGAGAAGAAGATTCTTTAAAGAGAACACCTCATATTGAACCAAGTTAAAATTCAGGCTCCTGTACTGAGCCCAACTTTGAACCGAGGGGCTTATTTTAATGAAAGTGTCAATGACACCACTGTGGCTTAACTTGTGTGTTGTGTTTGATGAAAAGGATAATGTTCAATGTTTATAATAGGATTATGAAATAAGACAAGAATTGTGATAATTGGGAATATGTTCATTTCTGTTTCCTTATGCTATGTTTTTGCTAAAAATAATATGAGGTGTACACTGTACTAAAGAGCTGAGGGGTGGGTTCTCACAGTTAATGTATGTGGCCCTCACAGTTAACGTACATCAACACAAGTCACCAAGTTACAGTGAAATTATTCCAAAAACGAGTGATCCTATCAAGTTACATTGAAATCCCTTCATAAATATGGCCTGTAGACTGTGCTAAAGGTTTTTGGGCTTCGGGCCCCTGTAGTCGTCAGTTTCCCAATTGCGTCCAAAGGGGACGTTCTCATCTAGACATTATATGAAGTCAACCTACCAAGTTACAATGAAATCCCTTCATAAATATGACCTGTAGACTGTGCTAAAGGTTTTTGGGCTTTGGGCTCGGGCAGCCATCATGGTTGAATGATGGCAACCAAAAGGGGACATTCTCATCTGGGCATCCCCTGGAGGGATCCTACAAAGTTACAATGAAATCCCTTCATAAATATGACCTGTAGACTGTACTCAAGGTTTTCGGGCCCCTGAAGCCGTCACAGTTGACCAATCGCGGCCAAAAGGGGATGTCATCATCTAGGCATTATATGGAGCCAAACTTACAGGTTACAATGAAATCCTTCCATAAATACGACCTATAGATTATGCTATAGGTTTTTGGGCTCGGGCAGCCATCAAGGCTGAATGAACGCGAACAAAAGGGGACGTTCTCATCTAGACATTACTTGGAGTCATCCTACCAAGCTACAATGAAATCCCTTCATAATTATGACCTGTAGACTGTTCTAAAGGTTTTCGGGCTTGGGGCCCCTGTAGCTGTCACAGTTGCCCAATCGTGACCAAAAGGGGACGTTCTCATCTAGACATTATATGAAGTCAAACCTACCAAGTTACAATGAAATCCCTTCATAAAAATGACCTGTAGACTGTGCTAAAGGTATTTGGGCTTGGGCAACCATAACGGTTGAATGATCGCAACCAAAAGGGGACATTCTCATCTGGAGTGATACTACGAAGTTACAATGAAATCCCTTCATAAATATGACCTGTAGACCGTGCTCAAGATTTTCGGGCTTCAGGCACCTATAGCCATCACAGTTGACCAATCATGACCAAAAGGGGATGTCACCATCTAGGCATCATATGGAGTCAACCTAACAAGTTTCACTGAAATCCTTCCATAAATACGACCTATAGACTATGCTAAAGGTCTTTGGGCTCGGGCAGCCATAAAGGCTGAATGATCGCGACTCCAAAATAATGTCTGGATGTTCTCATCTAGACATTATTTGGAATCATCCTACAAAGCTACAATGAAATCCCTTCATAATTATGACCTGTAGACTGTTCTAAAGGTTTTCGGGCTTCAGGACCCTGTAGCTGTCACAGTTGCCCAATCATGTCCAAAACGGGACGTTCTCATCTAGACATTATATGAAGTCAAACCTACCAAGTCACAATGAAATCCCTTCATAAATATGACCTGTAGACTGTGCTAAAGGTATTTCGGCTTCGGGCTCGAGCAGCCATAATGGTTAAATGATCGCAACCGAAAGGAGACATTCTCATCTGGAGTGATCCACGAAGTTACAATGAAATTCCTTCATAAATATGACCTGTAGACTGTGCTCAAGATTTTCGGGCTTTGGGCACCTGCAGCCATCACAGTTGATCAATCATGACCAAAAGGGGATGTCATCATCTAGGCCTTATATGGAGTCAACCTACTAAGTTGCACTGAAATCCTTCCATAAATAGAAGCTATAGACTATGCTAAAGGTCTTTGGGCTCAGGCAGCTATCAAGGCTGAATGATCGCGACCAAAAGGGGATGTTCTCATCTAGACATTATTTGGAGTCATCCTACAAAGCTACAATGAAATCCCTTCATAATTATGACCTGTAGACTGTTCTAAAGGTTTTTGGGCCCCTGTAGCCGTCACAGTTGCCCAATCATGTTCAAAAGGGGACGTTCTCATCTAGACATTATATGAAGTCAACCTGCCAAGTTACAATGAAATCCCTTCATAAATATGACCTGTAGACTGTGCTAAAGGTTTTCAGGCTTCAGGCTCCTTTAGCTGTCACAGTTGCCCAATCATGTCCAAAAGGGGACTTTCTCATCTAGACATTATATGAAGTCAACCCACCAAGTTACAATGAAATTCCTCAATAAATATGACCTGTAGACTGTGCTAAAGGTGAACTGCAGACTGTGCTATAAGTTTTTGGGTTTTGGGCTTGGGCAGCCATCACGGTTGACGGATCATGCCCAAAAGGGAACGTTCTCATCTAGGCATTATACAGAGGCATCCTGTAGACTGTGCTAAAGATTTCGGGTTTTGGGCTCGAGCAATCGTCACGGTTGGCAGATCACGCCCAAATGGGGAAATTCTCATCTAAAATCATCAAAATGGTATGTTCTCATCTAGACATTATTTGGAGGCATCCTACCAAGTAACAATGAAATCTCTTCATAAATACGACCTGTAGACTGTGCTAATGGTTTTCGGATTTTGGGCTCGGGCAGCCATACCGGTTGCCCGATTGCGACCAAAAGGAGACATTCTCATCTAGACATGACCCCAAACCTGCATATGAAATTTCGTGACGATCAGACAAGAACTGCAGGGTGTAGCCCGTGCTAAAGAAAAATGTGAACAGACTCACAGACTCACAGACTTCTGCACGCGTGATGGCAATAGCTTATCTTGACTATGTCAAGTTAAGCTAACAAAATTGTATTTGACCCCATTATGGATGCTGTATTCCAAATATTAAAAGATTCTGATTTGTGTTTCTGAAGATTTTTTTAATTTTTGCAAATTTGCTGACTCATCATTTTTTCAATTGGCTCTACAGTTTACTCACTATGACACAACCAAAGGCAATTTTTTACCATTCCATTCTAAAGGTCCAAAGGATGCTTCATACCATAAAACAGATATCTGTTCCATAGGGTTTGTGAAATATGAGCATTTCAAAATATTTCCATTTTTAGCTCCTGGGGTTCCCATGAGGATGCAGGAATTTTTTTATTTTATTTCTGTTGCATGAATTATGTACTTATGACTCAATAGCACCAGATTCCAAATTTAGTTCAAATTGGCTCATCAGTTCAGAAAATAGAAATTTTGGGCAGCGCCAAAAATCTTGCCCCTCCCATAACAAAGGCAAATATTGCTCCATGAAATTCGTTTGAACAAACTTGATTCTACCCCTCAAAAGAAAACACAATATTAAATATCAAGTCACTGTAACCACTGGTTCATGAGATTTTTTTAAAAATTTGGTGCATTTTCCCCACCCCCTCCCTATGGGGCTGGGTAAACTGATTTGAACAAAAGCAAAATGCAAAGTCAGAACAAACAATTACCTCAAATTTAACTAAAATCAGTTCAGCAGTTTTGGAGAAGTTACAAACCCCACCTTATGAGGACGACGTCAGACGACAGACAAAAAGTGATCCTTAAACCTCACTCTGACTTACTGTCAGGTGAGTAAAAAGTACAATACTTAGTCATTTTCATACATACCATAGGGCTGGTTATTTTCTGACTGTCTCATTAATTGTTAGCTTATCAAATTGTTCTTGGTCATCATAACTTGTTCACATGTCTTTGCCTTGTTATGGAAGAATGCCTTTATGAGTGGCTTTGCTTTTGTTGCAATTAATGGGAAAGTGCCCAGAAAGCAATGCCACACACGACAAAAGAATTTCACTTTAACGATAATATGAAGCACATTGGCAGAATATTGAAGCCTTTCAGTTGTGGTATCTGCACTTGAGCAATGAAGCCAGTACTCAACCAGTTAACCCTCACCCAATGCACACAATATCAAAATTTGGTAATTTAACTGGTTGGAGTGCTAAATTATTTTTTAAAGGTGATTTGAAACGAGTATTTTATTTTTAAAGATACCATGCTACTAGAAAAATCAGCCAAAGTTCAGCAAGATTTGGTTCATAAATAATTGTTTGGTTACAATTTATTGGAGAGTGCCAATAGCACTCGCCAATAAATTACAACCAAATAATTTTATGTAAGACAGACATTTTTCTTCTACTGCTGAGCAAATGCATACAGTGTAAAGCCACTGAAGTGGCTTACAGCACTTTTCAATAATAGAGCCATTATTTATTTATTTATTGATGTTTTTAAGGTCACATATTTATGCACAATGGCTAATCATGACCGTGACGGTTTTACGGGTGGAGGAAGCCGAAGTACCCGGAGAGAACCACTGAGCAACGACGAACAGCTGCTAGCTCCCCAACATTGTAACTCCGCACTGCAGCACAGGCAGGGTTAGATTGGTTGAAGACATGCGTACCATCGACGTGCAGTACGCCTTAGTACACGGCGTCATCGTGCTCCCATGCGGGCAATGGAGATGAAGTGTCTTGCCCAAGGACACAACGCGGTTGTCGCAGGTGGGATTCGAACCGAGGACCTCTACCAACTGAGCCACCGCGCTCCCAATAGAGCCATCATAGTGGCTTCTGGGACTCAACCAGTTAATTATATTTTTTCAAATGTTTCAAAACATTTCAACAAAACCATATCATGTGAGACCTCTGTGGAATGTGCTAGACAAGCTTGTTCCAATGAGCGGGTCACATGATATGGTTTTGTTGAACTTTCTTTAAAAAAAATTTTCTTCTACTGATCAATTTCTAAATTATTTGAGTGGAAGTGGCCGATTTGTTAGGTAAAGGGCTTAGAACGGTTAATGAGGAAAAGGATACTTTTTTGAGGCATGTTCACCTCAGAGATATGGCCATTCTCTTCATGTATATAAAACGTGCTTTTTAGCTTCTTATTTTGGGTTGAGTTTTTTCGGGTTGTTTTTTATTGGTACTTTCTGCATTTCCATTATAATTTCACTTGCTTGCAGTATGCATTTGACGGATTCTTTCTCTGCTATTTTCCAGTACACTGACATTACAATTTTAAAATCTTTAGCTGCAGTTTTTTTATGATTTAACAGGAAGAGA